>JAHREE010000547.1:4495369-4523506 GCA_033628505.1 Tringa tobata | reverse complement strand
TGGTTTTTGGGGTTTTTTTAAAGCAGATAACAGATATTTCACCCACAAGCAGAAAGGTTACATAAATAGATAATGCAGCACTAAGAGCTCATTCAAATAATTAAAAAAGTCTTGATTGGCCATTCATATATCAAGAGACCTATGAAACAAGAGTGCTGTGATGTATACCCAGTAGCTCCTGTAAAATATGAGCTTGAGACCCACACTGCAGCCAGCACCCTATAAACGAACAGAAGAAAGAAGTCTCAGCCCCAGAAAGTTCTCAGTCCATGTTCGGAGAGATGTAACAAATATTTTATCTTGTAAGTCTTTCTGAGCTGCACTATTGCCTGTCTTTACAGCGTAGCAGACACTGGTCCATGTGTAGGCTACTTAGGCACTGCCAAAAAAAGGGAAAAATTAAAAATAAGATAAAAAAGAGAAAGAAAAATGAAAAAAAAACTAAATAAAGTAAATACGTATCAAATAAGAAAGAGGTAGCAAAAAGAAAAAGCACCAGTAAATCTGGTTTAATTTGTTTGGAGAGGTAGCCTTGGTGATCTGGCTACTAGCTACCAGCTAAGTGTGATTTAATTAAGTACATATGACTTGTTAATGGGAATTCCTTTCCAGTGTTGCCTTTCTAAAGAGAAAAATAGAAGATGACAGCCAAACACCTGCCAGCCAACGCAAGGAGGGAGCCACCGCTCACTCGCGTGGCTGTTCCCTTCTCATCACGGCGTTATCAAAGCAGCAAGCAAGGCGCAGGCTGGTGCACAGCTCCTCTCCTCAGGCACTTATCAGTGTCAATCTTTATCTGCCTGACTGTGACCACAAATAATGAATGCTAATGGAAGAGCATGTGTTCCTGTGTCAAGTATGGCATGTCTCATTTTGTGACTTGGGCTGGAAGTATTATTGATACAGTGCGCCAGTGTAAACACCAGCTCACAGCAGACAGGTAAATAATGACAAGAAATTCCTCTACTTCAAGGAGCTCGCAACACAAAGGTACTCTGGGTACAACAACGAGAAGAGAGTGACAGTGCTTGATAGTCACAGTACTTTGGAGGGTGACAGGGAGCTCTTCTGGAAGCAGCAAGGGAGGAAGTTCCATACAGCATTATGCAGTATCCTTAACTACTTGCCCCATGTAGGCAAAGGGGCTGGAAGACACCAGGGGGGCAAAAAGTTTTAAAAAGCAGCAGCAGCACGAACAGAACAAAGAGATTTCAGAAGGGATGACAAGGTGAGAGAAAACACTGCTGTCCAGATGGAGGCAAGCAGGAAATCCAAGGGCAAAGATAGTAAAGAACAGGCTATACTGATTGCCCCCTATTCACCCTATATGTGCCACCATCCTGTGGGCGGACATGGGCAGCTTCGAGTTCACTAAAAACACACAGAGAATAACCAACTGTGGTGAAGGCAAGTGCAGCTCTGCATGTGTCTCCTGGTAGCTGCTTCCCTAGAGAGCTCAAAGATGCCTCCTGTTTGACTCAGCAAAAGTCTGCTTATTTCCACAAGGAAGTAAGGTCTGCTCCCACCCACATGGGTAAGAGCCTGACCAAATGGATTTCTAGGGCATCTCAGTTTTACTAGAAGAGCCTCTGGGATGGGATCCAGCAAGAAGTATCTATCAGAGGGAACTTCAAAAGCTTAATATGGAAGATAAGACAGTAACATTGGGAATAATCAATAGAAGTAGATCACTGGTACCCATCAGCCAAAGTCCCAATCTTTACCCTGGCTTACCAGCCCAAGAGCAGCCAGAGACGAAAGCTGTGCTCAGCAAGGACCAGTCCCAAACCCAGCCCAACAGCCTCTAACAAAACGGAACCGAGCACACTGCGACTCAGTAAAATATATACCACACGTGTGCTGTGTAGCACAATCAGATGCCCGCTTTTCAAGTCCATCTGACAGCCGGAGTGAGGACTCCCCCGTGAGACACAGGCACTGTATCTCTGAGCACCAGGCTGGCATCACGCAGGGCTTTACTAAGCACACAGTCAGTCTCTCTGGATGTATTTCAAACGACAAGCTGCATACAGCAGAAGACTAAAGCCTCTAAATTAAGATTAGTCATTGCAATTCTTTGTTAGCAGGTACTGTAAGTAAAAGTGTGTTTCCAGTTTAGCAAAGTAAGTGCATATTGCTTTTAACTTACCCTCTGAAGTGCTGTCACCTGTCAAACTCTCTTCACTAAGTCGTGATACCACACATCAGAAGTATTGCAGATGCAGACACAGCGCCTCGTGGCGAAGAGTTGACATTTATTTCTTGGTAAGGACCCACAACCTCTACTTCTGCAATAGCAACATCCTGCCAGAAAAAATCACTACAGCACCTCTTTGAGGAAAAAAATCCTGAAAACAAGAATAAAGAACAACTAAAAACTATGTCCTCACAGGTATACTGCAGCCTGGGTAAAGGTATAAAGATCATGCCAAATCACCTTTAAACTCAGCTGAACCATACAGCCCTAAGAGGAAGGAAGACTAAAAGGAAACAGGGTGAAGGTGGGCAAGGAAAGAAAAAAACCCAACCCCAATCCCAAAATACACCCCACCCTACAACTACACCACCCACCCATCAAGCACTGGGAGGATCCAATCGCCTTATAGGCTTGTTAGCAGGTTCCCAGCTGAAGCACATCAAGCCATGGGGCTTCTAGTGATCACCTTCAGCTGCCATACAGCCCCTTGGTGTTCAGCTGCATAAAACAGCAATTGGAGTCAAGCACGAGCACTCTGTGATATTGAACGAATACTGAAAAATAGCATAAACAGCTTTATTATTCAGTACCACTAGGCTAAACTTGCCTGCTAGCTTGCAAGTCATTTTTAAGCAGTTAATTGAGTCTGTTGAAGCAGATGCCACCGTCTAAGAAGCTATTTGACTGGTGGCTAGAGATGCCAAAACATGTGATCAACTAACTCCTCCTTCCTTTAGCTCTGCCCTCACAGCTCAGGCGACAACAGGAAAAATACCTGCCTTTATAACATATGTAGATTCATGCATAACTAGTAATAAGTTAAACTAGGCATACATCTGCACACTGTAATTCCCATAGATGTTATCAAAGCTAGTTTTAAACCAGCTCTGAAACCGATGGTAATAACACAAGTTAATCACCAAAGTTTTTAGCTGGCTTCTTGAGTGGGTTTTACAGCTGCAGTGAACTCATTGTCAAGATATCTCTATTAAAGCTCATGAATATGTGTCTGAGGCAATCACTGAAGCACAGGCACACCCCTTTGGTTACACCAAAGTAACAGAGCAGGAGCTGAGCTCCACTATTCACCTTCACAGAAAGCTAAAGAAGGTATCTCCATCCATCACAATTCATTAGCAACCCGGGACAGTGACAGATCTATCATTTTATTTTTACCAAACATGGCAGGGACTGTGTCTCTTTGTTCCATTTTTTGATGCGTCTGTATTTTCCTCCCCTTTCCCTTCGCCAGTCATTCTTGCAGGATGGATTTCTATCGAGCCCAGGTAGCGCAGGGAACCGGCGTGCCTGTCAATCCAGGCACATTGGCACTGCTAAGAACATTATTGTGCCACTGAAATAAGAATACTACACTTTATAAATGGATGATCTTTGTTTAGGGTTGAAGTATCAGCCTTATGTGTCTACTGCTGTGGCCATGGATTTTTACTGTATGAGCCAGTCCAACAGAAGACATTACCTTCAGTCCAAAATTTGTCTTTCTGAAATAATATTCACTTGAATGCTGTTAACCACCAATACAAAGTGCTCAAAAGGAGCCTTTCAGGGACAAATTCTCATGCTTCTGGTAACAATCATGATCACCCGCGCTACTCTTAATCACATTGATTTCTGGCTCTAGTCTATATCACTGCCTAAAGCACTATTTTTGTGACTAACAGCTTTCAAGCGTTTTTGTAGGCCTACTAGCAGAATAGAGTGCTATTCAGTGAGAGCAAAGACATCAGACTTGGTTCAGATGCTGATATTCAAGATATGTGGCACCATTCCCAGAGGCATTAGAAGAAATTCTCTAAAAAATAACATGAGAAATGGATCCTCCCTTTTCTTCCTCTTGTGGTTTCCAATCCACTATGAAGAACTGATGTGTTAGAAAGCACCTGTGGAAACAGAGTAATTGGGTAACTTGTCCTCTGCCTGCCAAAAAAATAAGGGTTTGAGAAGTACAAAAAGCTGACTGAACTACAGGGAGCTTTTGAATTTAAAAAATAATAATAATTTGGTGCATTTAGCAATAGGACATGTTCTTCTGCTGCCTTTTTGTGTGTTCTTCACCTGCAGGACACTACTCAAACAGTCCATAGCCATATGCACAAGGGCAAATTGACCTGCACATACTGCAGCCCCTCTGTTTTTGAAAACCTGTAGCCACCTACGTCTCTTCTTAACATCCTTACCATGCACAAGGGCATGTCAGCAAGCTTTTGCACCTGAGCTTAGAAGAGCCAGAACCTGAAAACCCAGGTAATTTTCTCTCAGCATTACCACTGACTACAGATATTGTTAGTATTTTTTTTTTGCTTGTATTGCTACAGAATACATATTAATAGGATTATATAGATGCTTTAAATAATTTCAGTAAGCAGCAGGCTGCTACAAAAGGTGTCAATGAGCTGGTGACAGGTACACAGCAGAAAGCAGGATGGCACTCGTTAGCTGTGATGCACGGTGATGTGGGCTTGCAGGAACATCCTGATCAGCCTTCCAGGCTTAGAGATTGTCTCCCCCTGTGCAACCGCTGGCAAAGTCTCCCTACACATTAGCATATCAAAGCCTGTACCACCAACAAAATTAACAAAACGCGAAGAATGAAGGAGACACGGTGAAATTGAATTGAGAAACCAGACCATAAGCACACCCCCCAGCGTTGCACTCCTGTGCACTTTCAGCTGAATATAAGCAGCCCCGCAGAAGGTAAAATTGTGCTGGGCTGGTTTGGGCCTGATTCTGCCTTAGAGAGATTTTGTAATTCCACAGGTGACAGAGCAAGTCTGTAAATGAACATCTGCCTGCACACTGAGGATGTATCGCTGTTGCAATTCTTAAATCCTGTGTCTTCCTCTCACAGCCTGGATGGGTGTTGTTCATCCTATTGCACACTGATAGGGAATAACGAGGGACGTGGCAGGGCTCAATTAGCCTGCTGCTTGCCTCAAATGGCAGCCTGTGAACAGTTTAAGAACATTAACCAATCTAATTCTGTAAATGCGCATAATATATTGGCTAACTAATAATCTAATTGCTACTTACTGTGTGTTTATCCTAACAGTGATGGGTATCAAAATTCTGGGAACGTCAAAGTGATGCTTATACAGTTCTTTCAGGTTTTTCGTATCTTGGTTTACTGAAACCTCACTGCTTCCCATCCAAGCCCAAGTGTATGCGATGTTACATCTCTGCTATATCAAAGTAAGAATTAGTGCTCTATTAGAGAATCCTCTGTCATGTTAGCATCTTTCTAACCCTACAGGCAAATAAATAATCTATTAATAAAGCATTTTCAAGTTCAAAATGGAATTGTACTGTATACATTGGTTTGCTCTTAATTCAATCCAAATGAAAACCCTGAAAGGCCTATTGACCCCTTACAAAGGTTTATGAAAGGATGAAAAAAAATTCTGCTGCATCAAAATAATTATATAAAACATTAGTCTCAGAAGAAAAAGCTGGGATCACAAAACCCATTCAGCTTTCAGATGTAATCATTTTAATATGAGGCTAGATTAAACAACGTGATGTGAAAGGGGTTAAGTGTAAATCCATATAGATGCCCAAAGTATTTACAGTGTGCATTAAATAAATCATTTCATGTGAAAGGACAGTTATTGTTACTGGAAAGGTTTCCTAATTCACTTTCAGATAAAAATAAAGAGGGCTGCATTTAGAAGCTTTGTACACTTTTTCCCTTCTGACAGCTTTCAAGTGGCAGCATATTATTTGGTCGCTGCTACATACAAAGTGTCTTAATTAAAGGTTGTCTAAAAATACAGAACATTTTCACAACCACATCTGCCATTAACTCTTCTGACATTCTGGTGGCATTAAGTACCAGAAAATTCTCCTCCTATTAAATGGCGTTCCTCTCCCTGCGTTCTGCCTCGCAGCACTCCTAACGAATCCGAACAGCGTGTCGCAGTCGGTACGCACCGTCGCGAGGGAGGTCGGCACAGCCTGTTCTCCAGCACAGCGAAATGGCTGTTCTTCCACCAAATCCAGGCTCCCCTCCTAGCAGGGAGAAGGCAACCCCATGCCGGGCCTGAAACCCAGGACGCTGAGACCGCCTGGCAGCTGTGGATCGTGTCCTAAAAAAGGAGCAGCTTGTCCTGCTCGCCATCCCGGGGCTGCGGCAGCGTCCTGAGCCCACCGCAGTCTGGCCAGGGTTTCTCCAACAGCTTCTACACTACCCATGGCATCAGGCAGTGACCCAAAACTGCTCCCAGCCAGCCCTGCCACCAACGTGGCCCTCGGCCACGTGCAAAGGGAAGAGCTGTGGCCGCATCCCGAGCCGGCTGGCTCAGAGGATGGGAGGCGTTGCGAGACCTCTCCACCTTGCACTCGGGAGAAGATTGATGCCAGAAAGACCGAAGCAGAGGAAATCCAGGAGTTAGGGTATGATACAACTAGGTTATTTATCCCCGAGGAGACTTACTGAGGAATGAAATCACCGAGGTTATACCATAAGAGAAAGATCAAACCACTTTGCTTTTTGATGCAGAGGAATCAGTCCACAGGGAGAAGTTAGGAAATCTGGTTTCATTCGGTTATGTCTTCTGTGTGCGTGGCAGAGGGCTGGATTCTCGGGTGTCTAATAATGCAACTGAGATAATTCTGCATTATTTTTCCTAAAGGGAGCACTGATTTGTTTTCCCTCTGCCGGACTGCCTCTTCTTGTGAAATTTGGAGGACTGCAATATCCTTCAGCCCTTCATCACACAGTCAAATTTGATTCAAATCAGCCTTTTTCCACCAAGTTATATCACAGGGGAGAAGCACTGGCACTGACCAGCAAAGTGGGAGCTTATACTTCATTTCCTCAAGAAGTTTGGCTAAAACACGGCTAGTTCAACTCATTTAACATCAGGTACATTTAAACTAGAGGGAAATACATACTGCCCGCAGAATTCCTCCCTCATTCTGGCTACTGAGTCAAGCACTGTGGCTTGCTACATGTAAGCCATATTTGCAATTATCTGCAGTAAGTACAGTTCATGGTTTAGGGAGAGGGACGAGCTCCCCAGTGAAATTAGGGAGTACTCTTCTTCCAAGAGCCATTCCTGTCCCCACATGCAATGTTAAACAGAATGAACTAGAGATTTTTAATGCAGAAGACATTTCATTTCCTCCAGAGGTTCAGCTTTGCTTGGTGCCCAAGGACAGTGACTTTTTAGACCAGAACTGTGCTGCTCTCTAGCAAATGCTACACTCCTCAGAAGCACCCAGTAGAACAGAGCTTAATTTATTACACATCATGCAAGCAGTTTGTTGTTATTTAGGGTTTTCTGTTGGATTTTTTGTGCTTTTTTTTTTTTCTTAAAACCTAGAATGCTTAAGCCACTTGTATTGATTTTTTCAAAGGTTAAAATACCTCTGGTGGACGTGTCCTAATGGAGCATTCGAGCTCAAAGAACAAGCTGTGTGACTCACCAGCTGTTAAGCAACCTTTAATGCACATGATTCTGAGAACTGCAAAGAATATAGCACTACAAAGTACCTAAGGCTCCCTGGGAAGATCCTGATAATAAAAACTACATTCTCACATTATTCCACTAGACAGATATGTTGATTGGTGGGATATCTGGAGTCTTTGGGGAAAAGGTGTTCCCACATAAGTGGAACATCAAACTAGACTCCTTTCTCATTCTGAAAGGGTTTTGAGGTAATTTATTCTAGTGTGAAAACTCACTGGAAAATTATTGTAAAGCTTACTTATGTTACAGACCTTCAGAGGCAGGACTTATCTCTGCTCTGTGTTTGTACATCACCTAGCACAAAAATGTCCCATCCCCAATTAGTGTATTTCAAGTATTTATACTTGAAAATGCCCATGAATTTTCTTCACTCACCATGTCCTCCTGAGAGACAACACTAATAGGAATACAGAAATAAACTTTTATTTTTATTGACAATAATTCAGAGCTTCAAGAAGTTTAACAATTCTGAAAAACGCAGCTGACACAGAATTAACAATCCCTCTGTGGAATTACAATAGAGAAGGTGAAATTCATACAAAGGACACGTAAAATGTACAGTGGTATGATTTGTGACACTATATGCTTAAAGACAGTCATGGCAAAGGGAAAATTTGCACTGGAGAGAAAGAGGAGCCTGGGATCAAAGCCAAACAGCGAGGAAGTGTTCGTGCTGTGAGGTTCAGCTTAGCGTGCCTGTATCGCAAATGCTTCATGAAGATGCTGTAGGTAAAAACTGTATATCACTGTTTGACCCACCTGTTCAGAAACAGACACTTTGGGAAGCAAGTTTCCCTCGTCTCCTTCACCCCTTAAAAAAAGACTGCTTTTCTTATGGTTTCAATGGGGTGACTGTGCACCTTGTCTCCTACAAGAGTGGCAGAACAGTGTAAGCAGAAGTACGTTATATCTGAGTTCATTATTTTGAAAAGCAGAGAAGGGAGAAATTCCTGAACCTTCACATCTCCTTGCTCTGTTATTAATGTTTTTCAGCTGTTTTAAATTAAGATAGATGTCTGAAATACAATGGCATTATGTTTGAACTCCATTCAGTTCAATATAAGTAGATTTTAAACAGGAAACTGATGGTCCTTTTGAATGTGAAACTCTGTATTAGAACCAAATGTAGCTCTTTAATCTCATTTGGTACATATACTAAAGTCATTATTACTTTATGAAACCTTTTTAAAGATTTATATATTCCATTGACTTGGACTTATATGGCAACTGCTTTTTCTTTTAGGTTTAAAATTAAAACAGGAAAAAAAATCTTCAACATTCTCAGAACTGTTTTATTTCTTTCTTGGCACAGAAAGCTGTTAAATGAAGTCATTTTCTCCATTGTGCAGCAAAGCTACAGCTACTTGTATGTCAGTCAAAATATACTTTACCCAGAAAACTCATAGCTGCTTTGTTACTGTAAAACTGAGGTTAGCCTCATTGTTCCAGTCACACAGTCACCAGATACAACCTCTGAAAGGGAAAAATAAAGTGCATATGAGCTGTTAACTAGATTATCTTACTCATGCTGAAAGTCTGGCAATTGCAGTGGCATTGAGCGTGGAGTAACGTGGCTGTCACAGTCTGAACAGAGGGCTGGGGGAAGGTATTTCATCTTATCTGAGAGAGGAAAAACTATGCAAGAATTTTAATACATTCAATGCCCAAAGTAGGTATTTGTAAAGGGTATGGATTATTACACGAGAAGCAACAAGAATAAAGCACTATCCATCTGACCATTCAGAACACACGTCCTGATTTTCTAAGAAAACCATAATGTCATAAAGAAGCTAAATAAATATTCCTAGAGGTATAAAGTAAATCAAACAAAGAATACACCACAGTAAAATCCAATGAAGAGAGAAACCTCACAGGCATGTTGTTTGAATAGTTGTTTCTGTTTCAGTTAACTGATTGTCTGCGTTATTATTACTGGAGCCTGCAGAGACCTCAAGCAAGATCTTATCACCGTCATGCTGGGTAACTGGTGAACAAAGAGAAGCCCTGCTTCAAAAGACGGCCAACAGAAAGCACAGCCATCGGTCAAAGCAGAAGCACTGTTCCCTCCATTTGACCAAACTAGAAAGGGAGACACGGAGGCGTTAAGTGACCTGCATAAAATTACAGATGATGGTTGTAGCAGATCTGGGACCTGAAAGCATATCTGTCACAGCCCAGTTAAGTGCCTGCTCCAGAAACCACACTTTCACTGGCTTTTCGCTTTTGTTTTTCTCATGTGATTACGTACAGCTTAAATTGAGCCATGGCCAAGTGCATTCCCAGCTCAGTCAGCTTATCTGGAAAGAATGGAAAGAAATGCCAGAAGCTGAACCATACAGAGAGTCCCTCCACCAATAGCCAGATTTGGCTCAGAGAGGGTATAACAGGGTCAGGCTCTTTCCTGGCACCACTCACAGTTAATTGAGGGATTTTGAAGGAAAGGTGATTTCTAGAGACCAAGTGTGGGCAGCAAGGTCAGAAAGCTCCCAATGGGGAAACCAGAGCAAGAAGGTTTTGCACAGATGCTATCTCTGAAAGGAAGGAGGGACATGCATTCTCCAGAGAGGGAAAGGAAAAGTCACATTTCTCACAAAGAAACTGAAAACACAACAAAACAGACTTTGATCTCTTACTTGGACAACCTCCTTTCACTTCAAATAGAGCACAGAGTTCAAACATCAGCTTAAAAGCTCTTCTATAGGTTAATAGCCAAGCCAAAATTATTCTTACAGAATTCATTTTTGTTCAGTATGGCTGGTGAATCCTCTTTCACAGAGGATAGTCTGCTGTTTCCTAAGATCAGTTGAGATCAGCATGGCTTTTTTCAGAGGCAAGTTCAGAAAACTTTACTGATGTCAAGTAGACCCCCAGAAACAGGCAGAACAGCTCCACTGGAGCAAGGTACTACTCAGCAGATGGGTGGAGGAAGCTGTCTTCTATATGACTCAGCTATTGTCGTTAATGATCACTGCATTCTCCTGGGTGAAAAAGACAATATGGAAGCCAATATCACCCTGGACTATTAAAACACATAATCAAGACCTTCTCTATCAACTGCTTGCCCTGCAGTTGTTTCTTGTGACACAAGGAGAAAGCAGTCACCCCAGGAAAGAAGTCCTCCCCAGCTCTCACCTAACCATGAGAAAAGACTAACACCTTCAAGCAGTTACCACCTTTGCCATGATTTCCCCTTTTCCTCTCTCGATTTGAACAAAAGCAGCCACGTGACACGCACCTGGGTAATCCTTCCTAGAAGGAACATAAGGAGAAATTTCTCCTGCAGTCACTGCTTTTCCTTTTTTTTTTTTAAAAAAAAAAAAACCAAACCAACACCAAACTCAGGGTTAAATATCTTTTAACAAATCCACATATGGAACAGTTTGACCAAAGCTGCAGCAACAGAAAATCCTGAAGCCACCTGTTGAGTTACTGCTAGGAGTAATGAAGCATGAACAGCATGGAAAGTGCCTTAAGAGCAATTCTAGAACAACAGCTTTCCCCCGTGGACTCTCCCAGCCCGTGTTGCAGCAGCAGATGACCATGGCAGCTCATGCTCACCTTCAGATCCTGGCTGACAGGACACTGAAAGGAGAAACCACAGAGAAACACGGCATCAGGGTCACACTCGGATTAAAAATCCCGTACCAATATTTCCAGCTTTTCTACTTGTTCTAAATTGTCTTTTATGCGGAAAAGAGACCTACCTCTCCTGACATAAATATAAAAATTGGGGAATACCAATGAAAATTAATGCTCTGGTTTTTAAGTACTGATAGATCGTTATTCCACAAAACATGGATTACCCTTTTATGACGAACAAATTTAAGTGCAGCCATTTATTATAAGGAAATTAGCCTCTCTACCCCTTTGATATTTCACAATTGAACCCACTTAAAGTTAGTTCTTGATTAAACACCATTTATCCATCATCTTACTTTTAATGACTTTCCATTTTTGAGAGAATGAAGAATAACACGCCAGGCTCAGTGTTCCTGTGTGGGATGTCCATTCCCTCAGCTCTGGGCACCAGTTTAGGTACAATTCAAAGGATTACAAATTGGTACTCAGGCACCCTGAAGAGCCAGGAGAGAGGGCAAGCACCAGCTCACAGTCATGAAAGGGACAAGTTCCTTCTCTCTACTCCTTGTGGGTGTCCAGGGAAAAAGTTTTATTCACATCCAGCCAAGGAAATCCTCTGCTCAAAGAGATTTTCTTACACTGCTAAGACACTATAGTGCCTACCATGCTCCTTTTCAGCTCTCCAAGCTGCAGACACCACAGACCTATGCAAAATGTATAGTTCCCAGTATAGTTGTTCAGGCAGAAAATGTTCACCTGTTCTCATACATCTTTCAGCAATCCATTTTGTTAAAGGGGGAAATTATATCATACTAAGTTAAACTGATACCATGAGAAACACATCATTAATCTGACTTTTTTTTTTCACATCTTCTGCTAGTCAGAACTGAAAAAACAATCTGTGTTAAGGAAAAACTAAATTATGGTAAAACATGAGCCAACCTGGGACCTATTTACAGCCATTGGTATAGCTATACTAGCAGAAAACATCACTGGCTGACAGCAAAGCTGTTACTTGCTCACAGGAAAAGAAAAAGCACCTCTAGCCCAAACTACTAGAGGCTTCCTGATTTTAAGAAACCCTGTCAACCCCAGAAGAGATTAAAATTATGAGAGAGCCTCTCTAATTGCTGCTGCACCCTGAAGAGTTGTAAGTTCATAAATTCAAGACTCCCCCAGCTCTTCCCAGCCAGTTCCCAGGATGCTACACCCTCCCTCCCCTCGCGGTGCGGATGCAGAACAGGTACAAAGCAGGCTGGTAACGATGCTTCTCTTAGCAAGCAGCAACTGAAGACTCCCTTGGCCATCTTCACGCATCTAAAGTATGCCTGGCTCTGGTTCCAGTCCTGAAGTGAGTGACCAGCTGCATTCAGACAAATACCTTTCATGGACCAGGCCCCAGAAAGGCATCATTCAAGTGAAAGCAAATTACATTAATGAAAGCAGAGTCACACTCTGGCCCTAGAAGAAATATGCCAGTCTCTTTCCACCTGGCCCCATCCACAAATGTTTGTGTGATCATCAGTTTCCCATTTGCATTTGATTTATAGGAATCATAATTCCCATAAATTCAGTTGTCAGATTAATTCCTAGTGGGGCAAATGCAGCTGAAACAGGGTGGAGCGAAGGGCAGCATGAACACATAACATGGAGAAAGGAGCTGAAGAGAAGGAAAAGTCCCTTTCAGAGCCAGAGGTTTCTAGAATGAGGCACAGAGGGGAGACAGAGCTGGCTGGAGGAAGCCTTTAAGGCTCATTTGGAATTCAGCAGAGATTTTAACAGTTGGCTCCAGGGAATGCAACCAGATCTAATGTTAACTCGGATATTAACCTACCGTTTCAGGTGAGCTTATTCTTCTCTAGCTTGTTGTACTGGAAACATCTGCAGGTATCTTTTCAGAATTAACTTGCATACAGTTATGTAAAGAAACCCAACCCCAACCCAATCACTTCCCCACAATTAAGTTGCAAGTGCAATTTGAGGCTCCCCACACACAGCCACAACCGGTCCACACCCCACACATGCCTTTACAGTACCTGCCAGGCTGCCCCTGGATGTGCTGAGCTCCTGCTCTGCTCAGGCTGGGGTCACCAGGGGCTTTGTGCCTCGGAAAACTGAACCTCAGGGAGGTGCCCCAGCAACCTGAGGAGAGGCTAAACCTGCTTTTATGGTATTACACAACGTTGTGACCACTGGATGGGAAGCGCCGGGCCAATGCAAATTCACTTTGCAGACTTGTTTTAAATTTTTTAATGGGGCAACTCTGTACTGGAAGACTTCACACCGGATCAGCTGCTAACCTTGTCTGGCTCGCTGTCAGCCAGCCTCCCACAGCAAGCATAAAGCTCATCTGAAAACATAAAGCTGCACAAACTTTGCATAATTCACCCTGGCTAATTTGACAGAAGTGTGATTGCGCTGTGCCTCTTGATTCAGATCAAATTTATATTACCAGGTGATAACCCGCACTGTGAACAGCCCCTTATTAATGATCACAGCACCTGTGAAAATGTACCTGTGCTGTGCCCCAGCGCTGCCTTGCATCCATTTTCTTCAAAACCTACGGAATTCCCTGGAGCCTAATCACATTTTATGCCAAAAAAAATAAAAAAAATAAAAAAAATTAAATTACAGCATGGGAATTGCCTGGTTTTGTGCCATCTAAAGCAATGATTGATCTGATAGGGAATTTCCCCTCAACTTCCAATAACCAAGCAGCTTTTAGAGGGCAGTGCTAGTGGTTCTCAGTGCAGTCACTACGTTGCTGTGACTTCTCCAAGAAGAGCCCTTTCTCTGTCTCTACCCTCTGTGCTTCTTTCCCAGTGTACCTTCATTTTCCTCTGTTTTGCTATGTCTGTTACATTTGTGCTTCTAAAGCCAGCCTCCCCCTTTCCCATTTGCATGCACAAGAGTGTCTCCAGACTGGTTTGTTCTGGTAGGTTTTCCCTCAAAATTAAACTATTTTAATTTAGAAGGTTTAGCAGCACCTGTCTATATAGGCACCAGCTGAGGATCCGGATGATTGCAAATGCTCATTTCCCTGAAATAAACCACATCTCACAGCGTGACTGGAACGTCTGGATTCAAAACCTTTATTCCACCTAGTTGCTTTCCCTGTCTTTCGCTTCTCACTTTGTGCGTGCAAGTGCTTGACACGCTCAAGTAGTTGCTTGTGGTGAGATAAGTCCACGTTTATCTGCGGCTTGGCCTTTTGTCTCTGGTGTTATTTGCTGTTTCCCACCGAAATCTCTAATTCCTAGCTTTCTTTTGGCTGTTTGTGTGATGCAGCAAAGGAGGAGAAATCCCTCCAGCCCTCTTTGCCCTCCACACACACTGCAGTCTGGTCTCTGAGGACTGTAGTTTTATGGTCTTTACATCTCCATTCCTCAAGCAGAACATTTAAAAGGGATGTGTAGCGGGCTGCAGCTTGGAGGCCACTCTTTAAACCATCTTCACCTTGCTCAGTCAAGGTTAGCACCAAAACTTTGCACGAAAACACGATCTGAAGCAAAATTGTCACATCAGGCCATGCTTTCACCCCTGGGCATCCCTGCTAGGAGGCAGCTTTTTCCGAAGCTCCTCGCCAGTACGCCACCCACACCATGCCTATTCTCCCTTCCACTGTAGAGGTCTGAAGGCACCTTGTCCCCTCCTGGACCAAGGGCAGCCCATGAGTGCATCACCTTTTAGCCAGAAGACAGCTGAAGGTGCTCTGTCAAACAAAGGTCCCTGCAGACCCTGCAGCACGAGCCAGAGCTTTAGGACAGCACTGGAGGGGGTCGTTCCCAAACCCCAGAGCACCCTTCTCACTTCCAGCTTTGCTTCTTCCATTTTACAGGGCACTCTCAGCTACGGGAGTGGGAGAATCGAGTAGCCAGACTGCTCCAGCCCTACAGCACAAATAGGCCATATTGTAACAGGTTAGTTTTATTGCTTTCCAAAATATTTTCATTTAAGAGGGTGACAAGTAGTAAAAGAAAAAAAAATAAGGCAGATATATAAATAGCATACAATAATACAAGCAATAATTGAAAACCGACTAGTTTTTGTAAACATTCCCATAGCAATGAAAAAAGTCAGGTAAATCATTCAGGCCTGTAAATGGAAGAGTTTTGCTATATTTTGGTGTCAGTAAGGCAAAAAGAAAGAGCCTGGAGTATTCAATGTTAGCAGAAAATCCAAAAAAGTAATTTGTACAGATAAATGGGTTGGAAACATTGTTTTTCAAGGATAAGTCCTGTACCAGCACCATGGGTTTCCATGCTGATACAAGAGAACAAAAAGAGCAAGGCAACATGAAAAAAACATGACTGATCATTTCCAAGTCCTGGCGTATACCTAAAGACAGTGAAGAGGAAATGAATAAATAACTAAGCTTTCAATAAGTGCATCAGTGCAGGAGAGACCTGCCAGGGTCTAATGCAAAGAGGAGCTGCTGTGAGACAGCCGGGCTTCTGCACCAGAACCAAAAAATCCAGCAGCACATTGAAACAAAAACTTGCATCCAGCAGCAAGACCAAAGCCAGACTCTAACTGCCTGGAAGAAAGGAGCAAGCAGGGGAAAAAAAAAAAAAAAAAAAAAAAAAAAAGAGATAGAAAAGAATGTAAATAGTGGTGCATCACACTGAAGAAAGGCAGAAAAGAATCTGGAGGAGCTTCTTCAAAGGGCACAAATCCCTTTTCTTTTCCAGCTCATGATATTGTATACAGATGCTTTTCCTGTTGTGAAGGCTATTCAAGTTATGTTTCTGACTAGAGACAACACACAGTCCCGAAGTTATCAGCCACACAGAACATACCTCCTCTGTGAAGCCTTATGAGCGTGATCACACAGGCAAAGAAACCTTTACTTGCTGTCCAGGCAGCAAATGTACACAGCAAGAAAATCCTAGATCCACAGAAGTCAGAAAGAAAGCTCACGTTGATTTGAGCGGCTCAGGATTCACCAGGACTTTTGATACTCTGATTGCTTCAGTGCATCAGGTCAAATCCTCACCATCTCCTTGCCCAACTCACCTGCTGCAACTTGTCTGTGAACTGCCGTGACCTGAGAAGTGAAAGGTAGGAAAGAGGCTGGGTAAGGAAGAACAGGAGCTTTCTATATGACTCTCTGCTAAATAACAGTGTTACCTGTGAAAACACTAAAAAAACAACGACAAAAAAGAATTTTGCAATTACTATCTGAGTAACAGTAATTCATCACAACAGGTCTAAAAGTCAATATATAGAGTCTGCTGGTAAATATTATTGAAAATAACACTAGTCAAGTTACTCAACTTTTCAATAACCCGGCATGCAAGATTTGCTCATCTTGCACAAATTGTCATGCAGTTTTCCAGACACATAGAAGAGCATCTCTGGTAGAGTGCGGATGTTGGTATGCAGTACGTGTTGTTGACATCAGGAAAGCAATCCTAGAGTGATTGGTATGTCTCCTAATACAATGCCATGTAGCTATTCAGTTCCTGGAATTCAGTTTTATGCGATTCAATCAGCTCTAACAAGAAGAAATAGTAACACATTAAGCAAAGTTCTGAGAGACCAACAAATCAAAATGCTGTTTCGCTGCAGCCACCGCCAGCCTAGCTGTGGCACGTCTCTTATTGGCCCTGTTTTTCTATCCCTGTACAGAGAAATTATTGTCGAACACTAGGGATTAACCATGCTTGCTAATTCCAAAGCTTTTAACATAACAAGATGCTTCACATTTCCATTATGCTCTCCAATCCAGAATTTTGTTTTAATAGAAGTTAACCTACCTTCACAGCACCCTAATACAGAAAGGCAAGACTGTCTCCCTGCTTAATAACTAAATTGAGAGGAGAAATCCGGTGATTTACTCGCATCAGAAGGCACAGCTGCAAGCCCAACTCTAACTCTCTGTCCTGTGTACATCCCACAACACCATAGCTAATGTTTTTGCTTGATGTAATATTCTCAGAAATGCTCGCAAGCACCCCAAGGATCATTTTTAGGCTCAGTGATGCCATGAATCCATTAAAATAGCTTGAGCTGTCTGCTGCTCCAAGAATGGCTGACTCATCCATCAGGAGTGGACATAGGAGTGCCCTTCACCATGCTGAAGAAACGCTACACATCTTAGTATTTCTGATTGCTTTACACTATTGAAATAAAAAGCATTTTTGCTATAGAGAGCACTGGGCCGTGCTTCATCAAAAATACTATTCAAGCCACAGCGCTAAGCTGGTCAGATTCAGCTTTCATTCACAGCAGCATCAGGCAAGGGATAATTCACACCACTCGTGTGAATTTACTCTGCTTTCAGAGACTCCCCCTCTGAGGAATCTGACCGAACAGGTCTGATTTTCTCTCAAACACACAGACTTCAGATATGTGCAATTACAGTAATGTCACTAGTGTTAACTGCAATTTACGCTTGCTTGAGATCAAAATTAGATGCAGTGCACTTATAAGGAGAAGAGAAATTTAACAGTAAAATACAAAGGGTCAATTCTGCTCTCGCAAATCATGGGTCTAACAAATCCCCATTTATCAATGAAAAACATAATCACCATGCATTTGCAGGTGTTAACAAGAAGATTCACCAGTTTTTCTGATTTTCCATTATTTTACTACCACTAGATCATTACCTTAGTCTCAGACGTCAAGCCTTTCTGAGCCTCTTGACTAGTTCCCTGAAAGAGATAATGAATTCTTATTTAATTTAGCAAATTTAGCAAATAAACTGGAATTCCAACCTATAATGGAACTACCTTCCAAAACCAACACAGGGCTCTTATGATTACTGGGTTTTGATGTTTACAGCAAATTAGAGTTTAGATAGTAAACTGATATTAGCTATATATTCTTGCGCAGCAATACAGTAATCCTCTCTTAAATACTTTCCTCCGTTTCTCATGTGCTTAAGAATCTGAATCGTGCAAAACCATGCAGTTCAGAAGAGGAGAGGGGACAGGGGTAGCAGAGGAGATTACAGGGGGTGTCTTTACTGTAGGTTGATCCCATAACTGCAGAAAACCCAGCAACTGCAGGGAAATAGCACTAGCGATCAGCCAGAGCCAGGCTACCCTCAAATCCACCGTGACACAAACCAGCCCCTCTGATCAGAGCAGAAAGAGGATGGATTTTAACTCTTTCACAGGGCGGGAAGATGGCCCTGAATGACTTTACCATAGATGAGACTGGTACAGCCATACCTCACAGGGTGTTGGAGGTGCCAAGCCGAGCTGCTCTGCAGCCAGCGGTCAACTCCCTCTTCCACAGACGCGTGGTAAGGGCTGCTCAGGTGGAAGTGGAGAGGTGCAGGGTAGAGCTGGGTCCCCTTACAGCAGAGATATTAAGCCACAGACCTGGGTCCCGCCAGGCCAGGATGGGGATCACCAGTGTGGCTCTGACCTTAATGCCCAACAAAAAGCTCACCTGGAAGTCCTGCAGCGGCTGGGAGACAGCAGGCTCTGGTGACTCCCATGACAGAGCTTCCAAGTTTCTACAGGCTGAGCAAAGACTCCTTTTTCATTCCTCTCCGGGCTGGAAATGACAAACCAAGAAGCTGCAATGATACCTGAAGCTTTATGGTGAGCATGAGTTCCAGGAAAGTCAACGGGACCAAGCCCTGATAGGTGAAGCCCTAAATTTAGCTAAGTTTTTTTCATGTGTTGAAAGGATACTTACTGATGCTGCTGTTGGTTTAGCAGAGGGAAAGGATTAAATCAGTGTGGATCACTCAGTCTGAAGACACAGTTGTGCTATTACTGTAATTAGCAGCAGCGTTGTAGAGGAACTGATAAGAACCAGCTGACATAAACCACTGTCAGCTGAAAACCAACCTCGGCAACTGGGGCTTTGGAACTGAAACTTTTTACTTCTGGGAGAAAAAGAGAACAAATGGCATTTTGGTGGTGTTACATCTTTTTGCTCTCTACTTAGAAAAGTCACAGCCAGCATCTTAAAAAACTAATTTTACCAGCACTTAGCCTTTAATATATGCCAGCAGTAGTTGATAAAAGAGAGAAAACTTTTTAAAAGACAATAACGCATGAAGGGAGATGCACGCAAAGAAAGACGATCTTAAGCAATACTAAAAATAAATGTAGCTTAAAAAGATTCCTTAAAAACAGCTGTTGACATTAGAGATTTAATTAAAAAGTAATTAGTTATACATTCTCCTTTGAAATGAACAAGCATATTACAGCCTCCATATACAATGAATTGCCTTTTACATTCATACCTTGCTTTTGCCTGTAAAAAAGGCAAGTTTTTACAGGAAGTGTTGTAAAGATAGGATAGTTCTACCTAAAATTTTACAGTCAAAGAAAACATAAAGTGATTTTTTTTTAACCTACTGGTACAAAGCCATAATCATTGTGCTTGCAACATTCATAAGATACGTCACAAGTGTTCTTAAATGAACAAAATAGAAGAAAAGATAGAGATAAACGGATGAGGGATGGTGCTTGCAATAAATTAGCATTCTGAAATAGGTCTCTAAGAACTAAATCAATCTGACACCTTAATTGTCATTTACCTGAAAGAGAAATGCACCGTAAACTGCTCACCCTGCGTGGATTTGTGCAGGCAACATGCAACCAATAGCTTTCCCTGGGGCTAATGCTTTATGGAAGCACCATTGACCTGGTTTTCTATGGAAACTACACGGATGTTTTCAATTCCAGCGTGGAACTGCAGCCTCGGTCATAGCCATCAAACTCCACATTAGACATTCATGCGGCATTAGGCGTCCCGTAGCTGCCAAGGGCCACACAATGAGACATTGTCTGACCCAAAAGTCACATAATTAGGCTGATGGGAACAACACCAGCGGATGGTGCATTGAGCATATCCTAATTTTGGATAGGCCATTCTTTGGCTGTCTGACTACCAGTTAGCTGGGGAAGAAGTGAAGCCTGCTATTATTGACAGACAACTTTGCTGCTAAGCCGGAGTGATGATGAAAGGCCCGTTTGGCTTCAAAATCACCATTGGGGAAAGGAAGGGCAGCCACATAGCAGAGACACACTCAGAGACAAAGAGGAGACCCTACTTTTAATTACTTTTTATGTTTGCAGAGTGGGTGACCCTACCTTCTGGAAGCCATCTCTTTAGCTAGAGTTACAGCGTTTTGCTACACCGGCTCCGTAATGGCCCAGCATCTATTATAACATCTAACACCAAAAGGCTTTAGAAACAGCACTCAGCAGGATGAACACAGAGCAGAGAAGTGTGAAATTCCTCTCATTAGCAGTGCTGCACGTTTGTGCACAGGCTCTCTCCTTTAAAGACTGACCTCCTGCCCAGCCAAGAGGGAGCTTTCCAAGAACCATGTGACTCCAAAGATTGAGGACATTTTCTGCTGGAGTGGGTTTTTAATTCAAATTACTCATAGAAAGTTACATTTTTGTGGCCTGAAAACATCTTCAACTGCGTCAAACACAAAGCAGTTTCATAATTGCATGTGATTGACTTCTTATTTTTTTAAAGAAATGACATAAGGAGAAAGAAATATGAATGTTTGTGAAGCTTTAAACCTCCCGCCTGCCCTTGTGCAACAGTTGCAAATAATTCCAAAAAATATCTTGTGACTTACATTTGCAACAACAGAAAGTGTATCGTGTCATTTAGGAATGTGGTTGGTCTCTGGAAAGCAATACAGACAGCACGTACATTCACCTCACTGTCAACTGTGTATTCTACATTATGAAAAATTAGGTATACATTTCATAGTATTTAATTACAGCAAGGCTCAGATGAATTTCACTGTTTCCAGCTATTCTTGCCACTTTAAAACATGTGGTCTAAGACCTGCACAGCTGTAGCCATATCATTATGCAAACAGCATCCCAGCCATGAGTAGTAAGAATAGATCTTATTATCCGTATAAATTATGAACAATTTCACATCAGTTCCCTTCCAATGCTTCGTGATGTAAAGCATCACTCCTCCCATCCTCCTTCCTTCAGGAAAAGCTCTGTTTGGTAATACCCAGCCACACACAGGGGTGTTACTAGATCAGTAACATTCTTCTTTATAACGTACACTTCTTTATAACATTAAAGTTTTCATCTCCATTTAAAAATGGCATCCCATTTTCAAGTGTTAACAATGTTACACCAGCAGAGGCAGGAAAATTTCTAGCCAAAGTTTCCTTTCCACATCCTCAACAAAAGCCCACCAGGGCTATATGGATAACACTGGGATCAAGTATTTCTCCTTAGTCAAGCCCACCACACCTGTAAGTGCCACAGCGGGAAGGGAGATCCTTACACTCACTGTATAAGATTGTTCAAGTAACACATAAAAACAGAAATCTGAAAACAAAAAACCAAAACCCACAACTCCACAGATTTCAAATATAATCCTGTTCTGTGTTTGTTTGCTCTAGACCAATATGATTACCACACGCTGGCTACTGTGAACTGATTAATTAGGAAGTATCAGTGATAATATTTTGTACTTACATTAGGACTTCCACCTCAGGATACTTCAATAATGTCAATTAATTAATCTTCACAATACTGCCTGTAAGTAGGTGCCATTACTTCATTCACAGATGGAAATCCTGAAGCATATAAAAGGTGAAATTAATTAGCCGAGATGATACAATGACTCAGTAGCAGAACTAAAGGTCCTGAAAAACACTCCTTTTTTCTGACTCTTAAAGGGGTATGATTTATTTGCCCTCTGCAGTTAAATCATGGAAATAATTTCCAAACGTGTAACAGAAACTTTTGTGACTCTATCAAAACCACTATTTACAGGTCACGCTCTCATTGAAATTTTCTTTTGATTAAAATAGCTTCTGCTGTTTAGTACACCCATCAAAACATAAAGAACATCCAAATCAAATAAACCCTGCCACTAGATCTATAATGAAATGGAGCATCGCTACTGTTTTCCCAGATCTAAATTAAGGCTCTTTTGTAGAGGGTAAAAGTGAATAAAACATAAAGACAAAGGACAAAATAGGAGACGAAAGACTATTCACCCATTCATGGCAGTCGCATTTACAAGGCAATTGCCATTCATGCTAATGTAAAGTGGGCCACACAATGCTACCAGGTATGAAAGGCAGAAGAGCCCTTATACACAAGAGGAAAAAGCACTTTACTGTATTTTATCTCGGCCACAAGTGGAAAACCAGTAATGAGGAACACCAAAAATCTCTTTTTGTTCTCCATTTAAAGCTAACAAGGCACTTCTCTTGGTGCAATCTTATCAAAGGCTATAAATTTCTCAAGACAGCTAATCAATCATCCTCAAAGTGGTAAAGGTATAAGATGCATTTAGTATGAATGTATTTAACTGACTGATTTTCTTCACCAATAATCTTCTTACCAGTGGAGAGAGCTATAAGTTGTTAAAAAAGACAGGGCAAAAACTCCCCCACCAAAAAAACCCAACAAACCCACATGAGGGAGAAACATTATCTATGTGCCTCGGCTAAGGTTTTATATGCAAACCCACCCTATTTGCCAGAGTTTAATTTATGGGGAGAATTAAATCCCGATCAAGGGTAACTTCTGCTATTGCTTTCATGGAGGCCAAAACTGTCAAAAAAAAAAATGCTGCCCAGGATGGACACAGGTGGTTTCCATAGCCACGGCCCCACCTGATCCTCCTGGAGGCCACAAATTCAACGTCACACAATAGAGGCTATTTACCAAAACTGCAGAGATCTTAATAGATCAGGGCTACATAATATTCACAATATTGTACATATATGTGTGTTTGTACCTAGGTGACTGCCAGAGTTGCACATGCGATACATGTACAGATAGCATTAAAGAATAATCCATATACCAAAAGCTTAAATGGTTTTGATACAGCTTCATCACTTTATAAGCACATCGTGACACAACCTAATTCGCTAAAACTAAGCCAGAATAAGCTTTTTACTTTTTAATCAAAGTTAGAAATTAGATTAGATGTGATTATTTTACATATCCAACTGTGGAAGCCTCATTAAAATCCTTAATATTGAGTAATAAAAAGACAATAAAACTTTTTCTTGTATTACAGTGGTTTTCTGTAAACATTAATACACTGAAAAAGTAAAGACTTTCTAACCTGTGTTTTTCTGGAGGATTTTTAGCAGCCACCAGTTTACACAAGTATTGTGTATTGACCATATTGAATATATGGTCACATACATATATATATATATTTTTTTTCTAAGGAGAAAGCAAGGGAACACAGTAATTACGAGTGTCTTCCCACGTCGCTCACCATTGGATAGAGCACTTCACCACCTGCAAACTCGGGCCCTTTGGCATTAGCCAGGTGGACCATCATCAAATGGGAAATCAGAAATTCAAATGATTATACAGACTGAAGCATCCCTTAACTACCTTGGATGTAAAATAGTCTTTGTTCTCTAATTAAATCATCTCTACTAGAGAGACAACAGGTACAGGAAACACAAATAAGCAGAGGCAGGGTGAATAATTGCCTTTTGCTATTTCCAGATCAATTAAACGCAATACTCACCAGCTTGCTCCTCCAGCGGCAGAATTCCCAATCACCTCAGTGACAGCAAAGCATCATTTCCATTTCCAAAATGGCAAGACAAGGAGAATGGAGAAAAAGAGACAGGTGAAGGGGTTGGCAGAGAGGAGTGAGAAAGATCAAACAAAAGGCAATCTAATTTAAATACCTTACTGTACTAGGTTCTAACTACTAAATTTAAACTTTGCTTTTAACTCTCATTTCAATCGATTTGCAGAAAAAAAAATAAATATCTAAAGAGTAAATTTAGATTAAATTGATCATTATAATTTATTTGGCAACAAAATAATATAGTGGAAAGACCTTTCTTCCAGTAAAGGGCTCTGGCTTTGATGTCTGATTGTTATGCAAATCCTGTGGAGTACAAGATATGGACAGAGGAATAATTAAGCTCAGGACTTTGTGTATAATAATTCTTACAAATGTAAATGTATCCTTTTTGGAGATAATTATGTGTATACACAGTGGGAACCCTACACGTACGTTAGAGAAGCCAGGAGAACACCCTGAAGGCGCAGGTCCCGGCTGATCCCCCGGCACCAGGAGCATCCACCCCCCAGCAGTTCCCGAGGCTGCAGAGAAACCTCTCCTGGTGGAGACCCCGCGTACAGTTTTCAGCCCCAACACACAAACATTTGAAAAACAAAGTCATCTTTGTTCTGGAAGATAAACATTGACCATATACATCTATATATTTCAAAGCACTCAATTAGAAACTGAACTTTGCCCCTTTCTCAGGCTTTGAAATATTCCTGCACCAAACACAGGCCTTTATTCTCCTTTCCCGCGGGCATCCCTCTCCCGATCCCGCACACCATATGGCCCCAGGCCCCGGGACAAATTCTGCGTTGATTTATGGCCTCTGCAGTCCAAGGGGCTGACCCACGGCATAAATCCAGGGGGGGCAGCTCACATGTGTAGCCTGCATGTTCCTCCTCACGCTGTCGCCGCCCTCGTGCGCTCGTCTCCACCAGCCAAAGACAAGGGATTGACACTCCCCCACCAGGAGCGCATTTGGTTTCGGGGTTCGGGACACATCACCACAAGCCAGCAAACAAGGAGATGTCACGCAACAGTCACCGCACGTGCCGGTGCACCTCCTGAAACAGATGGGGACACACCGGTGGCCAGGGGGACTGGGCGGTGGAAGTGCCTGGGGTGGATGCTGCTGACCCCGCCGGTGTGCTGGGCACCACCAGCAGCAGACACCACACGTTTGGAAGCAAGGGCAAAAGGCACTCGCTGCATCGTTGGGCACCAAAGCCAGAGTAATCCAGACCGGTCCCGCTGAGGGTGAAATAATTTCCAAAGAAGAACGACCACAGTCAGGTTTTTGAGGCACTGCAGCCCATCTTCCCGTCTCCAAACAATACACACGTGGAGCATGTGCAGGGGGAGAAACAGCGTTCGGGGGCCACAAAGGCATCCGGGGCCACAGACAGAGAGGGGATTGCCTTTGTTTCAGTCACAGTTTGGCGAAGAAAATACCAAGCTAGGTTCACGGATGACGAAGCCAGTTACATTTAATGAGGGACTCGGCGGCCGAGCCCCACCACATCGCCCAGGTCAGGTCAAGCTGCTGCAGGAGCGCTGGTGGGTACAGGGACCAGGGCTGCCCGCTCTGCCGTCCCGCTGCGAGTGACAGCGTGCAGACACGCAGCAGCGTATGGTAAGGGGGGGAAAAAAAAAAAAAAAAAAAGCAGGAGAATTTAGTTTTCACTTTTTGTCCATCCTATTTACCTTTCGGTTTCACTAAGCTTGGAAAATTAAGCAAAGCGATCAAATTCACTTCTTTTTTTTTAATTTATAGCCATTTTCACAACTCTTCCCAGACACCAGCACAGGATGTTTACACTGAAACAAGAAACTGATTGACGCATTTTGGGTACATTTCCTAAACACCCATCATTAAGAAAATATACACGTGGACTTAAACTTCCTGATCCCTTCAAAGTAACCAATTTTGCCAAGGTTTTTTTCAACGTCCGTACCACTTCTGCATATAAGCACATCTTCTCTGCCACTCTCTGGATTCAGGGTTTTTTTTTTTTCCCCCACCATTCAAAACGACAAGCTTCCTGAGGCAAATGCAACACTCAGTGAGGGATTTTAACTCAATAAATCAGATGATACCACAATCACAGTTCAATGAAAGAAGCAAAAAATCAAATCAAATCAAACAAAGAGATCCCATCATCCCCTGCCGCATCCTCCCTCCTCCCCCTTCCCACCCAACCAGCAGCGCTGGAGTCCATAAAGGAGAGCGGAGCAGAGAGCTCTGGCACACACCGCTAAGCACAAAGTCAAACATACCAAATACGCTGCACAGTTTGGGTTTGTTTCATTGTTTTTCACCCGCCCGCTGCAAAGTGCACCGGCACACTCGAGAGGAAACACTTTAAGGGATCTGCAGCTGCCTTCTGAAATCTGCTCCGACACGCTTTAAGCCAGCAAGTTCACTCCAACACGGTGGCCACCATCAGCAACAGAAACACTGCAGGGTTTGCCTGGTGGGTTCGCAGGCTCCTTAGTCAGAAAGCGCCTGCACTTCCTTCGCCCCAACACCACTGCGGGCATCATCAAAAGCAAACAAACTTTACACGGCAATAAATTTTTTATTCAAATAAGCTTGTCAACACCAATTACCCGAACCGCAACTGCCAAATACCAAGCAGCACTTTCAAGAACTCAGGCAGGATACTGGAGCCTTTGTTCCACCCTAGAAAACACGGAGTTTGGGATGCGGTTCTGAGGTCTCTGGGCACGGCAGAGCCAGGACCCGCAGGACTCCATGGGAGGACTCCTCTCCCCTGCTGTCTGTGCTGAGGACAGAAACCTAAGGGAGATGTCAGCTCTTCCTTACACACGCCTCATTTGCTAAGAGTAGCCATTAATACAAAACCAACTATTGTCTCATGACTCAAAATTCTGAAAAAAGCAGTATTTTTAGATGTGAAATAACCCCACCGATACGCCACATATTAAAAAAAGTATTTTTTTTTTCCCCTTAAAAACATGTTATAAGCTATGAGCGCTGACAGGATTATTCTGGAAGCCTTCACAAGCTAAAGAATTCCAGCAACATTAACATGACACAGTTTAACCCCCCAACGTTTCACTGCTACAAGTAGGTAACAAAAAAATCCAGCAGAAACTCTCAGCGCATCAAACCAAATCACCACACAGCACGCTTTTTGTTTCTGTAATATTTTATTTTATTTATATAGAAATACTTAAAAAAACATGAAGTAGCACCATTACTTAAGTTTTACTTTTATTATGTAGAACTTTAAATGTCAGAAAAATAAAACTCTTGATACAATTTCAAATCTTGTCTCAGCAAATATAATATTAGTATTTGACCATGAGGTTAAAGGCCCTTTATCATAAAATAAAATATACTTTGTTTTTAAACTTTGCTCAGTAAAGTACATTTAAGCTCAAGTAACGTCACCTACATATACATAAACAAGTGGTAAACAAATGTATTAAAATAGAAATACTAAAACTATAGTGGTGCAACAGAATTTTTGTAATTTCCACTGAATTCTATTTATACAAATGTTAGAAAGCTTCAACAGTTCCTTTTGACATATGTTTATACATTTCCATTTTTGTAATAATATAGAATAAAATATGCTTTATATCACTGAATAGAAAATATGCTGGGTGAAGCAGATTTAAAAGATTTTTTTCTGAACCTATAAAATCTCCATCCCAACAGAATACTGTTCAAAGCATTACACATTTTATGGTTTGTAATTCCGTTCACAATTGTGTGATATTAAAATAATACAGTGTTCTTTGCCATAAGGCCATACTAAAATAAAAAAGATTTAACCCAGCTACAAAAAGTTCACTGAACTTAAATTAAAATACTTGTAAACATCTTTGCAATATGAAATATAATTTTTCAAGTCAAAAAAGAATAAAATACTTCAATCTGTATTAATGCAATTTATCTTTAAAACCTTTAAACGTTTTTAATATATATAAGAGATATGTTACAGTTTGTTTTTTTTTTCTTTTTTAAACTTTGATAAAGCTGCAGTATCATGGTTTTTCACAGGAACTTCTTGCCCTTTCAAGAACATTCAGAAAAGTATCCACCCATAGATTTAATTATTTCATAATAAGCATCCTAGGAACTACCAGCACGTTTTACTAACAGTCCACACACCATTGTCATCATCATAAGCATCTTCTACTTTCAATATTTTTTTTCCTATTTTTTTTTCTTGGTTTTGTTTTTTTTTTTTTTTAAAAAAAGGGGGAGTTTTGGAAGCTTCGTAGTAAAGTACAGTGTAAAAACTAGCCTAGCACTAGAATGGAGTCGCCCGTTATTATGTATAGCATGCACCCGCTGCCACCACCACCACCACCATCACC
>JAHREE010000547.1:4473546-4490904 GCA_033628505.1 Tringa tobata | reverse complement strand
GCAAGATTCCATGCAGATCTAGCTTTATTTTTTAATGTTAAGATAAAAAAAATAATAATTAAAATTGTTTAAAATGCTTATCAGCACTCCCTAGAATAAGCATGATACTTTCCAGGGGCAGGAGGAGGAGGAGATGGATTTCTGGGAGACTAAGTGTGCACTGGTGTTTCAAGCCTCCCAGGAATCCTGTGGAATAGTCCAACATCTTGAAGGCTATTGCTTTTTTTACTATTTTAGAAAACACTTAAGAGCAAACTACAGGGAATAATAATAATAACAATAAAGAACTTATACTGATGTACCTTAAACCACGCATGCACCAGCAGCGGAGCCCCCCCCTTGGGAACAGAGAATCTATGCAATAGCGTGCCCGTACTGCAACAAGCAATGCACACAAGATTCATATGAATCTACTTACTTCACAGAAATATGTCTTCAGAATAACTTAATCAGATCTAAATTGAAGTGTTATCTACCTGCATAACTCCTTTCATTCCATAAAACCTTGAAACATATGCAGAATTATAGCTAACTCCATCTCTGTGGCAGAGACCAACCATCTACCTACCAATTTACAGCAACTTAACAAAAGCAGGAAGGGAGGATATATTATAGGCAAATACAGGACTCATTGCAGGAGGAGTGTAATTCTCAGTCCTTTTAGTTTCTCTCAGTTATCATTTCCCATTTGTGACAGAGGTAATAAAACTTCCTTCCTCCATCCTTTATTTAATTAAAGTGTAAGGTCTTTGGGGCAGTGAGCTTACTGTGTGTGTATACACAGCACCTGGCATGAAGAGGTCATGAATTAATCTGAGGCCTTTAAATACTACTCTAAATACAAAGCATTAGCAATAATAAGAATAGGATATAATTTTCATTTAGAATAGATGAGACCTCTGTTTTCAATGTATCATCACAAAGAATGTTACATGCATGTCAGAGAATAACTAAATTAAGGGTCAAGGAAAAGTATTTCACACCAGAGACTTGCAACTCCAGCCTATCCCAGTTGCTTACACTTAGGGACACTGCTGCCTACTGTTACAGCTTTCACTGTAAAATTCTTATTTGCCATAATCTTACAAAATAATGTCCCGAATCCCACAGGCTAGATCATCAATAAGAGTAAGAGTATAGTTTATTCTGAGGCAGCACATGTGATTACTGTGATAACATACCCAAATTAACCTTTTGCATGTGCAATAAGCTGCAATTAGCAATCTGCAGACAAATGACAAGTTCCTTCCTTTCCTGTAATATGTAGCAATATGCAAGCCAGATTTCCTATTGAATCCCATATTAACCTACATTCAGTGGCAGTGAAATCTCAGAGCACCATGTCAGAATTTATCATCTTTCAATGATGTTAGCTCCGCCTCTTGACAGTTCTAGACAAGATGTTTATAAACACCTCGTCCAGAATCTAAACAACTGCAGCTGAAAATGTTTATTATTTTTCCACCAGCCATTCCAATCACTTCAGATGCTTTATACTAAGGGATGGGCAGAGCTCTCAAAAGAGTATGGTTGTGTTAATAAACGAGAAGAAATAAAATGGAGATGGACCAGTGAGTGGCTTTGTGATTCCTCTCGGAGGTGGAATGAGGCTCAGGGGGTAGGGAAGCTGCAGAAGTGCCTCTTTCCCTCATGATAAGGAATGTCACGTCAAAAAATACAATCAGGGAGATGATGGTGATGATTTTCCCCACATGTGCTTTTGTCCCTGTAATACACCTCTCCCTGTTATAGAATTCATTTGCAAAATATTTTTTTAAAAACGGAGATCTTCTGGGACAACTTGTGAAAAGCAATTTTGCCACAAACCAGAAAAAGTCTCAGTCCTTTAACAGTCACAATCAATCTCCGAAAATGCTGATACAGTACTGTAAACTTATACCGGTAGCTAATGGCTTTACTAAACTAAAATGCTTGTTTCCAGTATATTAAAACAAAAAAGATTTTTCTAATAGTCATCACATACTGTACTTTCTTCATACGCATTTGCGATTAGTTTGACATGAGTGATTAGCGTGCGTATGTGTGTAGGGGATGAACTGCCTTCTAAGAATGCAGTTCTGCTTAACATGACTGATGGAAGGCAATTCAAAAAGCATAAAGATGCCTTTATAATAAATCAGAACTAACCAGTCAGATCACCTGCCCGCTTTAAAACCCTCCACCAGGGTTGTGAGTGGCCTCCTTCATTTATCTTTCCACTCTGCCTCTCGCTCACAAACAAGGGTTATCGCACAGTATATCTGAATTAAATGGCGTTTAACAACCGTGCCAACCGGAGTTCGAAAATGAAAACCACTTCTGCCTTTCCTTTGCTCTCGCATTATGTGTTTAGAGCCCAGCCCTCCAGGCTGCTCCTGTGTGCAGCGCTCTCAGTGGAGTGCTCCTCTGCGCGCGGCTGCGGGATTGGAGCTCTTTGTTACCATGGCCCTTGGGCCAGCATTCGGTTTGTGATGCAGCACGGGCGTCTCGAGGCTGTAAAGCACCTATCACACTTGTGGGCACTGTCTATTAAACGGTGGCTAGATTGAAAAAAAAAAAAAAAAAAAGAGATTTATATCTGTATGTTTAGCCTGAGCTAGATAACCCATAGATCTGTGAGGTAGCTCATAACCTTGAGCCTTTTTTCATCAGTTTTAATATCTGAAATAGTAAATTATAATTAAATTTTAATTTCATTTTAATCTCTGAAATAGGTAATTATAATTATGGCCATAAAACATGTACAACCTTTCTTCCTCTCTCCTCTAACCCTCCCCCCCCTACTCACTGCTGCTACAAGAAGGAAGAGAAAATAATTGTCCCTTTATTGCTAATTGTTTATAAACTCCTTTGTACAGAGACTTTGTTTATATACCATGCCTAGGCAAAATCTAGGCACAAATGCAATATTCATAATAAATGAGTGAATAATACATCCCTGACCATAATCCCAGTGCTCTCCAATAAAAGAATATCTAATTCCTGTCACAGAATTGCCTTGCAGGTTGAAGTTCAGCATATAAATACACACGGGAAAAGATTAGATTTTAATTGATAAGTATTAATCATCATTCATTTCTGCCTCTGCAGGAAGCACAATGTTAAAACATCTAGTTAATATACTGTATAATGGATAACCTTGAGGCAGAAGCTCTTGCATCTGTCTCTATCCAAGAAAAAATGTCAACATCAGCCTTTGTTGTAGCAAAATGCCCTGACATCTGAATGGAGTTGCTGCTGCTGGAAAATTGACTGTCTCCAGTGCAATCTTTCCTCACCGGGGTCCAGTGCCTAACCTAGAGAAGATGCCAAATTAAAAAAACACTCTTTATCTGTGCACACCTGTACTTGGGAATACTTGAAATCCGGTCTGGGTCAGAACACTGTGTTTGTGGTGCATCTCCGCTCTGAACAAACACATTTCTCATGTGATGCTCTCACTGCAACCACAAAGCGTTAGCACTCACAAGAGCATCATTGAAGATACTCGGGCTGTTCATTGAGAACAAAGCCATTAATGATTAATACTATGGTAGGAGAAAATGTAGCAGTATTTCTTGGCTGCTGAAAAGTGGCAATGTCTGTGCTACGTGCAAAACAGTCACGAATACCTTTAGCCCTTCTTACATAAGATGGGTCTATTAACTCTTTGGGAAGAAGAATCAAACAAAACCCCCAAATTAGAGGAAAGTGAAGGGGATTTTCACATCTAAAACTGGATATACACAATACATCTCTCTCTGACTGACCCAGCAGATGCAGAGATGCATTTACGTATCACAGACATTACTGTCCCAGCAGATGCTGCAAAGTTGTCGCTGACACAGACGCTTACTGTCCCCACAGATCGGTATTTTGGGAGAGAATTTTCGTACCACAGACACTACTGTCCCTACAGAACCACATCTGCTGGCAGAATTATTGTTTCACATACTCTTTTGCCTCCAGCAGATGTGAGAGACTGCCCGGACGACAGGCATTTCTGTCACAGCAAATCTCCATCTACATGGAATTAAATTGCAGCTTAAACTACCGTTCTTCCTGAGCCCTCAGTGTGGACAACACTGACAGGGAGGAAGCAACATAACCCAATGAAAACACAACGCTGGGCACCTAGAACATCACCACTAACTGCCTAAATACAGCACTCTGCAGTGCTGTGTTCGGAGACGTGTCAGGAGGAGAAAAAGAATTACTTGTTAAAGGCGGGGTAGGAGGAGGGCACGAGTATTCATTCTGAGAAACATTTGCAGGAAAAAGTGTCTGATGTCACTTTCGTATAGTAGATCCAAGAAAGCACAAGTCATTCATGACTACCCAGCTGACAACCTTAACGCCCCGATACAGGGACCAAGCGTGTGCCAGGTCATTTTCAGCTTGCTTTTGAACAGATGCTTCCAGTTTTGCTGGAGGCATTTTGCATGAAAAGTTTCAGAGTTTCCAGTTTATTAACACCAGAAGATTTGATCCCCAGTCCTAGAGGCCTGAGAGCAGAAATCAAGAAGGACCCTTTAATTTGGGCCTTCCTCTTTTGAGAGTCCGTGTCATCTCCTGTCAGATTCAGAGTCCAACAACAGCAGCAGTCACTGGGGGTTTTGCTCCTGTGCAGCCAAGCAGCTCCTTTCCAAACATGAGGAAGAAAAATCTCAGGCCTGTGCTAAGACATGACTATGGCTGGACTTTCCCTTTGGAGTGAACTCGGCCTAAGGCCCATACCAGAGCATGTACTTGCATATAAATAATATGTATGGTATGTGAGCCTGGACTTGAGAGCTGTCTTGGGCCTTTGTATGCCTGACTGAGTAGATGTATCCTTTATGATTTGGTACTGGAGAGAGAAAACCTCCCCTGGTAATTCTGCTGTAATGTAAACCCTACTTGAAGAAACACCATCTAACTTTGGAATTCCCCTGTGGGGAGTCTGGGCATTTATCTTTATCTGAAGCATCAAGAGCTGTCCACTGGCAAAGGCAGGACACACAAATTCCCAGAGTAATAATCTGATACAGCACAGCAAAACCTATATCCTTGGAGCAGATTGTGGGAAAGCATCAAGAGTTTGGTTGCTCTGCCAAAGCAAACACGATGTTTCAAGCCCCATCATCTGCTCTGCAGTTCACACCCTCCCAGTGCTATCTTTTTCAGATGCCATGCCACACTGGTTAGTGGCAATGGTGTTGTCATGTGTGACTCATTCCATTTTACTGGAAATTAGAAAACCACATGCTGCATTGGAGAACTGCTTATTTCTGTAGTCACATCATGCCAGAGAGCACTCCTCCTGCCATTATTTGTATACAGATTCTCTCATCTAGAATTTTGGAAATTCGGCTCTCAACCAGGGTTCATTCAGAGGACAGATTAATCAATAGCACATTGCTCTTCCCAGGGCCCATTGAGCCCTTTGCAGTTTTTAGTGCCACCCTGAAAAAGCAAATGGTATTTTAGAAGACAGCATCTTCGTCATTACAGGATGTGTGGGAAGCACAACAGAACAGACAGCAGTGGAATTGAGGTTGTGTTAGCAGAAGAGTCTGTCACGTATATATTTGAGCTTTGCACAGGTGAATTTCACCCACAAGGAAAAACATAGACCACTTTTGTCTGTTGGTTTGTTCGTGTTTTTTTTATGGAGTGCCTTTATAAAGCCTCCTCAAATATTTCCTGAACAGATCACAAAGCTGCATTTACCATAGTGATTAATGCTCAGTATGAGTGATGAACTGGCATTTTCAGGACGACAACAACAACAACAAAAAAACGCTAAAAGATGTCAACAGTGCATTCTTTCTGTGAAATAAGAATTACCAGATAAAAACACTAATAGTTTTAAATAATATTTTATGGTGACAACAAATCAAGTTGGATAAACTTTGAGTTCAGAAGCATAGGTCTGGAATTACGCATGTCTCAAAGAACTTCACTTCCTAAATTATGAATTTTTCTAGCCTTTATAAAACTAGTGTTACTAAAGCAGCAGCACTAGGATCAAAAGTTGGATTTGACTCTGTGTTGACAGGCAAAGGCTGACCTCTACAAATTCCTAAACCAAGAGATTGCCTTACCCTCTACAGATACAGATAAATCCAGTCTTATCTTTAGATGAAGTAACTGTTAAGAAGACTCAGGCACCACACATTTATGAAGAAAGAAAATAGAAATGTGAGCCATTCTTTTTTAAAGGTTAGCATAGCTTAAACATTCCTGAAAATATTTATTGTCATAACAGACTAGGCCCACTGAAATGTTCTCGCCTAGGATTTGGTCTTTGACATTCTCAGCAATCCTGTTGACTTCAGCAGGCTCACACGGCTGCCACGGAAAGCAGAATTTAGCAAGGAAAAGGAAAAGACACAAAGTAGTTAAAGACCATTTGGGAAAAGCCATTTGCTTTCAACGTTACTGACTATCCCTCAGGACCCAAATTAGAGTTCTGTTATATTTTAAAGCATTGCTTTCAAGCTTGCTGGAAGTGTCAGACAATTTGAATAGATCTCCATTTTAATTTCCAATCTAGCAATATGGAACAGCTGCCATAACTTTGTGCAACGTGGCAAATTCGACATCCTCATTCCTCAAATGGCAATCATTGACAAGGGACTCTGAAAAAAGGCAAATATGCTTCCACTTTTACTGTCTTTTAGTAACTCCCAGTCAAAACTGTGCTTTAGATAAAGAACCCAAAGCCTCAATTGTACTTTTAACTTGAGCTGTCTACAACAGGAAGCAAAGGTCCTGGGTGAAAGTTGATGGATTTCTAGAACTATTTCTCTTACTTCCAGCCAGTGATGTAGAGGTTAGTTTACATCCTTCTGGCTTATGTGTCACACTCAGTGTTAAAGGCTCCCAGTCAGGACTTCCCCCACAGCTGGACTGGGAAGATGTAGTGGAACAAACCCCAGATCAGCCTTGCCAAATCTGCCTTGTCAAAGCCTCCCAGCTTCTGCAGCTCTGGGAGGCAGGGATGAGAGCGTGAACAGAAGTGTGTCACTCTCATGCTTTTCCTGCTTCCTAGCAGAAAGAAAAATGTTGAAAGGAAGATGGAAATAACAATTATTATGTTCTTAGTTTTCATATTTCAGACCATGTTAAGAAGAAGAGAAGGAGAATTGAATCCAGAGGGAAAGCACTTTGGGATTCAGATGAGAAACCGTAGCGCTGTGCCCCACTCTGGGACTGTCTAGACAAGGACAAAGGCAGCTCAGCCATATTCAAGGGAATTTGCGTGTGAGAGATGAGGTTTCTGAGCATTTCTGAGCACAACCCCATGTTACATGCAGTTTGAGAAGGAATATCTCTTTTTTTAGAGTGCCGTAGCGTTGATGAGTCCGTCTTGTTACAGGAACAATGTCCCACCTAGCTCACATTTTGTATTCATTCACAGATTGTATACTGTGTGCACTTAGATGAAGCTACCTCCCACTCTTCTCCTGGATTCTGAATAGAAAACTCAAAGGAGTTTTGAGACCTATCACCACACAGCGTGATGTCACCAGTGCACCCAGTAAGAAGCAGCAGCAGAAACATCCAGCAGAGACACTGTTGCTCCAGGACGGACTATTTGTTTCTATACAAATAAAGCACAATTACAAAGCCTCCAGCATGGCTGATTTCAATTGCTAAATTAACAACTCTGTTCTCATTTCTGCAACACTTCTCTACTACTGAGTTTGTGGTTTCTTGCCTTCCACAGGATACAACCAGCTTCCGACCCTGAGATTCCTCCCTTCAATAGTCTATGTTTCTCATGAAACTCAATCTCCAAGCACGAAACCCACTCTCACTAATCTGTTTTCTGTTACCAATATACTAACAGGTACATTTATAGATTGGGGAGGACACACATCAGGGGTATCATGGATGTCTCTAGCAGTTACCATTTGAAAAAGAGAGAGCAGAACAGAAATATTAAGGTCAGCATTTTCCAAATGGACTCCAACTTTGGATGTCTAACTTGAAACCATTTCCAGTCAGTAAGAACAATTTCTTCATAAAATCATATTCCATCCCACTTTCTACCACACAGTCAAGTTAGATCCCAGGGGAGAAGGGCTAAGAACAACAGACAACACACGAAGGCAAACCAGGGCAGGTTAACTACATTTCACTTCCACCCTCGAGTGGTTGGACATGGCTGCATGGGACGGGAAGCAGGCTGCAAGCTCGCGTGATGGCCTCCAACACCTATGTATATCACGCTGCATTTTCTTTCAGTAACAGAGAACAGAAGTATTACTTTGAGACAAAAAGGAATATTGTGTAAAGAAATAAATATTAGTCAAGCTGCAGTGAAACCAGGACTCATTCACCACTGAAGATGGAAGCTTTTTGGTTTGGTAGTTTGGCTCGTCAATACGCCTAAGCCTTCCTCCACGTGCAGGAGGACTACGGCTCCCTCAGCTCAATGGGAATCTGTTCAAACTGAGTCAGACAGACCCAGGTCTCCTCTGCACAGCTCCTCAGGGCTGTGCTAATTCTGCTTCTGGGAAGGCCCCATTACTCCCCTCCTTACTGTCACTACAGTTCCTGCCAGCATAGCTTGTAGGCACTGGTGGCACAAACACAGTAACTTCACCTGGCAATCAGTGATTCTCTCTCAGCCTGACTGCACGCCAAGAAGACCCTGATCTGCTCAAGAAATGAAAAGCCATGCAGCTATTTGCACTGAAATCCCTGCAGAAGCAGCCCTCCCCCACTTCCTTCTCTGCTCGCTCGCTCGAACAGCAGGCAGACATAAGTGAAAGGAAAAACAATGAGAAAGGAAACTTGGGAGGGACAGGTTAGAAGCAGAAGGAAGAAGCAAAAGGTCTGACTCTGCAGACTGTATTCATGACGAAAAGCATTTGCACAAATAACTTAACGGCATTCAGTGGGACTGCTGGGCTAGGTAAAAGTGCTACAAGTGCAAGCAACAATTGCAAAGGCAGGAAACACGTAGGAAAAGAAAGAAAAAGGAAGCCCCACATGAATCAGACACCTGCACAGAGGAGAGCAGTCTCATATACCCCAGGAAAAACAGATCAACCAAAACACTAACTGCCTTTGAGTTATTACAGAAATATTTATAGAGCCTTTCCCGACCTCTGCTTGGCTTCCTGGCAGGCAACACCACAGAAAGAATCTTTACCACTGGCATCCCCTTCTTCCGCCAAACAAACATTCAGTCCCTTCCCAGAAGCACAACAAAGGCAGTAAGAAACCAAGGGCTGCAAAAGTGGTCATTTGGTCATTACCTGAGGAAGGATGAATGTCCAGCCGGGGACATGCTCACAGGAGAAGCAGTAACTGCTCCCACAGGGGAGAGAGTGGGCATCTCTTCCTGTGTGATGAGCTGGGTGATTTAGGCTACTCTCAGCAAGGAATAACACAGGGGCCAAGGAAGCAATGGTTTCCACCAAAACCCCATGTCTCTTCCAGATGGCCACTTCTTTCCTTTCTCTACAAAGGATGATGAGACACTGAAAAGAACTGGATGTCCAGTAACTGTATTGCTCCTTTTCCAATGAACTCTTTCAGGAATTCTTAAAACAGTTTTATGACAGAGCAATTCTAAGTTTATAAATCATTAAAATAATGCATTTATTTATCAAAAGCTCTCCTCCTAAAATGAAATGCTAGAGAGCAATCCAATCATTCCAATGAATCCATGCATTTGAATTCTCTGGGCTTATACTAATTGGCCCTTATCAAAACGTTGCCAGTTAGGTTTGTCCATAAGCTTGAAAAAGAAAATCAAAATATGCCTCTCTCAGATGGGCTGATGTTTGTGAAACAGGACTATTAAATCAGTGAAACCAGGGATTGAATTCAAAGTAATGATGGTTTGAGATCATACATTAAAGATGACAGGATCTTTCTAAATCACCTCAAACATGAAACACTTGCAGTACTAACTTACAAACTTATCTGAAAAACACACACTACCACCTACTGGCAATTATTCATATATGTTATTTACATACTGATAAGTGGTAACAATATGTGCATGTTTGATTTGCATGAACTTTGCTAAGACAAAGATTAGGCTTCATCTTTACAATTACTAGACTTGAAGAAAAATATATTCCTGTGGATGTAGTTCCCACAACAAGTGGCCAGTTTATTTTGTTCTTTTTGATAAGAATTGAAGCCAGAATAGCTGTTTATTTAAATACTTCTAATTTAAGGTTGTTGCTTTTGTCCGTGAATGTCTTTAATGTAAGATCAGGGTTTTTTGCTCACCCATAGAAGGCTGGTAATGTGGTACCACCAGGCTTACAGACAGACCTTGCCATTTTACATTTTATACCCACTGTTCTGGAAACTGGGCATAAATTACAATGGTGATACGGGACCAAGGAGGAGAATGTGGGCAAGGGCTGCTCCTAGATATGACCTCTCTTCTGCACCAACTACATAGAAGCCTGTGAAAAAGAGGGCCGTGGCTGGATAGAGGAGACCACACCAGGGAGCTATCACACTCTGAAACATCTTTTCCTCATGTGATTCCTTGCCTTTTGCTGCAGCTCTCACCTTCTTGCCCTAAGGTTCGCAGTGACGCCGTAGAAACATCTTGGAGGTAAAAGTGTTGTGATGCATCTGCCAGAAAGTAATGCTAAAGGACCCCATGTGAATACCACAAATGTCATCTTTGCTGAGCTTGGATGACAAGTTTTTCAGCCTTCATACTCTCTCTGGAGACCTTTGCCTGCTGGCAAAAATTTGATTGCTGATGTGGTGCTGGTGTGGATGATGCCTGGTTTTGGACTACATATGACTTAGACCAGTCAAAATACAAGTCAATGTCGTCAACAGAACCTGCAGCGTGACCAAGTCCTCACCTGTGACAGGAAATGTGTCAGGAAAGCTGGGAATGACACTACTGAGTCACTCTACGACCTGCAGTGCACTCAAAAGCAGCCCTGGTGCTGCAGTGCAGCTACTGCCATTTCCTCCATGAGATCACCTTCCAGAGAGGATTTTGGTACGTGGGTGGTAATGTCAGAAAGATTGTCTGGTCCTGATACAAAGGCTCACTGAAGGCCAAAGAGATTTTGAAGAATTACCCCTGCAGTTCTGTGGGGGCACCTGCCCACATGACACCAAGTTAAACCTAAGACAATGTCTATTCAAAAGTCAAACCAGCAGCAGCAGAAGCTGATTGCCAGGTATTGTAGCCCTGCAGGAAAAAAACCCTTTTCATTGTCTTATAAATAAAACATTCAATCCAACAATGGCATTGTATGTAAATAAAGAAATATTTTTAAAAACTAATAAACTTTTATATATTTATAATTAAGCAAATTTATAATTTAATTATATACTTTTTTACCTGAGTCAATTTTCAAAATATTTTTTTCTTTTACTTGTATCTTAATTAAACACAAGGTTTCCTGCTGGCAAGTATCAGACTAGCTCAAGACAGGCCTTCAGATATGCTATGCTAATGCCTGACACTCAGGAACAGACACTTTGCGTTCTCTTCAATATGTGCATTACAAGTAGTATTTTAATTGGGCTCCCAATTCAGAAGGCTGGAATGAGCTTGTGAGTCATTTTTACAAGTTGACTCACATGCTGCAAAGCTGAAGAATTGGGTGCAGGGAGAAGAAAAAAGGCAGAGGGTAGATTTCTGCAGATCCCTGTCACCGGGGAAAAGGGTGAGTTTGTCCCTTGCACCCAGCTGCAGCAGCACAGTGGGTTCAGCAGTTAGATGAGGGGTTTTTGTCTGTTACTGTTGAAGAAAGGACGCTCTTAGAAACCTTTTGTTTCATGACAGCTGTGATTAAGAGATTACATAAAGTATTATAATTCCAAGATTCTTTTCCCTTTGGAAAAGGGACCGGTCCCAGCATCACAGGATGCTTGGTTTCAGTGTGTTTCAGTGATTGCGTTTCAGCAGTTCCATTTCAAGCCTGGTTAACGTAGCGACAACAGGGAGAGGGATCCTCCTCTCCTGGATCCCTGGAGACTCAATGCTAGACTCAAATTGGAGACAGAGTCCGATTAAGCTCTTTTCTCCTTGCACATCACCACTGAGGAAATATCCCACAGCTCCCACTATACCCATGTGGAAACCCTGTTGTCTTTCTATTGTACTGTCCGCATTGTTTGTGCAACCCCAGAGCCTCAAACCATTTGCATGGGTGCAAGGGATGGGAACCGAGTCAATACAAAGCAAGTGGAATCAAATCTATCCTCATTTTGCTGTGTTAGCTTCAAACAGTGGTAAAAAAAAAAACATATTACTTACTGGAACAAGTAAGTGTGAATGGCAATACACAGAAACTGCAGGTATGCTGAGCAAAAGGCTTTGTTGAACTGTCACTTTTCCTTCTATAACCACATTTTAACACTTTTCTTTCCGTATCCTTAGAGGAATACATACAACACACAAATGAAAGGCAGATTCAGAGAAGGCAGAAAATACCAGGGTGTTTTTCATTGTCCTCAGGACAAATGCCAGAGCCCTTCTGGGACATTCAGAACATCTAGTCACTGTATCTTATTCAAGGGAAAAGCCATCTGTCAACAAACTAATCACTGGACAGATTCAGAGACAACTGAAAATAAAAAGCCAATACAAACGTGCAGATGAGGTTCCAGTCAGCAACGAGCCACAGAAAACAAACAGATCCTGCCCACAAAGCCTGGCGTTTGGGTCAAGTCATTTTTCACTGAAGTCAAAAGCAGGGGGGGATAATGCGAAGTGATCTTCAAACATAAACTTCCAAATCAATCAATATGACTATGAAAAGACGGGCGTGAACCAAACCTGGATCCAAACCCTACATACATAAGCCAGCAACAGCAGCAGAATGGAGCATAAAGAGAACAACTGAGCACGCTATCATGTGTTATTAGCAGTAGTAAAAGCCCTACTATTTTACATTTAAACATTCAATAATACTGGACAATTCGATGCTGAGCTCCTGGCTGAAACCAGCCTTCATTTTTGATTAGAAACACACTATGCCAATGGAAGTATTCCAAGTGACTAATGTTTGTAGTGGCCAGGATTCGATCACCAGTGAAAAGCAAAGCATCTGCCCCATGTGTGGGCCCAACTCTCATATTTTTTTCATGAGTGTCTTCTATGACAAGGGACTTGATATGTGGACTGAGAGATCTTTGCCAGCCTTCCTCTTGAAAAATGAAAGCCCTCTCCTGGGTCACCACAAGTGTACTTTCCTCAAACACAAAGCCACAAAGAAGAACCCTCTGCAAAGCAGTTCCTCAGTGATGAGGGCCTGCAGTTACTTCATTTTCTAAACCTCACTTCAGGATGTGTAAGCAAATGGCAAAAGGACTTCCATTGTTTTCATTCTACACCAAATCTGCCTTCCTGTTGGTGAAAAAAAAATGAACAGCACCGAGGAAAATCAGGGTATTAGAACATTAGTGCGTGCCATGTTAAATACACAGCGGAGTTAGACTTCAGTTTCAGCAACATGAAACATGGAAGAAGTTCAGCTTAGCACTAGCTGACATCAACCTGAAGGAGTCAGAACTTCTGAGAGCTAAAATCATAATTGCTTCCTTAAAGGCATCACTTGAATAAAATTAAATGCATTTCTCCAAAAGCCTCACTAGCATAGCAACTGATTGGCCCTTGAGGATTCCTACAGATACTTGTCATTCAGCATGAAATCGGGTCAGCAGCTAAAATTAAACACCCACCTCTCCCCTGCACCGCATGTGGAGTCATCGCTTTTAGTATTGCTCAGCCTCTGCCTCCCCAAATGGGTTCATTCTTACCACAAGCTTAGAGGATGTCTTATCAAGGAGCACTGATGGATACAGTCATTCCTGTTCCGAGATGAAACTGTTGGGAATCAGACGTGCAGTCCCTTTGACTCCATCTGCATTGATTAGCTCTCGGGCAGCCTGCCAAGCCTGTGCTGCCTCTTACCCTCGCCACTGTTAATCTGCCTAAGCGAGGCCTGCAAGCCCTACATAAACTGCAATTTCTCTTCATTAGTGTGATTCTGCCTGCATGAATCTGATAACATATGGGATATTATCATAAAACAGCCTATTTTACCAATTCATTTTCTCCTTTATGAAGATTATGAATGTACTGCAAGTGCATTGGGCAGGATAAAACAGAAGAGTCTACTGTACAGTTTATCTTTGATTTAGTTTCTAAAATGCAGATAGCCTTCCTTTTAAGTTCACATTTCCCAGTAATCCCGGGCTAATATATTATAAAAACTGCTGACTCTCTCTCCCTGATTTCCTCTCGATCATTCTGGGGCTGATGCGCGCTCCGTGTCACTTGCCCAGATCGGGGCTTTAACGATGAACAGAGCCAGCAGATGCTGCACAATGGAAAAAACGGGAGGTAGAGTAACTGTTTAGTCAACCCTAATCACTGGCACGGTCTGACTAAGCATCAACATGAAACATGACCACCGTTTGGCTATGGATTACGTAGTCCCAAACATGTGCTTCCATGCCCCCTCGCTTCCTGCCCGTTTCAGATAACCCAAGGCCTGGTGGAACGGGCAGTTTCTGCACAGCTGAATGAGCGCTTTGTCTGGGAACGATATGGCTGCAGGTAGACGCCTACCTACTTCTGAGATTTATTAATTAGCACATGTCCCCATTTAATGAAGCCTGTGTGCCCTCTGCTGGTACATGCATGCATTCCCAAGAACATCAACATTCCTAAACTGAGTCGCCTTACATACAGAACTGCTGTCACAAGCTCCTTGGACAATGTGGGCGTGCTTGTCCGGGCATGTTTCCATGTGCAATACAGAATAAAATGAAAGTAAGGCCTCCGTTTATTCTAAACCTCACAGCTCTTTTGTCCTTAAAGCTGTTTGGTTGGTTTTACGCCTCTATTTTGAGGGCATTTTCTGCTAAAAGGTACCATTATGAGTGCGTAGTGAATGTCTCTTTCAGAGATTTTGTATGCACTGATCCATTAAGGAGTTGGAGTAAGGGGATGTTGCAGAGGACGTAGAACACAGAAGCCTGCAGCAACCATAGACTCGTTCTGAGCTGCTCCCAAGAAAAAAGAAGTTCAGCTTTCCAGGATTAATCCATTATCAAAAGCTACACTAACTCCTGGCTAATCTGTATCAATTACTGAGTACAGACACATGCAGTAGAGGTCATTTTAATAAGTAGTTCACTCCTTAAATTGCTTCCACTGCCAAATCAAGTCAAGATTGCTAGGGATCATAACTAAGGGACCATTAGCTTAACCCGTATGACAGCCTTTTCTGCAGATCCTTCCAACCATTTATATTGCCAAACAACAATAGCAACAGCAGACCTTTTAAACAAGGAAAAATAAAGTCATCATGGAATGGTTTGAGCTGGAAGGGACCCTAAACATCATCTAGTTCCAACCCCCTTGCCATGGGCAGGGACATCTCCCACTAGACCAGGTTGCTCAAAGCCTCATCCAACCTGGTCTTGAACACCTCCAGGGATGGGGCATCTACAGATTCTCTGGGCAACTTGTACCTGTGTCTCATCACCTCACAGTAAAGAATTTATTTCTAATATCTAATCTAAATATAGCACAAGCCACAGAACGGGCAGCGTGAAAGGGGCATCAAATGAAGATAAATATACCCATACACTACCAGCTGGTGCCAGTGCCCAGAGAGAAGCTGATAGTTCCCTGCAGTTCGATGGTTCCCAGTAGAAAGGGGACATGCCCAGGTACCACTCATGCATGGTAGCAGATCAGAGGAAAAGAGTATCTTGCTCTGCCCTAGACCACGACAAATGCCATAAAAAAAAAAACAACTCAAAAAAATAATACTTTCCTGCCCCACTAACGGAATTTATAACAATAACAACAATAAAACAGGAACCAGCTGAGTCCATGGCTGACTCCTTGCCTTGGGAATTGTGTTGGTGTGTACTGATCTGTTCTGGCAAGTGCACAGCATCACTGGCACAGGTAGTGCTGTGAGAGTGTATCAAAAGGGTTAATCATTGCACATCAAAGAGAAGGAGCAGGCATGAATGTAATTGAAAACTGGCTGGCCCAGGGCATATTAAAAGCCGTGTAAATTTTAAATGCTGCTCATCTACAAGACTCAACTCTGAGCGCTGATGGAGTGACCTGAGCCAGTGAGGTTTGGTTATTGCTTAGAGGTTTTTTTTTTTTTTAGAGGTTTGGTTATTGCAAGAGAAAGTTATTGCTTAGATGCATATCAAGGACTCCCAACTATTCTTTCCTTTCCTTTTAAACTGAGCAGAAGCTATTGCATCAGCATGTGAGTACAAACCAGAGTCTAACTGCCATGTTAGACAGAACTGCCATGAAGACAGAAATGTCAAACAGCCTGTCAGGAATAGAAATCAGAGTTATATTCAATCCTGCCTGGATGAAAGTGTAGCACAGAATGACCTATAGTTGTATCTTCTTTATATTTCCTGTGATTCCACTTTATTATTAAACTCCATTCTCCCTGTGGTCTCATCCAGACTAAAAGAGGTCATGTCCAAACACAGAAGCAAACACAGCATTAAACATCATTTTATGCCTAATGTACTGCTATTTCATCTCTTAAAGCATCGTGATCCACCCTGGGGAAGAAAAGGGAGCCAACAGATAGGTATAGGCAGATATTTTTCAAAAGTGCTAAAAAGCATGAGTTTCAAAGCAGAAGCTGGCTCGAAAGGAGTGAGGAGGCTCACTAACCCACAGGTACTAATGCATTTTGAAACATGACCCATTTTACAGAGTCAGGGTACAGCAAATGTCCCCAGTGTGTTTCTAATAACACCTGTGAGAGTGCAGGGGACACTGTACAGTGATGTTGCAGGTAGGAGAAGCCGTATGTGAAGGTGAGCAGGAGTTGGAGCCAGGTCAAATACTACAGGCCCAGCTTCTTGCCATACACACACACGCTATTTTTCCAAATCCGGACAACAAGCTTATTCATTTCTATTTCAAGGATGCACACATTGTACTAGAGACACATTCTCAGTAGCAAGTGTCTGTCCTTACATGCTCAAATTATCTTCCTACAGCTACTCCTGCTGGCTGGTGATGTCTCTGTTAGTTACGTGACTACCAGCGCTAGCAGTTCCCCCAGCCACTCCACATTAATTAATGAACAGCAACAACCAAAAGTGCATAAACAACTCATCTATATCTAAAAACTTCATTCTGGTTGCACATCCTCACTTAGTATTTAGTTGGATTGGGGGGAGACTAGATCATCTCCCTTTCCTCCTTCTGCTCAGAAGATACAAAGGAGACACAAGAGCTAGGAGACTGACTCTATTTTTATATAAATATATATTTATATAAATAAAAATCCTGGGCAGATGGGAAAATTCTGCCTGATTCCAGAAGCTTTTAGATATATGTGGGTGTATATATATAAATATATATATAAAAAC
>JAHREE010000547.1:4390962-4463712 GCA_033628505.1 Tringa tobata | reverse complement strand
AGCTAAAAGTTACATAGGCATCTGACAACATTAATATCAGCCTGCTGTTGTTCCATACTATATTTCTGCAGGTTTTATTAGCAAGGCCAGGAGTCAACATTAGTGATTTACAGTCTGTAAAAAGGATGATGTAATTGAAATGTGAAGAAGGTCAGAATCCCTAAAGACAAATTATCCTCACAATAGAGTGAGATCATTCCATATACTTGTCTGCTCCAAGGAGCAATAATCAAACAGACCTACATGTAAAAGCCTATGCTGAGCATTAGATAAAAGCTACAGAGGCAGCACCTTCTCTGATGTAATACAGTAGAGTGCTGTAGATTTTGCTCTGAGCTTCACTCATGAAAAAGTGTATTCTGCAAGGTTCCCAATCCCGTATTTTTTTTTTTGCTAAAACACTACAAAGAAAATGTTATAAGCATACGTAAGCTTGAATAGAAGACCTGGTTTTATTTCAAATAGAAGCACTGGTACCTACATGGAGCTAAATAATAGGGCTCATTAAAAAAAAAGGAGAGTTTGCCTTTGAACTTTCATGTAAGGTTTAATATACAGCTTTTCCCTGCCCTGAACTTCTACAGGCCGATTAAGATCCAAATCTACGTGAAGAATAAAATCCTCCATGGGTTCTCAACCAGAATAAATCAGTTCAACTTCTTTGATATGAGTTACCACACTAACTAAGGTTAGCTACCAAGAAAAGAGAATTACACACATTTATACTATCTGAGAAAACATACACATTTTTGTTATTCCTTGAGTAATTTCTACAGAATCCTACTGGTTGTATCTCCATTACCCCCTGCAACATTTTCCTATGGATATGGGGAATGGAGGTTGCTGTGTTGTGGTAAAAAGAAAAGCTGCCTACAGAACAGGGAGTGATGCTAATCACCTGCAACAGGAATGAGTAATTCATCAAAAATTAAGAAAGTTATTAAAAACGATGAAAAATTTCTAACACAAGGTCTCCTCTTATTTAGAAGCAAGAAGGGTCAAATTGTTGGCTTGCCTCTTTCATCTGAAATAAATATAAATTGCCAAAGTTCAGTGCTTCTGAAGTGAAAAAGTAGTCCTACATAGTATGTTTAATGAAGAATTGCAATTGTGCTCCCGCATGAGCTAACAAGCTTCCTGGATGTGGGTGTTTCATTTAAACTTCTAAGAGGACATCAAAACACATTTACATGAACATAGATCATTGCTTCCGCTGGGTGATTTAAATGCATCTTACAGCTGTGGAGAAGGATTTTCTCACTATTCAAAACATTCATCTTAAGAAAAGGAATTATTAACTTATTATTTTCTTTTTACACACATCAATAAAATTTGACCCACGTCTGAATACCCATATACTTTTAGCAGCAACCCTCATCCTCCTTCCATTTGCTCTGTACCAGAACTCTAATACTTTTGCCTGACAAACATTTTGTGGTACATTCTGAGTATTCAAGTGAATGCTCCTCCAGGTGGTAGACATGCTTCACAGCTATTCCCACCTGATGCTGTCACAACATCCCAGCACAGCCTACAGAGTTTCTAAAATCAGGTTTTTCCATTACTGATTAATACTGGTGTGCTGGAAGACCAACCATCATGAGAAAAGAGACGCCTGTACGAAATATGTTGCCTAAAAAAACCAAGCAACAAACAAGCAAGCAAAACCCAAGGCTGTTTCTTTAGCAGAAAGTGCTGAGAGTGGAAACTCAGTCTCAGACTTCTTTCATAAGGTGTTTAAATGTTTGCTCACTTTGCAGATCACCTGGGTGGGTGAAGGTGAATGATGCAGCCCTATCAGTTGATCTTGGGAATGTGGTCCATTAAAGCCATCTAAGGGACCCAACAGGGTGTATGTATGGAAGGCTGTAAATGCTGCATAAACCGGTAATGACTTCTGATTAGGTATTATAATACATCCCTGAGCAATCAGCATAGAAAAAAAACACCCCAGATTTTGCCACCAGTTCCTCCTCTGCTATACAATCCACAAATCATTCATTTCACTTCTCACAAGTATGCATTTAGCTTTTTAAAAAACATTGTACAGCACATTATGTAGTGTTCAAAAAGACATTTGCCAAGGCTGAAGGAAAAGAAAAAACACATTTTCTGATAACTTAATGAGTTCCTGGGACGTTCTCCCCTATTTTTATATCTCAAAAGAAAAGCAACATGCTCTTTTGGAGTGTCATTATAAGTCAGCGATGAATATCATCACCAAGAGGTTTGATACAGCAGCATCAGAAGAAGAAATACAGCATAATAGGGGAAGTCCCAGTCTTTGCCTTGAAACACTGAAAATATACCTATGATTCAAAAGATTTGTTTAAATTCACTGAATAAAACAGATGCAAAATAAACAAACTCCTCTTACTTTGCTGTAATTCTGAAAAAAACCCACCAAATTCTTTAGAGGATAACAACATAAAACCAACATAGCTCAAAATCATGGAAAATATCCTTTGATTTGGAAATCAACAAAAGTTGCAGAATTTCAACCTCTAAGTATCAGGAAATCCTTATTTCTGCAAATCTCCTCTGTAACAACTTCATCAACCTGTCCAAAATAATATTTGCTGTAGCAACAAACAAGTTTTGAACCTACCAAATTCTTATTTTCTCTTCTATAATGTTACTTCTGGTTGCACAACTTTCAAAAGTGAAGTTTGTCCATTTATCCAGTAATCACCTTTCTCTCTTCTGCCCCTGATGACTTCTTCATCTACAACAGCATTTATAGCCAACAAAAGCAGAAGGAAAAGCTTACACTGTGACTTTTTGCCCTTTCATTACTTATTCAGGATGATTAAAGCTGATCTGATTTCAAACTGAGTTTTTACATCTGAAATATCAAACAACAACTTATTTCTCTCCCTGTTGTTGAAGTGCTGCATAATGATGTTGTATAAGACTTAATGTCTTAAGTCTTTCTCTCTCTTCGTAAGCAAAGAAGAAAGGCCAATTCATAGGAACCAGGGAGAGAAGGAAAGCTCTAGTTCAGTTTGTAGTCTCATTAGGTATCACTTCCCCAGTCCCTAAAGGATTTAACCTATGAGCTTCAATCTACTAGCAAAAGCACAGTACACACAACTTGTTTGCTCAGAGCCAACCTAGAGGCTAAAGGAGGGCTGTATTTTGAGAAAATCTTTATAAAATGAAATCCAAGGTCTAAAAATTAAAATAGAACAAACTATTCTTTAAACATTTACCCTGATAAAAAGCAGGGGTAACTGAGCACACATCCAGCAAGGAGGGAACAACCAACACTAGAATCTTCCCCCACAACAGCTCAATATTTTAGCAGATTTACTGTCAGCCTCCAGCCCTTCTGCTTTGTTTGGATCATGCAGACTCAGATCAAGAATTAAATCTAGAGAAAAAGGCATCTGTTCAGGGACTATTAGCAGCTCTTTGTTTTATAAAGTGACCGATGTTTCCAAAGGATTCAACATCTTTTCTTTATAAATAAGGATTTTGCAAGAAGCTTATCTGCAATGAAAAAAAAAAACCACCACCACCACCACCACTTTATAAAAAGTATTACAAAAGTCACTTTTACAGTTACAGTAAAAGACCACAACACAGACATTAAGAGTCTGTCCTTCAAAACCACAGGTCTTTTATTTACTTGGTGGTTTGGGATTTTTTGTTTGCTACTTTTAAAGTAAAATACTATATTTGGGGGTTCTTGTATGCATTTGGTTTTTTATGCCATCATGGTGAAGCTGCAAACATTTTCATGTTTTTCTCTAATTTGATGCCAACATCAATCTGGAAACTTTTTTTTTTTAATGACAACAGAGATTCTGATGAAATACAAGACCTGAGGTTTTTAGGAAAAACAAAATATCACAAGATTTGTCATAAAAACATGGTTTTGGCAACAGTAACAGTCTCTGTATGCACAGTAGCTTGCTATTTATAGGAGTGCTCACAAGTCTGCAGACATATTTCTGCTCTCCAGTAACAAACCTATAAAGAAAAAAAGGCCCAGCCAGTATTATCAGAGATACCTGTCTCTTTGTAAGTCAAGAAGAAAATGGAAGTGGCACAGAAACCAGATCCTCGTCTGACAGAAATCAAACAGGACTCAACCGAAGTCACATAAACCACAATTAATTACCCAAAATGAGGCAGATTATGGTCCTAAATCTCAATCTATATGTAGTAAAACCTGAAGGCTAGGCTGTATTACGCACCACACTTCCATGTAACCAGCTGCAAAAGAAGGGAGTCAATTTGCCACACCGGTGCCAATGCCATGCCAGTCTTGCGGCTGCACTCAAATGTCTGACAAAGCACGTTATGATTTTCATCATTCATTTTCATTCAGTGATTCTTTCAACTGTTCAGTGACTTTCTTCATTGAACCGCTCCTATGTTCCTTCCAACCAAGGTTAAATCTAACATCCAACTTCAACTCTTTTGGGCTCTGTTCCCTTTTGCTGCCTGCTCACAGGACATACACTCTCTGGGTTAACAGAGCCAACAGCATGGACTGGAGAACTTGTCTCTTTTGATTGTCTAAGCCTGAACCACACATCATATGACAATGACATTGCTCAAGTCCAGACTGCTAATATGGGTAGTAAATCTCTTTATACAACAAAAGCAAGGGAACCTTAATGTTATTTCACCTCTCAGACATGCTTAGAAGAGGCAGCTGTTTGCTATTTTTTTTATTCAGCTATGAGGAAATACATAGTTTCATTCTTTCTGAGAAATATCAGAGAAATGCTTTCTGAGAAATATGTTACCTGCAAGCTCTAGAGCAAGTGCAGAGCCACCAACTTTTATCTATACAGTTAGGTATTTTCCTTTGTCAATCACAATTTTAGCGTCTTCTCTTTGGCTTGGAAGAAAACAAGCTCAAGCACAAGTGACAGCTATCAGAAAGCACTTCCCTTTTATATCGCCCAAACTCAGCCCAAGTTGGCAGAGGCTTCTTCATGTGCTTTGGGGTACCCAACTGAGAGAGAACCACAAGAAGAAAAAAAAATAAATAAGGAGATTCCCTGACAGCATCCTCTTACATGAGAGGAGAGTAAGCTCTGTAATTTCATGACTCTGGGCCTCCCACCTTCATACAGCCTGTGGATCTCAGAAAAACATCCCCTCAAAATATACTTGCATGCAGATCTTCAGGCTCCAGCTGTCCCAGCAGCAAGATTCAATCGAAGCCACGATTCACTGCTGAAAGGCAGAAAGGGATGAAAAGGTTATTTAGAGCTGCTTTCTATACAGTCAGTAAACTGGTACCCAGGGAATTGCTGCTGCTGGGAATGCACAGCTCCCTTCCACCATGCTCCCTGAAACGATGAGCCTGACAAAGTCAATGGGTTTCTATGAAATCTACAGGACAGTGAAGGAGACAGAAGGCACGCTCTGACTGGTAATTACATTTTGCCTGTCAAGGCAGGGTATCCTTCATAGAGCATACGACCTATTATTGACCACTTCAGAGCAACAAAGCAATCTCATTATGCAATCAAAACAGTTACTATAAAGGCACCCATACCAGTGTGATGTTGGTTTTTTTCCACAGCATTTTTACATTTCTTCTCCAGCCTTTGCCTTTCGCACCAGCTGCAGCTGAATTACTCACTGGCCTTGATGCTTACAATGTTGGATGTGATAGGAACAGACTAGACATTGTTTTAACACAGGAAGGTTAATTTAAAATAACCTTCCTAAGCTGTTCATGCTGCATGACAGCAACATTACAAGGAGAAGACACGGATTCATAAACAGGATCAGCTTTCAATCCCCAGACCAGCGATAGCAGCACTTGTCATGAACACACTGTGCCAGGTCTCCAGGGGAAGCACAGCTTCAGCTGCCGCTTACACAGCTCCTTCTGTCAGTCACTCCATGAGGCAACGCCAGCTCTTCTCTTCTGAAGAGCCATTTCTCTTGACCTCCTGAAGGTAAATGCTACCATGACAAGAGATGAAAGACAGAAAACAATTAGCGGCAGGTATGCTCCATTGCATGCCTGCTACTATATTTCAGCAGCAGTTTGCTCTGGTATGTCTGTATCACTCAGCAAATAAATCAGCCCTTGGAACTAGTTTGATTGTTATAAAATCATTATTTAAAGGAGCATTAGAAAAATTTAAAAAAGGACTTACAGTCAAAGACATATATTAGAAGCAACCAGAAACTACAGATTAATGGTTGCATCACTCCTGCTGGGAAAATTTTTGAGGTCTTTTTTGTCATCTCATTCCCTCCTCCTACTATGACTGACCTTGACTTTGCATCCTTCCCGTTCAACAAAGCAGGAGTAAAATCTCAGAGTACTGAGGTGGGAAGTCTAACCAAAAGTTACACAGCCTTCAGATATGGCAAAGGAGTAGGACTCCAGAAGCTGCATGATTAAATGTGCCTCTCCACCACGATCGACCTTCTTGTAACTCCACTAAGGACAGCATTTAGCCTTCTATCGCACGGTGGCCACTCCAAACCATTTTCTTGAATCCTACAATTTCAAGACAGGTGAACGTTATCTTTTTCAAATGCTACGAAATCACCACTGCAGAAAAAACATTGCTTTCGTAGGGCACACTGAGTTAGAAGGCCAGAGACTATTTTGTACTAACCCCCTCTAAAAAGCATGTTGCTTACTCCACGGCCTTCTTATTACACTAAGATTGTGGGTTTTTCCTTGCTTTTTAAGCAAGTTATAATCTAGAATTATCGTTTTCAGAATAGGGCAGAGGGGACAATGATACACGTAACTGTCATGGAATCATCGCTAAAGCCCAAAAGTTTCTTCAGACCTGTCTCTGAGGCCTTTGTTACAGCAAAACAAATGAAAGAATATTCCAGGGTAGCAGTTTACACTGGCATAAATCATTCAGAAATATTCATTACCTGACTTAATTTATTATAGTGTAAAAGAACCATATGAAAAATTCTGGAAAGAGCTCTCCACAGATGGGAAAAAGCCAGCACTGAATTGGTGATGATGATCAATCTGCCTCCCATTTGTAATTCCACTTGAGAAGATGCATATTTTAGCTGTGCTTTGTGACCACTTCACAAAAAGTAGCATAACATTACTGATTTCCCCTCCCTCTCGCGGGATCTCAAAGTGTTTGGGAGCATGTAGGAAATGCAGGGTTTAAAAAGGCTATAGATTCTTTTGACAAAAGTCTTATTTTTGCTGCCTGTGCAGATTATTATTTATTGTTATCCTTTTATACCAGCAGCTTTTCTGGGAGAAAAAAATGCATCTAGATATCTCACTGGAGAACAGTGAGACACGCCACTTTTGTAAGGGTGAAGGACAAGCCTTTTATACAGCCATCAAAAATGCTAACAGGAAAACATCATTGAATTTTGCTCTTTTTTTTTTTTTTCAAAATTCCAGAATCAGCAAGTCTTTACAAAGATAAGTAGTTTCAGTAGAAAGAGGTAAGTAAGTTTATAATAAAAATATTCCTTTAAAGAATCAGTGGGGGGTTATGGAGTTGGATCCTTGGTAAAACAGGAAATGAAGGAGAAGGGATGAGTAGAGGGGGAGAAAGGGTAAATTAACAATAAATAAATAAATAAATAAATCTGTAGGAAAACAGCATCTGTTGAACCAGAAGTCTCTGCCAAACAGCCCAAACCACACTACTTAATGGTATCTATTTTTCCCTCCTGTTAGTCAGGAGTTGCAGGAGCTTATAATCATGGAATAATGCAGCTGTAAAAGACCAATGCCCCCCCCTCAACTTTTTAGTTCAGTTTATTAATATAAACTATAAGAATCAGTATTAGTTTTTAACTTACCTACTTTTTAGTAGATCCAAACTAACACAAAACAAGTCAAAAAGCACATACTTAAAATAAAGGATATGACTAAGTCGCATCAAGTAGATAAGAGACCAAAATTCAGAAATATTGTTAAATTAAAATGGTATTTACGTGTAAATGTTTTATCTTGCATGTAAAGTATTCATCTAAGCACCAGTAAAACCAGCCAGGCCTGCAGACATCTCACGTTAACACTCTCAAGTATTTTCCTTCTCAGGGCTGTGCTGAAGAAGCAAATCACAGACTGCAAATTTGAGTAGTGAAACTGCAAACTGGTGAAGAATAGCAGAATAAGAAATGTATGCACTTTTTATCATTTTAGAGACATATCTATGCACAGTTTAAAATAAGGGATTCTACTCCACATTTTGCCCACCTTTGCCCAACTTCGTTGAATCCCGCTCTGCTGGAAATTCCAAAGAAGTTTGAGTTGTTCCTGTGGAAATGGCATCAGCTTTTCTTAAAAACACCTTGTGCCTGGCAACACTACCACATGGATGCGTGTGTCTTTTACCCCTCAGTCCCAGCTGAGATATCATAAGTGAATCTGAATAATTCAATTGTAAGCTTGCCACTCAAAAACTACTAATTAAAAAATTTAAAAAGCTGCTTCAGACAAGATGTGTATTTACTTGGCTTTCTACATATTCTTATAAGATTCATATCTCTTGGGGGAGAAGGGGGTACAGAAGAAAATATCCCTGTCTGAAAGCTTTGACACATCCATGTTTTCATCTGTGACACTATGCTTTTTAAAATTCTTCTTAGCTTAAAACATTTGTTTTCCGGTCACTTTTCCTGTCAATGGTAACTTACACACAAATTTAAGGAAGACTTTTACATCCACAGAAAATCTCAGCTATAGTCAAAATAAGAGAATAACAACAACGCAAACCCCTCAAATTACATTGTTAAGAGAACACTTACTACCTGGAAATGTTATGTAAATATTTGATCTTTAAAAATCATGTTTCAGAATTAGTTTAATTTCCATGGAATTTACATATCAAAAGTAATGTCAGCTGACAGACATTTCTTATACGCATTCTATAAGTGGTGATCTAGTAGTTATGGACTGAAAAAAAAAATTATTAACATTTAACATCCTCCAAGGAAGGACTTCAAAACATTTTATGAATACTAAAGAACTATATGTCAACATTACAATAGGTACTAAAAAGACCTTATTACTATTTTCTTGACTGTCCTCACCCTATACATGATGCAACAAAGAAAACTATACTCCCTTGCCTAGTTTCAACTCTTGAGTTTTCACAGGCAGTCTGGTATGAACAAGAAATCAAAATGAATCAGAAGCTATGTGAGAATTCAAACCAAGCATTAAAAAAATGTATGGTGCTGACAAAATAATCCAGCTCATTCACATCCTCTCCTCCACATGCTCTTCTGTTTCTGTGTTCAAAGGCAACTAGGAAGCAGCACAGAAAAGTCTACACAGCATTTTGAACCAAACTAAACTTAGAAAGTATAAACCCTAATAGAAGCAGCAAAACCTTTAGATACCCTGCCCAAAGAATTTAGACTGATATGATCAGGGCCAGGAGAAAAGTCACCTGAAGTGCCAGTTTGAGTCCTGCTGCCAAGTCACACCATGGAAGGTTTTATGCAGACCTGCAAGTTTTTATTCTTCAAGTCGTCTCCATATATTTATAACCCAACACCATGGACAGAAAAGCAGAGGGTTCTACCATGCACTGTAAGAAATATAAAGTATATTTATAATTGTGATTGCTTAACCAATCCCAAATTGTTAAAGAAGAGTTTCAACTCAAAACAATGGCCATTTGGAGTCCAAGAATTTTGCCAGGACCTGCTCTCTAATAAAGAATTCCAAAAATCATTTGCAGCCAAAGCTACTCCTCCATGCTCTGAATGGTCTTTCACCAGAACTAGTGTGTACTGTTCAAATGTTGCATGTTTCTTCTTTGTCAGCAAAGCAGCTGACTTTATAAAGGAGCGACATACTCTATTTCCCACAGAATAAGCTTCCAAATGTTAGTGTCTCAAACAAGAAGAGTTAGTTCCTAAGGTTAGTAGGGAGTCAAGAGACTGTATTCAGACACAATTGGGGAACTACATGTTTTGGTACAGAAATATTGTGCTTTTCTGGTGTCTCTGTCCTCATCAATTGTAACGTTCACACCGCAGATGTCCTAAACTAACATAGAAAGAGGGGTAGGAAAGAAAACACAGCACAGATTCCAGTTATACTTTGATTTCACTTTGATTTCTCTTTTGGACTCCTGTTTTAAAATGTAAGTGAAGTTTTTTGAAAGAAAGAAAAACACATGTGGAAAAAAAAAGAAAAAAGGTGACTCACCTAAGATTACTAGCACTTGAGAAAATGAAAGTTTTTTTAAAGCAAGAAGATAAAAGAAGTGAGGCCACAGATGAGAAACAGGCTTGCTGGCCACTGCTTGGTCTTTATTCTTTTCTGGGGAAATCTAGCTCCTATTTTTTTTTCTTATTTGGTTTGTTTTGTTGGTTTTTGGTTTGGTTTTTTTTTTCCCTACAAAGTGGAATCATTTGGTTTATAATATGGCTTGTCCAGTGAACAGTTACCATTCTCTAATAAATGTTACCACGTAGAAGCTGACTGTTGTTTTTACACGTTATCAATTGTAAGGAGCCTTGATTCTACTGAAGTCAGTAGAGCCAAATCACATCAATTGAGTGCATAGTTTTTAGAAAGTTAAATATGCACTGAACATTTACAAACATAGATTATTTTAAATATGTATTTTATTTAGCAATAAAGCTGTTAATGGAAAATGAAATTATATAATGGCTGGCTCTCAATTAAATCTTTCCAGGGCTTGCTCCATCAGTAAGTTATTTATCCCTATTTGCAGAGATGTTCCAAAATTATGTCATATTGTTACATAAGTGTAACAAAGCTGGGGAAAACCAGATACATCAAGTTACTTTTTGAATAACCCAGAGAAAAATTACTAGAAATTCATGGCACAGCAATTATATTCTCTTCCCGCTAGTAGCTGTTGCTAAAGAAAACAGATCTTAAATGTTGCTGTAAGCACTTCTTGCAGGTTGGTTTGATTTTTTTCTGCTAGTTAGTGGAGTTTTTGCTCATTACAAATAGAATCGTAGAATGATTTAGGTTGGAAGGGACCTTTAAAGACCATCTAGTTCCAAGCCCCCTGCCATGGGCAAGGACACCTCCCACTAGACCAGGTTGCTCAAAGCCCCATCCATCCTGGCCTTGAACACCTCCAGGGATGGAGCATACCTCTGGGCAACCTGGGCCAGTGTCTCACCACCCTCAGAGTGAAAAATTTCCGGAATCATCATCTTTATGCTGTTTGAGATGCAATCAATCCAAATATGCGCCATAACAGAATATTAAAGTTATTGTTAAATCTTTTTAAATCTATGTTAATGCTCTTTCTGCTTACTCAAATATAGCAGATTACAGTTAACAATTCTGCAGTCATAACGATGACCAACCTGTCCATTTCTACATCATCTATTCAGGTACCTTTGTAACTGTGGGACAGACATCCTTCACATTACCTTGGATTCAGCGAGCAGGGTAGCTCTATTAGCCAAGATCTCGTTACAAACACGTATGTCTCGACTGTTTTTTGCAGGCTGCAGTAAGTTTCCATGCCTTCCACGGCGATACCAGCTTACAGTGCCCAAACTACCTCAGTATGTTTGTCCAAGCTCTAACAGGGCTGCTGTGCTGACACCCCTTGCAAAACAACAGCAATTTATGGAACGACCTTCTAAAGAAGGCAAACATTTAATTTGCTTGAATAATTCATAAATACAATCTGAAAAGGAAACATTTCCATACTGAAAGCAAACAAGCTGGAAAAGAAAAGGTATTTAAAATAAAAGTTAAGCATTCAAAATCATTCCATTTGTGATACAAGTACCAGTTTTACTTCTTATAGGAAAGAAAACTGTCACAAGTAACTTCTGCCTCCTTCATTCACTGACACACTCACAAAATACTTACTCAGAAACACCAAGTAGCTGCTAAGGGAGAATACAAGGCAATCACAAATTAAAGAAGTGGTTATATTCTGGCAAGAAAAAGACAATCCATTTGCATGGGTATTTGAAACAGAACTCATTGCAATTAGCAAAGACAAAAGGTAGCAGAAAGTCAGCTGGCATAAGATTTAAGGACTTACTTCCCATTCATTTAACTAAGTACAGAAGCTCTTTCAAGGACACCTATCTATTCAGTCTTAGCCTTCTAGAATTCTTGTCCTTTCCTTTTACAAACCTAAGTAGCCAAACAAGAAGATAATTCATGCATCGTGTTTCTCCTCTTCTATCTAAGGTTTCCATTTTTCTTAACTAACACTTATGCCCTCTGAGGACTTTTTTCCTGTTAGTCTTGGTCTGATTAATTTTGGAGCCTCCTGCATCCCAGACACCTGCAAACAGCAAGACATTTTGTATATTTTTGCAAGTGCTTCCCTTCACCAAATTCAAGACAACAGGTTGAACAGGGAAAAATTTCTGCAAGAGTCTGTAAACACTCACACAGGATTGGCAGAGGTAGCTGTGTGCCTAATTCAGAGATGGCAGCTCTGATTAGGATAATCACATGAACTTTTTAATAAGATGTGTTCTAAGGAGGGAAAAAAGCCTAATCTTGCTAGGTTTGCAGTGCTTAGTCTTCCAGATGTTCTACTTCTGCCCTCTGATTTAAAGAGGATACATTACTGATTCAGATCACTGCTTACATGAGGCACAGAGTAAAATCAATAGTTTAGAAACTCCTAATAGGCTTACATCTATTTGCATATAGGTAACTATGGAAAGTACTGGTAACTAACAAATACATTACAGAAATTTAAATAAATTTAAAAAAACAGAGTCAAAAACATTAAGGATCTAAATTCAGTGCATAGTTTAATTGCAACAAACTAGCTAACCAGCTCTAACTGTAATTACATGTCATAAATCAGAAAGAAACAAATTAAATTAGGAGTTCCTAATCCTGTGACAGAAAGTTCAATAGGCAGTAAATTTTAAAAATTGAGACCAAATGCAATGAATATACCCATATTTTATTTAAATGTTTTCTCTGTATAAAAGCTGGAAAGGCTTAAGTTTATTAAAACATAAGCCACAGACATTGTAGCATGTAAGAAAAGTGGTGTCAAAGAACAAAGTCCAGATGAAACTTTGAATCTGCTGCATAGAAAATAATCCACCCGCACTTAGCTGAGTCAGGAGAGAAAGGAAGCAGACACAGCTACTTATTTCTACTGAGAGTTCTTTGCTTTTCAGCATGCTCCACAATTTTTTCTTCTACATAAAGTCCCTTTCTCTTTCTTACTGCATTCATGTACTTGCGGGCCTGGTTCTCTGAGTCTGCCTTTTCCCCAAAGTGCAAATATTCTTCCTCAGTGGTTGGTACCCAGAACGGGTCACTTGAAATGATCTATAAAGAAAAAAAAAAAAAACAAAACAGTGAAGTAGCACAAAGGTTTATTAGTACATTTCAGGTAATCAATCTCTGAAGTAGAGCAATATGAAAGAAGAGCAGATAGAGTTTTCTGGAAAGCCTGCAATTAGCTATTTAAGTAGAAAACAAGAGTTAAGATACACTATGTAGTCTTAAGAAGCCCACAATAGCTTTTCAAATTTAGTTGCATTTATCTGCATACAAATTTCTCTAAAAGCAAATTTAATTGCCAGTCAGCAAACAATGCCAAATAATGTTCAGAAAATTCTCAGTTTTCAAGATGGAATTCCTTATTTTTAATATTATCTAACTATGATTTTATCAGAACTTATAAGAACTGAGGGTTTCTGCTCATTTCTGTGCCCTGTGTTCTTCAGTCCCTACGAGTTGGACAGATGGTTTAAAAAAAATCATTGTTTCTGGTGCTAACATATTTAGTATAGCTGTTCTTGCAGCTTAATATCTCAGGCGCCCTCCTCTAAAAGAGATTTCAGATTTAACATGATCAGAGATTAACTGGATGTGTCTTTATCCCCAGTTCATCCTATACACCCCACACTTCTCAGACTACCACAGAGCGTATGCCAAAGATGCAGTTATCTTACAAAGTCTTTAAAAGCTTTCCTGGTTTCATCCTGCACAGCAAAGCTACACCAACTTTAACTCTCCAAGAAAGTCTGAAGAGATATTTACTCTCTACTTTTCGACTATGTAGATTTTACACAAATTCTAGGCTTAATGCTTAATTAGCTAGACAAGGATAACAATTTATGCTATTACTGTTAGTGACTCTCATATTTCTTTAAGAAGTTTTAGGTTTCCAAGTAAACATTTTAAGACCTAAAGAAAAAGGAGGACCTCCTTTCAGTTCTAAGCTCCTAAGAACCCACCTCAGTTCTATTCATATAATAGTTAATCTGTTGCAGGCATCAGAAATTATGCCTAAATCATTAAAAGTGATCATCAAGTCTTAAACTCATATAACCTATATGTGTAATCAAATCTGGGGAATTCTCCCTGGTGAACTGATGTATGGGTGACCAACCAGAACTGTATAAGGTTATAGTTCCAAGATTTAACTTTCCTTCCCATTAGTGGACAATTAACCAGAAAACAGAGTGAAACACACTGAGGCTAATGAGCATTAACAACAAGATCACCATCCAAGAATACTACACACGAGCATTAGGAATGGATAAAATTGTCCACATTATGTTATTCAGGTTCTGTTGCAAAAATCAAAAATACTTATTTCACTTAAATGATTGTAGATTTCCACACCAGATGTAGTCACAGGTAATATATATTTTTACTAAAAAACCTCAAAGTTAATACTATATCCATTTCTTAAATTAAAGTCTCATGGAAAAAAGAGTGGGATAAATATTATTTATCACAATTAACTATTGTGATAGTTATGGCAATAATTGAGGACATCAACTCTGTAATCACTTCTGAAATATATAATATTAGAACTAACATTAATAACTGACAAGGAGAGAACAAACTTCTCTAAACTATCAATTTTAGCTTATGAACCTTTTCTAATGTTATAAACTTTTTCTTCTGACAAACACTTTTAATTATCATATTGTATTTCAAACCAAGCTAAATTTCTTCAAGCTTATTTAAGTTGTCCAAGCTAGCAAGAACAGGAATTTTAATATGATGGCTTAGGACGGACAATTTTCCCCAGAAACATCAACAGCTGTAAAGTCCTAATTTAATAGCTCATGTTAAATAACACCTAACACAATCAAACCAATTACTCTTTATGGGGAGTTAGGAAAATGACTATGGCAGAAGATGGCTATTAGGTAACGTCATAGGTTCAATCCTGCAAAATAGTACGGTTAAGTCCCTAAACCAACAAAAACAGTTCTACTTTGTTACAGTTAACTACATATATAGTCCTGATAAATTAAGTAGAATATTACTCATGTACTGAAAGTGACACTCATTCTCAATTATTTAGGTGGCAAATGACTATGCATAGGGCTGTCTGGCTGAAAACCAAAAGCAAGCAGAGCTCAGAAATAAACAGTATGAAACCAAGCTTTCCAAATGTTTCTACATTTATATTTAACATCGAAGAATCTACGTGAGTCATATTCCTTCTGATGTCTTGTACAGGGCCTTATAACCAATGCCTAAATACATAAAGGTGATTCCTTGACAGCTTACATCAATAAAAAAGAATGGTTCCCCTTCTTGGAGAGCTTCACAGTTTTACTATTATTTCATGTACTAGAAATAAAGAAAAGGGGCAGTGAAGACTACTCGTGTTTTCCCAATGTTTAGGCAAAAATTCCTTATTGACTTGATGAAGTTGTAGTTATGTTCATACTGAACATCTTAATGATGGAAAAGCACCAGGGACTTCCCCATTCACCATCTGCCTAAAGAGCTGAACAAACAAAAATTTCAAAGTCCAAGAACATATGAATAAGAAAAGGTGATTCATGCTCAGTGGATTTGCTCCAGACTGTACTGAGGGAGATTATACTGCTACAAACTATGATAACTTAAAAGGCTGTTCCTACGCCCTTTGATGAAGTTGTGTTTTTTTTTTTTTAACATTAGCAAGAGATCTGACACCCAGAAGTTATGCCCAGAGAGAAACTGTGAGACAGTGATTCCTGAAGAATGAATACAACAAAGGAGTCCAAAAGTAAACAAAACTGAACTTAGAGATCTAATCTACCTGTAAATATTTAGATACTGTAGTGATGGATGCTTAAGAAAATCCCCAGGTTTGACAGACTGGCTTTTTTAATGATTTATGAAAGACTTGTTCTATTAATGTTAACTGAAGTTTTGTACTGGATACTTCTTCCACTGAGAAGAATTCTTTATGCTTCAGCAGGTATCTCTACCTCTCGGGAAAGCCGATGTAATAGGAGGCTCAAATGTATGTACTATTTAGCATTTAGTAGCCAGCAAGGGTAAACCTGCAAACGGGGCTACAGAATCCTGGGTTTCAAAAGCCACATCGGTACCCGCAGGAGCTAGTTTTGGTTCTCGACCTGTCTAAATAACTCAGGCACTACATACTGCTTCTAGAGCAAGTTATGGTTGCATTTGAGAATTTCTGTTAGAGGACCATGCCTATCTAAATGGTGCAGATGCACTGCAAAAGATGAGCTTAATTAGAACACACTATTTGCATTACCACACCATGGTGAGTAATGAGAAAGAAGCAGCCAACCTACTGAGTCAGCTGGAACTCGGGGCATCAACTGTGCCTCTCCTTTAAGAAGTCAGCAAATAGCCATGTTAATGTAACCTTCAGATAACTACACAGAGGTGTTACTGATGCGGTGATACACAAAAAAGCAGGAGGTTTTCTGATTCTGTAAGTGAAGGTGAGGGCACACATGAGACTGTCCCTCTTCTATTCACATCGTATTAATGCATCAAAGCAGATGAACATAGCAGGTGGCATCCATCATTGCCCATCCTCTGTTAACACAGTTTCAAGCCAGCAAAAGGAAAAAATCGTTTCCGTATAATGCTCCAAAAGCATTGTCATCAATTTGCTTACAATGGTAGCTGTCAGAATGGTGGGCCTGGGTTTCCTGGAATCAGAGCTGAGAAGTTTTTTAGCCCCTGAGCTATTATTTGTATTCATGGGAACCACATAGGCATGAATCTGGAATCTTTGACAGAAACTCAGTTTTTGTTTGGATAGAGTCCTAAATGATTAATTAGATTCTAAATGGACCAGTACTTCTGGAATATGATGTATGCATGTAATAGAGAGCATAGATAGTGGAATCCTGGAGGACACACAGGATCAAAGCAGAAAAGACACCCAAAACCATTATTTATTGTATGTTCATGTCAGTTTTCATTTAAAATTGTTTAAAAGTTTCTATTTTTCAGTACAAAACACTATTTTTTCAGGATAAAACTGAAATATATAGCTAAGACTTATTTTTAAAACAGAAACGTGATAACATCTTAACAGTGCTGTTCCAAAAAGTTACACTCCTAAAAAAAAATTTTAATTGAAACAGAACTAGAAAATCAAAATATCATGCCTTTCACAGCTGAAAATCTTTAGGTGACTCAAGCAATTCAGTTAAGCTTCTATCAACGGCCCTTGCCTTTCTCTCATTCTGCCTGTGTGCCATGTGTATCTGGGAACCATTGAGCATGGGCAACAAGCAAATTATCACAGCCAAAGTGTTCATATCTCAAGTATAACAGACAAAAGATGTCAAGAGGAAGCAACATTAAGAGAAAGAGACACTGTAAAACCAATGACACGATGGTATTGTTAGCATTAGGGTAAAGCGTATTTTAAAATGCCACCATATTGTGTGTGATCTGACAACTGGAAAACATAGCATATCTTTTCTTCAGGAGCTTTTGCTAGCACTTGGGAATTTTTCTTTATAACAGAATAAACCAGCCACTTGCCTATGATGCTTATTTATTATTCAACATCAGAATAATCCGATTGGGACAATATCGATTTAAACTGCAAACAGCGTAGAATGAACCCATGATTACTCCTCCGAAGCGTGCATGACATACAGAAGTCTTGGATGACAGAATTTGTTTATATATAACTATAGGCAAATCACTAGAATTCCATTATACTTAAAAGAAAAGAAAAAAATCAAATACATGCTGAAGAGCATGTTCCATAGCTCACTGCAGAACTACAAGTCCACTCAAGGTACAAATAAAACAGTGTTTATAATGAAGTCATCTGGGATTAGGTACTTCAAAAGAAGTCAGTAGGTTAGTTCAAGTACTCTAAGTGCAACAATGTTCTTGAGAAAAAGAGATCATTCTAAAGCACGATGTTTCATTAAATATCACAACTATTCAAACCAACACACCCAAACAATGAAGTCTCATAAGACTTGTTTAGTAACAGCATGCAGAGTAGCATGGGCAAAACAGCTGTCATCTTCTTTTAGCCTAACAACCTACACATTAATTATTCAAGCAATAAATGCCTGTATCTTTATCAGAGACATAATCTGAATATCTGTAATAATTAATCCATACAAATACAAATACTATGAGTGTATTATGTTAATAGTGAAAGACAATACAGCATATGTGAAATTCTGCAAATTATTATGTCAGCTAATCAAACTTTTCAGTAAGATTTGAGTTAAAACAGATCACTTCCAATTCAAGAGGACTTGAAATTTTAAGCCTTGATTTGAGGATGATTTATTATTTGCATTTCAGTGGCACCCAGATGGCTCCAATAGTGATCTGGGTCCCATTGTCTAGTGTATTTCACAAAATGATGGTATGAAACAGTCTCTGCCTAAGGCAGCTTAATTATGCAAAACAAGGTTGAGAAGCATCAAAAGCAAACAGAAGGGATCTGCCTAGTTCATTCCAAAGGTCAGGCAGATCTGGGAACACAGAACTAGGAGCATTTCCCCTACTGGTCCTTACTGCCTGATGAGGACAGAGAATTTCTTTTGAGCCAAATATCATCAGTGCAGAAAATGCTTTAGTTGGACCATGAATAGAAAGAGCAGTTGTACACTGTCCAATGAAGATTTTAAGACCAGCAAGCAACATCGTGGCCCTTGTGAACTGCTAATAAGAAATCCCAGGAACCACTAAATTCAGTGTGATTGGGCACTACCACAAGCAGCCCTTAGCATGCCAGAAAAAACATTATGCCAGAAGCTGTTTTTCAAAAAAAATTTTTCAAAAGAACTATTATGCACAATTTCAAAGATGATACAGGCTTCAGTGTATCAGAACCTTTTTTACCTTAGAAAAATTGATGCTGGAAAGATACTTCAAGGACATTCACAGTTCAAATGGTGTCCATCACTTAGTAATGACACAGACTACCCGACTAAAAGCTGATATGCATGTTAGAAGTCTGAAGCAGCCCTGTCAAATGGAAATTACCAGTACCTTTCAGGTAAAATGACAGAACTTTGCAGAGTTTTATGTGAAATGTGACCTTGAAAAACTGGGTTTTTGCTAATACGCTGGGTAATGCTGTAAAAATGCATCTGCACTGAGCATTGCCAAATGGTGCCAGGCCATTTGGATACTGGCAGTGTGCTTCCAGAACACAGAACACCAGGCAGGGTACCCAGTATGGCTGAGGTCAGGTGGACTGAGGTGGGCTCTAAACAGTTCCTCATACATTTTTCCGATGTGAAGCAGGGGCATAGAGATGACAAATCTCAAATGTGGACAGAGGCTGATTTCTTGACTACATTCCTTCTGTGACCTCAGATCCAAAAAGACCCATTATCTCAGTTAGTAACCCCTTCTTTGAGTATCACACACAGCATAATGCACCCAAGTGACTGGCTAATTCCTGTATTTAACCCCAGCAGCTATGGGGTCAGGAAAGCAGCCCTGGCAGTGCACTGCCACCTAACACACACACCATGCTAGTGCCGGTATGGAGAGGTAGCTTTTCAAGTCATTCCTTACTTCCAAATGAAAGAAAAGTACAGATCCTAGAGTGCTGTTGCAAGATGACATTTGGCAACTTCAAAAGCAATCCCCACATCAACAGTTGCTTTCCATCAACCCCAGTTAAAACGCAGTGATGCTGGTATATGACATGGAGCTGCCACAGCTTGTAACATACAGCAGCCTGAACACCATTTCTGAAGTGATTTCTGTACTACAATGGGGAAAATACTGTCGCTCAGCAATATACAATTGAAGAATAGGTAAAAACTTATCACTAGTTTTGCCATTCTGCTTTCAAAGCAGCCAGGATCTCAGCCTGTCCTTGAAAGAAACCACAATTTAAAATCTCAAGGAAAGAGTCTACAAGTTTGTCTCTTTTCCTGGTTCTTGTTTAACCAACTATGGAGTCTTATTGGTTTTATTCAGTAAAAAACCCTTTTGTAATGGGTATCTTATTGCTGTGTAAGCCTTTCCAGGCCCTAAATGCTTCCTATTCAGAAAGGAAGAGAATATTCTCTCTGCAGATTCAGCTTCCTCATTATGCTGCATCCATTCCATCACAGCAGAAAGCAGGTATCGCCCCCTTTCCTGCTCAGGAGTCCTGAGTGACTGTGGGAAGTGCTGAGCACCTGAAACATTTCCACAAAACATCATGCTGGGCATGAGGATTAAGCAGCAGAGGGTGGGAGGAGAGATATCTGCAATATGCTAAAGAATTTTACAGAAGCACCTACACATAAATGTTCTCAAACTAAAAGAAAAAAAAATCACAATTATTTTGTTAAAACACAGACTTTCACATTGTACCAAATACATTGTGTACCAGCTTGCCTATTTTGTAAATAGCTAATTTCTATACCACATCCTGAAAGAAAAAAAAAAAAACCCAACTGATTTTCAGCCTTCCTTTTTACCAATTGTTTGATTACCTTGTAGTCAAATCTTGGCTTCACAGAATGCTGCCAGTTTGCATCTCTATAGATCAACTTATGTGTCAAATAAACACAATATAACTTCTCAAGATTATTATATATACTTTTATACAGGCATTTAAAAGAAAGTGTGAAAATGGATTGCTTTTTTCATAACTTGAAAAAAATCTCCCAATTTTATTTCTTTCTGTATTCCTCAGAAGTATTTTCTCAAAACAGCTCTTGATTGTAAATTATAAGGTTTTGCAAAAATACAATATCGCAAAAAGAGAGAGCAAGTGAGAAATGGAAGCTATAAATCCAACAGAGAAGTTCACTTATTTTGTATCCATAGCCATCTTGCAAAAGCTTCAAAAATAATAAAAAAAAAAATCAGATTCATAACTTTCCATTTTCTTTCAGAAGCGAGAGGTTTAAGGGGATATGGAATAACTTGTAGTCAAACTTTAGACGTTTAATCTACACAGATCTATTAGGAGCGTAGGTTGCCTACACAGTAAAACAAACACCCAGAAGTTTTTCATAATTCAGAGATCCCATTCACAATACATAAAGGAGATGGCCAAGGCCTTAAAATGCCTGAGGTCAGGTATGACAACTCCTCTTCCAATAAATATTGTAATAATGAAAATTTACACATTTAGTTATAAAACAAACTCATACAAGTTAATTTTGTATTTTATATTATATACACTCTCATACAAGAGCATCATCCTTTTTTGTGTCTCAACCAGTGACAGCTGAGCTTTAGCCTTGACTTCAGTCAGTAGCTACAAAGTGGAATTGGGAAGAAAATAGGAGACATGTGGCTCTACTGTTACATTTTTTCCTATTACTTAAAAAACAGGCATTGCAAAGGAAAATTAAAGCCACAGCACTTCCACTTATTTACTATTTCAATTAGCTTCACATGTCCTGGCCAATACAATGAGGTCTTCATATTTGAAAGGTTCCATGTTACTCCTAAATTCATTTACACGCCTAAACTGTCACTGGCCCAATGATGTATGTAAAGTTACAGTTCAAATCTAGTATAGATTCACAGATTAATCTCAGAGTCTCTCTCATCACTGTAGTCTGCTTCCCATTTAATGCAGGCCTAAATCTCATCCAGCAACTTTGATATTAAGCCCTCATCTTCTGAGTTGCAAAATGACTTACAATTTGGAAGGAATGACTTAAAATTCAGAATATAAAATGTCCAGATTCAGAATGGCTCCTATTCTTACCACTTATTATGTACAGTTGTTCTCTTACCTTTCTCCAGATCCCTAAAGCACATTCTAGAAACTATTCTTAGAAAGGATATTAAAAAAGAATTCAGATTAAACATGTGTTTACAGTTTGCCCATGCCCCCTTTCTCCCCTTCCCCCAGATAAAAGCTTGTTTAATAGCCAATCATAATGCAATTTAAAAGATGCAAGTTAACAGGAATACTATTCATTTCACAACTTTACAACTAGATATGCTTGACAATTTCCGCACTTGCTGAGAATTCAATCAGCATCTGAATAGAACCACATGCATTATTTTTTTTTTACTATAACACAGACTTCCCAAATGGGATTAGAGCTCCATTATTCTAAGCATTGTGCAATCACAAATATCTTCTTGTTCAAAGAACCTTATGATTAAGATAAAATGACATGACTGAGTGCAAGATGTAGCTGCAAAGAATCATGAGCGAACAAAGGAAACTGGCTCAGGAAAAAAACATAACACTAATTGAAGTTGTATTATTAATTCAGGGATAAAAATAATACAAGGAGTTAATAATTAAGCAAAAGTTATATATTTTAAACTAAGAATTTAGAAGAAAGTTTGTACTGAAATCTAAGAAAATAAGGCCAAGTAAACCCAATGTATTTAACATTTACCTAGGGATATCATAAAGGAAAATACTTGACTACTTTTAAAATTAATTTGTTTTAACTGGGACTAAACCAAAAGCTCCCACTAATGGTTATTTGGTGTCATCTTCTACAGGCAGCAATAAATTATATAAGCACTAGAGAAGAAACAAATGAATAAGGAGTATCTGACACAATAGTCCTCAATACGTTCCCTGGGGCTGAAGTAATCTGAACTACACAAAATACATTCATTAACCGGAGAAAAAAATGCTAATTTCATTTCCACAGAGACCAAAATGGCTCCATTTAAACGCAGGCTCTATCATTGACCTTCCTGTGTTTATAGTCTACAAATCATATTAATGAAATGTAAGAACAATAAAAAAATTAATTTAGACCTCATATTTTTAAACACTCTTTATGCATGTGATTTCCATGAGATCAAGTGTTTAGAAGTGTAAAAATACCCAAAAGTGTCTATTTCACTATCTGCAAAATGGGGCTAACAACATGCTAGAAGCAATGTATGTAGAGAAACACACATCCCAGGTACTCAGCTAATGAGCCAAGCACACTGAGAAAACACCACTAACAGAATTAATTCAGAACGTTATGGAAGGGTTTGGATAGTATGCAATTAAAGCAGCAACCATGCACTCGTTAACTCAGGAAATGTTAAAAAAAACCCCAAGTAGCTACCACACTCCCTCTCCATCTTTAGCACTAAGGAAAAAAAATAGGATAAAATTACATAGACAGAGTTCACATCATATTATCTTTAACAATGATACATTAAATAATTGGGATTCAAATAAAATGCTGGTGGTTATCATGTATGTACATATACCATCATAATTCATCAGTGACAGCACTGTCAAAGTCAAGCCTAAAACCCGATGAAACCTCATAAGGTGTTTTATTTATTTGGGGGTTTTGTTTTGTTTTTATCAGAATACAGAGAGAAAAAGAAACAGAGAAAAGCTCCACAAATTTCTCATGTGATCTGAAACACAAAACCATTTTTTTCTGCATTCTCTGTCGTACTACCACTAGAGATTCTGAAAATCGTATTTATTTAGCAATTCTGCTGATGATGTGAGAGTAGAATGCACTCCCTCTGCCATCATTGCAGAGAGCCAACATTGCTAGTAGCTTAGTAAAAGGCTTATTTTGTCACAAAAATATGTGAGCATGACTTTCAATGTGACAAATAAACAACTCTCCCCAACGACAGACTTGCCAGGTGGAAAGGTGCCTGGCTTACATGATCATTTTTCTCCTACCACCACTATATTTTAACATACCAGCTGTAAATATAATCTCTCCTGAGGGTCAATTTTAGAAAATGTTGCCAGTTGTTCAAATCTCCCTCTCCTATGCATATCTATAATTATGTGTGAACATTTTCTTATGTGAAATTTGTAACATCTGACAAACTGAACATATATACCAAGTTTCGGGGATAGAAGGGAAGGTCAGAGACGCAAGAGGTTTATATTTTTGCTTAGTATTGGAGTACAGTAGCTACAAATCCTAAAGAGTCTGGCACAAAAGAATAGTTAGCTGGAATTAACGTCCTTACTGATATTCCTTTAGGGCATTGATATGGGAGGCTGTTCAGACAAAAGACCAGCTAAGCCACAAAACCTCACCAGCTGCACTTCAGATGAGAACATCCAAAAGTACTGTACGCAATACTGCCGACAGTCAGTAGTGTGAGGTACTCCTGTTACTGGCTTACACCTAGATCTCTACACTCAAAAAGGTGTTGCTTTATCTAGATTTTTATGCATACACCATCTATGGGGGGTTGCTTTCTTCTTTTTTAAATTTTTCATTCAGGGAGTGCTCTATTTTTCCCTTCCATGATTCTCTGTGAAGTCAGACTTAGTTACAAGAAGATTAAATGAATCACTATTAATATTGAGGAAGGAGAGGCAAGTCCCTAGTCCACTGCATTTTCTAACACCAGTAAGGTACCGTTGCCAATGAAGACATAACATGCTTTTCCAAGTGTACTGTTCCAAGAATTCTCAACTGCACATGACTCGACTGGTTTGCAGAGATCCTCCTTTTCCATGAGTATCCACATAAAATTCCTGAGGCAATTACAACAATTACTAACAAATAAATACTGCTAGTTAAATATTTAACAGCTACTATCTACTAGGTAATTTAGCTACAGGAAACGAGGAAGGATTCACACCACGTGAAAAGCCAGCACATACTTCAGAGAGAAACAGTTGTAAATGGACCATAGCTGGCAACCACTGACCTCAAAAATCTCTAGTTGTTTGTACTCAGAAACTTGACATTTGAGGTCACAAAATAAATCAGAAGATGATACAAAAACAAACAAACAAAAAAAGACTTTGTAATCCCTTTACAAAAATTTCTACAGTCCTAACACCAAATAAAGGAACACCTCACTATAAAACAAAGCAAAGTAAAAATCAAAACAACAAAACAAATAGAAAAACCTAGACTTTAGTTATTTTAAAAATTTAATGTGAAAAGCTTATACCCACAGACTGTTGCCCTTGAACCCATTTTTAGCTCCTTCAGTGGAGTCTTCTGAGGAGCCCTACAATGCAGGTTTGTTTGTACTGAACAAGGAACTCTGATTTACAGCTTTTTGTATTTCTCCTTGAAGATCTACTGTCCACATCATAGGAACAACATACAGTGCACTCTCAGTTGATGACACTCCTTACCAGCTTTCCCACTTGCATATTTCCTTTACACCTTCACTTTCACCTCTTCGTTTCTTAAATGACAAAGGTGAGCAAAGGGATTGATTTTGAGGACCTCTATTTACTGCCTCTATTTTGGAAGAATGAAATCTATTCCCTTTGCCTTTAAGTATGAAAATATATGTTGACTTGGACTATATAAGGAAAAAAAAAAAGGACCCACGTTCTGCTAGCCCCTAAAAGGTTAACTTTCATATGCATTAGATTTGTAGTTAAATTTTCCATTAGTGGTAGGTTAGATTTTTATGTGTTTCAGTTTTGGGGTTTTTTTCCTCTCCCAAACAAGTTTACCAGAGAACTCATTAAAAAAGGCATATAAAATTCAGCAAAACACATTTGTGAGCAGTTTCATTTGTGAAGGACTTACTTTCTACTGAAATAAAAAAGGATCCCATCTAAACAAAATATAAATACATTTCGGAACAGCAGACCTATACAAGCCAGTAAGACTAATATAAAGCTACTTTTTTTCCCTCTTCATTTCAAAAAGGAATTAGTCAAATGTCTTGACCAAAACTTAACCTTTTCCGCTTATTATTCCAGTCTGCCACATCTACAGGAAATAGATCACCAAAACAGATGGAGTGAATAGATATTTTTACCTCCCAGTGGCTGAACACCAGCTGCGGACTGGCCAGGCCACTAGTTCTCTTCCTGATTTCATCAGCAAAACCAAAGCTTTCTGCTACTGGCAGGACTGCCTTAATAATAAACACATCCGTCCCCTCTTTCATCTCCTCTTGTAACACTCTGCCTTCTCTTTTGGACAAGACAGCATACACACGACCTGCAAAGACATAATTTTGATGAGCTTCCCAATATATTTATGTCCTGCATCATGAAGAGAAAAATATAAATATTTATGTCAGCATTAAGTAAAATACATAATTTCTTTGGCTGGAATTCTTCCCTGTAAGTGCATCAACTAAGTGGACCCAATAAATTCAAACAAACAATATATTCTGCCAGTACAATGTGCAGATCCATATGAGTAACATTTAATAAATTAGTACTACTGTTTGGATCTAGATAGCGCTTGCACTACGTGCATTTTATACAATCATATGGCTATTTTTTAGAAGGCAGCTTGCCAGATTATGTGCCTAACTTGCTTTATTTCTTACAACCAAATATTCAAGAAACGTTACTATGAAATATTACTGTATTTCATTAATCATATCTTAGTTACCTTTAGAAGTTTATTTGGATCACCATATCCCTAATATGGTACTTGTCCCAGATGCTGCAGTGCTATTCTAATCAAAGATAACTTGTTTATCTGAAATATTACATATTTATTATGTTTAATTAGTTTTTTAATTAATTCAGGTTTAAATTAGTCATGGAAAATTTTTATTTTTCTTTCCTAAATTAATATTCAATCCATTGAAATACAGTGTATATATCAGGAAAATAGCTGTAAAAACACCCATGTTTGACTTTACAGTCGGCATTAAGTTAATTTTTAGAAATGCTTTTGCAAACTTAGGGGCTAAGTATTCTACAGACAAAAACCAGCAAATACATTTGTATTGATCAAGATAATAAAAACACAAGAAAACTTATACACTAAAAAATGTTTTAGGAATGCCTTAATTTACAAATGTGTATAGTTCGTAAGTATTAAATGTATGAGTAAACTTTAAAAGTACCTTGTAGTGAAGAACAAGTTTATATCCATTTCTAAGAGGTTCAAATATTTTCTATTATATTGCACTAAAAAAACATGAATGCGTACTGCTACTTTTTAAACATCTGGGCAAAACTGACTCTTACTGGAAAAATTAGAAATATACATTACTTCATAATACACGTCACCTATTCTCACTTGAAAGAAAGATCTCATTAAAGACTATAACCACTTATACTGATTTGCATATATACTGTAAGCCTTTTGTGGGATACAGAGGAAATGTTGGAGTGGGTTTATTTGCCTTTATTTTTTAAGCACAGGATCTGATCCTTGTTCAGGAAATTCAGCACAAGCACAGCTAGTATAGTTAAATATTCCTGTCAGATGCAGGTAATGGAGCATCAGTTCAGCATCAATTATTTCAGCGTTTAGAATTCTCTAATAAAATGTGGGTTGAAGTGTTCTTTCTACTATCACTGACAATTTTATCTGCTCGTGCCCTTACCAGGACATCCTCATTGTTCCTCTGACTGAACTTCACCTTTACTACGCACAATAATCTTCTTATTGCTCATGAGGAAACTGAGGAAATACTTCTATATTCTATATTTAAAATAACAAAAAGATTAAGGCATTCTGAAGATAAGTCACTGAGTTTGCCATGCATTTGCCTTTGTTAACATAACTAAGCAATCTCAAGGCTATGGAAATGCCATTGAGTCCAGAACATTCTCAGATATGAAAGGGTCACATCTCAGCAGAGCTCACAATTCACTAACTGCTTTAAAATGCAAGCTTAACATACACATTGCAAAAGAGCATCACGTCACTGTACACATACTATGTATGTATCACACAGTATATATTAAAGCCATTTGTTAAAGCAAGTAAGTTCAAAACCATTTTATAGGTTATTAATGTTATAATTCAAATGATTTATTTCACTAATTGTTTTAAGTAGGACTTAGAAAACTTTGCATGCATATCCATAAGTAAGGTAACATTTATCACAAAGCACTTTAGATGCACATATTTTATGGCCATAATTCACTGAAGATTATACTTCAAAAACGTAAAAGTCAGAAGACAATTTATAGCTTACTAAATGCATAGCTACATGTATTTCATCCAAGCAGTCTGTAGTACTGTCTCTGTTAGTGCTACCACAAAGAACTTGTAGAAGGTCTTTAGTTTCACCCCTATGGGCAGACTGCAGTACACTGAGGAGACACTGGTTCTACCTCTACACTAATTAGCTGAATGGATTTCACAGCATCAATCAATAAGAAATACTATTATATCTTCCTATTCAAAATAGTCAAAACAGTTATTTTGAAAATATGATACTACTTAAAAACCAGCTTCAAGGTGCTGCAACATACAGAGTAAGTGCGTGTGTAATAGCTTCACTTCAAAGCTATATTAAGTCCTGTTCATCACTTTACTAAGGGATACTTCGGTACGTCAAGTAAAAATGCTAAACAATTTTGGTATTTCCTGCATACTGAAAAAAATGAAGCTTCGCACTAGAAAGAAATACTGTGGAAGGACAACAGGACCACAGTATGCAAGAACCTCAGGGTCCCCATAAACTTAGTTACCAGGGATGGAGAAGCTGCTCTTCTGTTTTGGATTCTGCATGTTTTCACTTACACAACTGAGCCAGAGACAATACTTTGAATTGATGTGAAAAGCCCCCTAAAATGCTGTGATCTAAAATTTTAATAACTTAATTTAAAAAAAAATAAAGACATAAGAATTGCTATCAAAATAATCAAAAGCTACAACTGTATGGTACAGTCCTTTCCCAACTTTCATTGACCTTTCACTGACATTAGTAAAATGAAGACAGTCTAGCTTTCAGAATCCAGAACACAAAAGAGAAGGAAGAAGAGCTCAAAAGGTAAGAATATCAACAGGCAGAAGCTAATAACAATAATAAAACATGTGATGCTAGTTCAGAACATTCTTCTGCTTTCATCAGTTTACACACAACTTCCACAAAGCAGGAATGTGTAAAAATGGATTTTTCTAGTGAACTAACTGTAGGAAGGAGATGCTCAAAGTATAACCTACTGGGAAACATGGGGTGCATGCAGGAGCCTAGTGGAAACCCAATGCCCGTTACACTGGACACGTATAACCTTGCAACACAAGTTACAGAAGCCAGTTTGTCACGTGTCAACTGCCAAGTTTTAATGGACAGCATGCATACTCTTCACTTGCCCTAATGAGGATAAAATTTATTAGCTTAAACTTCTCTAATAAAAATTAAACCCATGAATTTGTAATTAACTAAGTGCACGTCCATGGTTATTACCACACAACTCACATTCATTACACTGGACTAATTTGCTTGCATGTCTCAGTCCTAAATTACACTTATTATATACATATGCATTAGAAAGCCATGTTTCCATTTGGTTTTATGGCACAATTGATGAGCCGATGCATGTTAATTACACCACTATAAACAATCATGCTTTTTTGGTAGCAGGCATTTTCAAAAACAGCAATTTATGGGTCTTGAAAATTGCTATCTTGCTTATAGTTTGACAAGAGATTCAGAGTATTGTGCTAATGTGCCCCTGGAACAGCAATGTTTAACACTATAAAATCTAATCTTGATAGGCATTCTTACATGTTAAAAAATAATTAAAGCTATCTTAAAAATACTTAAGTTCTATGTCATAATAAGATGCAGTTTAAGGTAAAGTGATAATAAGCTTACTGCAAGACACCTTTCACCAGGCCTGCTAAATAATTCCTGCAGAAAAGAACAGGATCATGCACCTGTACAAAACAATTGCTCATTCAAAGGCATTTCTTTTCACTACATACAGTTGTAAATTCTGCTCTTCAGACCAATTTGTTTTTGTATAACTGCTATCATTATGCTTGTATGCACAACAGCTGAAATTTTTACAACTAATAACCAAATCTTTAATTATTTTATGTGGGATATTCTATAATTTGTCATGAGTAGTATAGTCAAAGCAAATTTTCTGACAGCTGAAACGCAACAGAAGTTTTAAAGAAGATGGTGCATTGGATCAGCTTCAGTCTGCAAGCAACTTCCATGGAAAACTCCAAATGTCAGGGTAAGTTAAGAGGTGTTGTAAGTAGGTCATAAAAACAAGTTTAAGTAGGTGCAAGTGGTAAGGTAATATAAGTGACACAAATTTGGTATGCAGTGGGGTTTGCAAAGTGAGCAACTTGCAGAAGGATACAGATGCTACTGAAAAAAAAAAGTCTACCATCTGGACTGTGACAATAATTTAAGATTCTCTCTTTTTTCTGATTTTATTTCTATATTGATTACTGTATTAACTTAAAACATCTTGAAATGGCATTAAGTAAGACTGCATTCACGTTACAAGCAGGATAGGTTTCTTCATCGCTTTTTGGAACGAATGCTTAATTATGAAGCACAATATCAATACTTGCATTTACTGACGTTGACATTACAAAAAAATTCATAAAAAGGAAATAGTTTGTAACTTGCACTTCCAAAAAAGCATAGCACTGCTATTTATGCATATGTTTCAGATAAGCAATAAGAATGTTAACTTTACATTTAGGATAGCATAAATACCACAGTCATCAGAGAGTCATTGTACAAATCTACTGGAGAACTATACAAAACTCCTGACAAAGCTTGTAATTAACTTATACTTTCTGATTCAGTCTAATTTATAAAACTTCTCCTTGGAACTCAGAAAGCAAGTTCTTGACAAAGGTTTTTCTGTCTTACCTAAAACTTCCGCAGTAGCCATAATTTCACACGTGTACATGGCTGCCATAAGCCTCTGTGGTTTTGCTTGCAAAGCGTAACGACAGGCTTCCTTCATGGTGGCAATCAGTTGTCCGGAGAAGGGACCATAACAATCTGCAAGTAAAACTTCTCCTTTGTGTTTACTACTTTTCTCAGGTGATTCTGGAACACTTTGACTGCTGTCGTGGCGTTCATTCGCACTGCAAACTTCATCAGTGCAACTGCTTGTTAGAGAAGCGTCTTCACTTTGCTTATGTTCTATGGCATCACATTCCCCTGAATCCTGACTACCAGTTGACAGCATCTCTCCAACTTTATTCATTTCCCATTTTTCCACTGTAAAACAAACGCCCATGAGGGGTTCCTCACACATGGGTCCTGACAGTGTAGCCAGCTGAAATCCACTTACTATGCTGTTGTCAAAGTCTCTGTATTTACTTACTTCTTTCACAGTGTTCCCAAGACACTGCCACACAGACCTTTTATAGCCCTCAAAATTATATAACAAAATATTAGGCCCACACTTCCGAGGTCCAAATGACCAGATCTGCTCAACAGCATTTCTCCACTTTCTTCCCTGCAGATTTTGCTCTAACTTTTGTTTGAATTCCTTGATCCTATCAAGAGTCTTCTGATTTATCTCATGGTTTTTTTTATCTTCGTTCAGAGATGTGTTGAGTTGCTCCATAGTTCTAATTAAGTCACTGTTTTCTTCAAGAAGTCGGGTTACCTCCTCAGGAAGGGGCACTGCTCTTACACTGAGAGTTGCTTGTTTATTTGGGGTAGATATTGTAACAAGCCCATCTGAATCGACCTGAATTCCTTCAGGAACTTTATTTTGGTCCTCTTTTGCTTGGTGTATGACAGCAACTTTCTGCTGTTTGCCGATTTCTTCGTTCACCATATCAACTTTTGGAGGTCTTGTTATGGTTTCTCGGAATGGTATAATAGGTGCCGATACACTAATCTGTACCTTTGCAAACCTATAAAATAAAGTTTAAAAAATTAGTTTAAAATTATGAAAATACTTTTAAACTTGGGGGGAGGGAGGTAGGACAATGGCTTTAACATGGAACAGATGCTCATGAATAAATCTGAATGCAATACAGATTATGAGATAATGCACTTCAAACTCAAACTCTTAAAAGCGTTATGCACTTCAAAACGGAAGCATTGCCTCTTATGTCTTCAGAAATATTTGGAAAGGAACTGAAGAAAAAAAAAAGGAAAAGCATTGCTGTGGCTCTGTGTAAATCACCAGTTCATCCACATCTTGGAAACTACGTGCTGTTGTTCTCTCCCCTCAAATAAGATATGATAGAACTAGAAGAAAATGAGAATAAGGACGAGCAAAGGTATGAAAGTACAAGTAGCCTTCAGATGTTTCAAGGATATAATAGAGGTCTACAAAATCATGAAGGGCATAGGGAAGTCTGATGGGGCTTAACGGACAAATCAAACTACTACAGGCCTTGAACTGTCCCTGAACTGAAAACCACGAAGGCCCAGGAAAGCAGTACGGTTACCCTGTTTTTACTCTTCCCCAGACATGTGCTCAAGGCCACACTGCTAGAGATACGACACCGAGCAAGACGGATGCCCTGTTTGAACCAGTATGGCTGTTCTTAAACTGAGATGGGTTCAGATCAAGTACTCTGGGGCTCAGAGCGCCTGGAGAGCTGACGCTCCCATTTTCTCCATGCACAGCAGATTCCAATCGGCATACAATACTGTGCTGCCCACGTGCATGAAGACAGCACTGCAGCACAGAAGCACAAGGAGGATTAACGTGGGGGAAAAAAAGTCCCCTGGCAACTTCATATTGTGATCAGGTAGTGGAAACCTTAGACACTGTTCTCCTTGCAAGTCCAAAGGATCATTCATAATTGTGATCTTGTAACAAACGTAAATATACAAAGCACTATTCTGAAGGTAGAAGTCAATGACTGCCTACGTTGGAATGGCTTCAAGTTGGCTTAAGGAAGGGAACAGGTTTCAAGTGAAATAGCTGAGTATAGGGGACGCGTTCATTATAGAATTATGCCAGATAATTATTTCATGTATAGACCTGTCATTAGTAGCAGCCTTTCTCTGCTATAAAGCAAAACACAGTCCTTCTCCCTTATACATCTCACATAGTTTTATATTGTACAGTAACTTCAATGAAAATTAAGTGGTAATTTTTTAAAAATAAAGTTACTTTTGTGACTACAGCTTTATACAAAACATAAGCAGAAGAAACTATGGGAGATAATTAAAATAAATTGACCATTAACTACAGACAAAAAATTAAACCATCAATTCTATACCAGAAACCCCTATTATTTCAGGTCATTAAACACTTCTTAGTTTGTTAGAAGAGTTTATATTGGAAAAGTCTTAAAGATAATAAAACTTCCTAACAGAAGAAAGCAAACAAACTTTTAATGCTGTGGATGAATCTTATTTTTGGTCTAATGAAAAAAAGGTAAGTTCAATCTTTGCCTTTAAAGGATCACAGAAAGCACTGGAGTATGAGACAGCAGGGGAAGATTCTGGTGTTTTTCCACACTAAAATATAGGAGAAAAAAAAAAAAAATCTTACCAATGCAGTTCCGTCTGTTAAACATAATTTATAGTCTGCTTTGTGAGTGTACTAACAATTTTTAAAGGAATTATTTTGGGTCAAGAGTTGAAAGGTACAACCAAAAAAGCTTCCTTTTTTCCTTTTAAACTAAGTCGGGAAACACCCTACACGGTGAAGAAAACCTGTGTTAGCAATAAAAATATTTAGAAAAAGCTAAGTACCGCAGACCACAATACAACAGAATGACAGAAGTTTCAACAATATTGTAATATTGGTATTTATAACAGCAATAAAGTGTGATTATTAAGGAACTGGTATTTTTTTTTTTTTTCACAGAAACGCTATTAACCAACATTTTTTTTCAGGTTAGTTTATATTTATTAACTATTGGTCTTGAAGTCAGTACTCTGCAGGAAAACGTTCACTACACTTTAAAGGATACAAGATGAGGAAAATTAATTACTAGTGATTAAAATGCTCTAAAAATATAAGCTTCATATCTTTGAGTATGCCAATGTGTTATTTTACCACCCAGTTAGAAAGTGTCAGATTTGTTAGCTCTTTCGTATATTTAATAAAGATCTCTATATTTATTCATAGAGGATCACTTGTTTTATCTTCAAGTACAACTTCATGACTTCAAAATGTCCTGTATGGTATTTTTCTGTTGACTGTAATCACAGGAGCTGAAAATTGCCAATGGCACCATAGCAAAACCCTGTTTTTCTAAGAACTGTGAAATGGATGTTTATTAAGTGCACATAATCAGCATCTTGTTCAAATACATTCAGGATTTGACTCAGCTGAAGATACTGGAACATTGAAAGCTTCCCATCAGATCTGAAAAATAGCCTGTATTTTTCACCTCATCTGAAGACGAAAAACAATAGTCTCAGAGCAAAATCTTCCAGGACTCAACTTGTTTGGAAGTGAAAGGTTCCTACACCACTGCTAAAATGGTAATCCTGTGTCTTCAAAGATTTGCAATAGCTTTTTCTACTTATACAAACTATAAAAATTATATTCTACTGATTTTTATCTCACTGCTACAATTATAACCTGTGGTATAGCAAGCTAGCACCAGATCAGTGAAGAAGGGGTTTTAGTTTATTTTTTGGGTATGAAGGTATAAAAACAATGTTTGACACTGCCAGCTGAATTAGGCTCTGTTTTTACAACACGTGAAGAAAACAAGGCCAAAATTGGAATGACCTGCTTCTGAGGCCCAGATGTTATTTACCTTTATTTATACAACACTCCTGCTAATTAATGTTTATAGAGAACTATTTTAATATACAAATAGAAAGTTAGTTTTTGGATAAGGATAAGTCACTGATCCCTGTAAAGGAGATGCAGTTAGATTTTCATCCTGCTATAGTTTACATTCAAAAACAAAATTAATGAAAATCATGTTCCAGGATGCATGACTTAAAAGATGAATTAATTACATGACTGCATGGACATCTGTGAGGCTAATACAATGCCTTCAAGGAACACTCATACTTCTATCTCATTTTAAAGCTGAAATATTTTGCTGTAATCAGTTTTAGAATAGCCACTATTTTGCATCAAGTCTCAGCTCTAATTAATAGTACCTACAGCTGAAAGCTGGTACCTGCAATAAAAAAACCCACAACTGCTGCCACCTGAAATCATAAGTAGTTATATCTAAGCAAACACAGCTTAAAGTAATTTATCAGTCTTAATTTATAGAATTTGAGCCTTGAGAAACAACCAATGGTTCTGTCTATTGCACTGTGAACTACATGGACCCAGGTGTTCTAAAGCAAGTTACTTGAAATATTGCACAAGTTTACAAACAACGATGATTAACATTATCTCTGTTTCTCTGTGATTGGTAAGCTTGCTATTTGAAAAATCCCTTTTATTAAACTTTGCACTAAACCTTCATATGAGCTAACATTCATTGCATCAAAAATTGCTCTAACCCAGATTATTTCAGAAGCTATTAGTCTAAACTCCAAGTAATGTGCCACTCAAAGAAAAAACCTCAAGCTAGGATGGTATCTGGATCTTTCTTGTAACTAAGCATGAATAAAAACTGCCAAGTGTTATGACACAGGAAGTGGAACTTGCAAGGAGTTCAGGCAAGCAGCATGAAGTTAACAGAAATAATTTTGTCCTTTGGTCTGATAAGCACTATTATAACAGTTTCATGATCTAAAGCAAGAAAAAAGGAAGAATGATTTATTACATTTATGTGACAGACTCAAAGTTCAGAGCTGTGTATCCTTCTTAACCACTCATGAGCAAGATCATTAAATGACAACAAAAGGACTAAGCAAAATTTCCTAAGTTCTGGTAAACTTTGGCAGAGTGATGAAAGTTGCAGAGAAAAAGCAAATGTAATTGTAAACCTTATTTCCATGGGACTCAAAACCAAGAGATCTATCTACCCTTTTTACAGTTTTTCCACACACTTGTATTATACTAATAAAACCAAACAAAACTCCCCCCACTACTATTACTACAATCTTCCTTCTCTTTGTTTCTAATTCTGAACAGGGTAATTTAATCCCCTCATGCTCAGTATTTGCAATACTCTTTGGCCAGAAAGTTCTAAAAATTTCCATTGTAGAATGCAGAAAATAAAATGTTCAGAGTTAAAAGGTCCAATTTATTACTCTATTCAAAACAGCTAATTAGGAAGAAAAAATAAAAATAAATGTAGGGAAATTAAACAGAATGTCCATATTTAATCATTTAGATAAACATGGATTACTCGGATCTTTTATTTGTTTCCATGTTTCTTCAAATCTTTGACAAGAAGTATCACTTGAACATAATTTACTAAATACACTCTGGGAAGCTAAAATTAAATATGTGCCTTTGGAAAAGTTTGATTAAAATGTTGACAAAAGACAATTCAGTGTACTTTCAACTCAGCAGAACCTCCTCAGTTTCTGTAATTACTCCAAAAATATCAACTCTTCAAAACCCAGTTGATACAATTATTATAGATGCTAAGATCAGAATCCTGCCCCACTACTTCAAGTCTGACTTAAGCATTTTGAATAAACTTTCTCAATATTTTGGGGGAAAAACTTATAGGTCATATTTTTAGGGTATTATACTCTGCCTTGATCCCTAGCAGACGTGCTATTCCAAATTAAGTGCACTCAGAACAAGCTAAACATCTGTACAGAAACATACATATTGCTAATATAACTAACATTTCAGACCACAACTTTTCTCCTTCGCACTTCAATAGTTAGCTGAAGTAATTTACCACTGTCAGAATTCACATGGAATGATGCAAGACAGGGATCCCATTCTTTACTTTTCCTTCCACAAACTGGGGAAAGAAGGAAGGGACACTTCTTGTCGCATGAGCTAGTATGTGAGGGATGGCAGCTAAAATATGTCAAGCCCTCAGAGATGGCTAGAAGGAGCAGGAGCCGATGAACACACTTGCTCCCAACTCCTTCTGGAAGCTGGTACCCCAGTGAGAAAAAAGGCAACATGAACCATACGTGAAGTCCAGGTTGGTCAATGGTGGGAGCCATGCTTGTCTGTGCCCTCAGGTGTTTCTTGTTTCTGCTTACAACCACAGAGCATTTATGTGCTTTGGTAGTTCAGAACACTGGCAATGTTTTCTTGAGGAATACAAAAAGGGGACACAAACTGGTCACTCGTGAAGTTTACAGTTCTTTTAACAAAAGCCAAATTATGTGACAACTCAGAAAAAAACCCAAAATTATGTTAACAAAATAAAAGGTCGGGAATGTAAATATATGGACTACTACTCACTGCTCGATATAATCCTATTTCCCCTCACACATTCTTTTTTAGATTTTGACCAATGCCAATAATAGAGGCATTTATACATCTTGCTATGCAAACTGCAGCTAAAGACAGGCACAAATGGTTTTGCTCTATTTAACACCTTACATTCAAGTGATGTGTATTAATAAATAATAATATGTTTTTAAAAGTGGTAAAAGCGTGTTGCTCTAAGTTGTAATGAGAATAACCGTTAAAACATCCATCCAATTTTACACATGATCCAGTCTAACTTCCATAAGAAATAACTGGTGTCTGATATTAACAGGAACGAATGTGGGCACAGTAAGACAGACATTCAACCATCCATTATCGGGTTTGCTTTTTGGTTTAGAAAGAAAATGACAGTAAATGCACGTGGACAGAAGTATCAGTATTTTTTTAGTTAAAGTTATAGGCAAGGGCTGTTTCAGACAACTGTTTGAAGAAACATTGAAGATACTAAATGTATGCATTTATGCTTGCAGAAAATACTGCTCACAAGTAAGAGAAGAGATTAACATTTAAAAAAAATTCAACATGAAGAATAAAGGAACAGGATAGAGTACGCACACACAGTTTTAGCCTTGCTGCTTTCTAATTTTTGAGAGTTCATTTGTCAGACATGATTCCCCTTACAGTTTTTATTTTGCACAAATGGTACATTACATTCTTAATTGGACTGCTAAACCTATTGCAATTTATCATCTCTAGAAAGTGGCCAAAAGGTGTATAAGATGTATAAAAGTGATGACCTAGTGCCTTCTGCTCAACTGTAGGTAATTTTATAGCTACAAAAAGGTACATTTATGATCCAATGGTAAAAACTGTTGGTGGGTGAAGCTTCTATTTTACCAGAATATAAATCAAAGATATGCATCTGACAAAGAAATACAACAGACACCTACTGAACTAAAAATATTTCTTCCTCCTTGCCCCTCTAACCTTTCTTTCAGGTCATCCAAGCAACGCTGAAGATGAACTTCTCCCGCTGTCACTAGCACATGCTCTCCCGTCTCCTGGATTAAAACTTGGACACACGGATCAGCTTGGTTTAAAAGCTTCATTCCTCTGACCAGCTGAGGCATATCACCTGGCAAAATAAGGCATTATTAACAAAGTAATACTGAAGAAGGAATACTTGAAGGAGGATATACTTAAAATGAGAAACAGTAACACTCATTTTTATGGAAGTCTGAACACAAATAAGTATTTTAGGAATACTCAAAAACTTTCAGCTAAGTTCCAAAGTCTTTCTGTGGGTAAATTTCTGCTTAGGAATCACAAAGAGTGGTGTGATTAAAGAGCAGCAATTGAAGACATAAGCTATACTCATAATTTGTTGCCAAGAATTTACGTGCTGATGATAAAATTCACATTATACAATTATAACCACGGTACACATTTGAATGGATTGCACATTTTTGTTTTACATAGTTTTGCAATAGGTTTAGTACCAAGCTAGCTACTGACTATGACTATGTTACCTTGCTTCTTATGTACAATTAAATACAGATACAGCTCAAACTGCTCACAAACAATAGAAAACCAGAATCTTATCAATATGAAGTGATTAAAAATGTCATGATTTCACTCCTTCACAACTGTTTAAAGTAATCTTTCAGTAAATAATTGAATTTTTTTTCAATCTTTCACAGCTAAGTGTAGCAATCTGTAAATTGCTAATGCTAAAAATGTCCAAAGACATAATAACATGTTAATTTTACTAAAATAAAAGCAAAGTTATTCCACACGGGTTACTTAGAAGGCACAAGAGTGAATGAAGCACAAGAAGGATCTAAACTAGCTGTAAGCCACTGAAAAGCTTTAATGATATTACAACCTGAAAAGGGGAAAAATCAGGAGTCTGCGAGCTTTTCAGTGAAATGAAACACAGCTGTCCCTAAAATAAAGGTATTTTAAAAAAGTTGCCTTAAAGTTAATGGAGACTGAACAACCACAGCTGAGCCAAATTTGGCAAAATCACATCAAAGCTATGCATAAACACCTCATGTCAGCAGCCTTTCATAATTAATACAATTTAAAAAAATTAATTATGATTCCTTTTTCTTATTTTACATATGGGATAAAGAGTACCCACAGGCTTTCTAGGAATGCATATTCATATACAGAAGAAAAAATGACATTAAACTTGTCATTCACTTGGAGACTATTAAAAGAAAGATGATATTGTAAGCTTGCAAGGGTAGAAAAGTATCCTTGAAAACCAGACATAAAAATAAACAAAAGTGGAAAAAACACAGTGTTAGTTCACATTGCCAACACAGCTGAACAAAGACTTTCAATCACAGCTTCTGCACTGAGAAGGATGAATAGTTTGGATTTTTTTCTTCTTTTAGAACTTAAGGTAGCCATAGATGAAGATTTTGACATGAATGTGAAGACGTGCAGTAATTTTGTAAAATATACATAGAGAAGTAACTTGCATTTATTTGAGTCATTTTTCCAAATAAGCAAACGCAGTTTTGAGGTAGGTTTGCTGTGGAAAGCCAGGGCACCCACACGAGACAACATGCTAGGGCCACCTCAAGACTCTGTGCAGCTCATTGGACAATTGATTGCTTTCAAGCTGAGTCTGCAATGGCCAAATTTTGCTTGGCTTCCTGTTACTGCAAGCAGCAGCTGACTTTCAGGAAACTTTTGCAAGTGTAGCTACCTTTGAGGCTTCTGTCCCTCTAACAGATTTAGTTCAAACCACAGCCACAGAAGTTACCAGGGAGAAGAAATTAAGCAATGGTGTAAGAATAATACAGCTTCTTTTCCTTAAGGAAAAAAAAATACCCCAAAAAATCAGTCAGTAGTTATAGAATTACATTCCTTTAACATTTTCAACCTAATACTACACTCAGTAAAACCAGTAATTTCCAATACTTTCAAAACTACTTTAACAAATGCAGGATGTACAATATATGATTATCTGTTACTCAGACACGTGGGACAAATAGCTACTAAGTTGTCCAATCGCTTTCTATAAAACATGTTATCTTAATGTTTAGAGTATTTTTTAGTTGAACATAAAGCCAGTTATTTTGGTTCTACTAACACTACGATGACAAATGACAATAGGCTGAAATTCATTTATAGCTAGAAATACACTACTCTCTGGTTGAGGGGTGTGTATGTGTGTGTGTGTGTGCGCGCATGCAATAATCAATCAGAAGCAGTACTGCAAATCTGTATCACGAGCTTCACGATGTAGCATAAAAACTTTCTGTCAAAAGGAGTGAAAAACCCAAAGATATACTTACCTTCAAAGTAAAAGAATACTGAACCCTGAGCATCATATAGTGTATTACCTATGGAACAGCTAATTGTGCTGTTGGGCCCCATAAAGGGCACAAGGTCTTCTGTAACACCTCACCTCCTGAGACATGAGCTAGCCAGCTAGAAGAATTCACAAGGACAAAGTCTGGCCTTGTAGGTGACATATTTCTTTGTTTTATACTGGGTCAGTCTCTGATTCAGTGGATAGAACACAAAGCAGCCAAAGGCGGGAAGCCGCATTGCTGCCACGCTGAATTTGCATTACCTTTCCCATTCTCCTTTAAACTTACTTGGATGTTTTGGTTCAACAGCTACCCGCACAATTGGTGTGGCTTCAAAGTTGAGAGGTGTAAATGGTGGACAAGCTGGCGACGTTGACAGTGTTGCAGACTTCAGCACAAAATCTTGCAGGCCTCCTATTCCTAATAGATATTAGGGAAAAAAAGCAAAACAACAAAAAAAATCACCCACTGTCATATTAAGTGGATCATCAAACTAAAAAACCTGCAATTATTCTAATGACAAAAATCAGATTCAAAAGTCCTCACTGTTCATATAACAAGTATCTGTTAAAATATTTATGCATAATCTGGGTACTCTGATCTCTGGTGTGACATTTGATATTCAGTCTCACAGTTTCAATCGCATTCCCTCTATTTTGAAAAGGCTTGTTTATAACCCTAAAGAACAGAAAGGACATGAAGACCTTTTTTCCCCTTCTAATATGCCCAATCCTTTGTCCAGCTCAGACTTATTTTTGGTGGTTTAAATTTAGAAAAATTTAGATTGCAAGAGCCATCCAAAGGTCATATAGTCCAACCTCCAGCTCAACACAGGACTAACTTCAAAGACAGATAGAGTTGCTCAGGGCCTTACCCAGTCAAGTTTGAAAAACCTTTAATGATAGTGACTCCATAGCCTCTGTTTGCAAGCTTCTCCAGTGCTTAATTATTCTTATTATGAAGAATGTTTTTTTCTCTTCCCACCCCCCATGCCCATTTGGAATTCCCCTTCTCTGAAACTTGAATCTTGTAAAATTTAACTTATCCTATAGCAAAGTATTAATTCTAATCCTAATATATTTTAAAATACTGGCAAGTTAGAGAAAACTGAGCTTAAACTGTAGTGATAAGAACAAAAATATGGAAAAAAATATTAGCTATAAATCTGCAAAATAGCTGCTGTAAATGCATATTTAGTCTTGGCTCACCGGCTGGCACATTTAAGACAATTTGAAATTATTGCCTTCAAATTCCTAACCAACAGGACATCATTCATAATTTAGTCAGAGCTATAAAAACACTACGAGAAGTGGTTGAGTAATAAAGACAACAAATAAAGCTGATACTGACATATCCAGTCACTTTTCCCAATTCTCCCTCAATCATAAGCAATAAGCATTGCAGTACTTCTAATGAAGTATAAATTAGGTGTACATGTAACTTATCACAAGAAAACTAAAGCCTCTAGCTCATCATCTGTACCTGCTTAAAAATTAAATTCGTATTTGTAGATTGCTGTATATTTGTGCTCCTTCTCCCTCCTCTCCTACATGCCTGAGTAGCGATAAGCAGAGAATTTCTTAACCCAGCTCCCCGTTATCACCCTAACACTTTTCCAGGTTCTTTTCTGGCTTAGTCGTCTTTACTTGAGGCCAGAAACAAAGAGGGTGAGCTTCCACCCTATGAGATCATGAGAGAGTTTAAATTCTGAAGAGCTAGTCTGCAGAATCGGGCTGTTTCTACAGCTCTGAAGGCTCAATGTCTGGCCAGTAGGATATGCCAAAACTTGAAATGTCACTATTTAAGAAAACCTGTCTCAAAATAACTGGAAGCAGAGCAACATTCAACGGCTTTAAATGCAGGATAGCAGATGCTACAAAGAAAATAAATCTGTATAAACTCTGGGTTGCACCTGACCTATGACCAGCATGTATTTCCTCTTTTTCACTTATTCAACATGTGGTTTGAATGAAAAACAAATGCTGGATCATCATCACCACCAGGGACTCAGAAAAGGGATGGGTCCATTTTACTCTGATCTTCTCCAGCTGGTAAAAGGAAAATGATTTAGAGTGGGAGGTGAACAGCTTCTTTTCACAGTGTAATATGAACCAGAGAAATCAAGTTCAAAATCTTACTTCAGATAGACTCACTCTTTTCTTGACACATTACAGTATTTGTATTCTTACTACCATAAAGAAAATTTAAAGCTCTCTGCTCTTTTATTTCACGCTCGAACGTAAAAGTAAATGAATTATACTAGTGTCTGGCAACAATCATACACTACATATAAAAAAAATCTGTCATTTTTCATGAAAATCTGTTAGGTTTATAACCTGAGCATTCTAATCACTTAATTGTGTGAGATTGCACAGAGCAGTGTCCAGCCCTGATCAATTTACAGATTCTTAGAAATTAATGTTGACCAAAAAAATCATAAAGATTAAAGGTTCTTGGACACTTTTTTTGCATGAGTAAGTAACTCCTAACGTATTTTCTGAATAATATTAGACAAAGATGTAAGGTAACTAATTCCAAAGTACCCCATGACATGTCAATGGAAGAATTCTACTAATTACGTTGATATATCAATCAAATTTTCTTATTGTTCATCCCACTGAAATTTACACATAATACTTGAGATCACAGATCTCAGATGTATATTAATATGTTAATTACTTGAACAGATGTAGAAAAGTCACTCCAAAATTAATCTTATAAATACACCTCCCATTTTAAGATTGGTTTTGTTCTGTTCAGATTTTGAAGACAGACATCATTATAAAACACACATTTTACTTCACATTTCTTTTTGTAGTACAATAATTTTCAAAACGACAGGAACCAAAGGTAAGGAAAAACTGCTTAAGCAAGGAAGGTGACAGAAACTACTGCTCTTTTGGTTTTGGTTAGCTTAAAGACTGAAATACTAAAAGTATTTTGAATAGTCATCTCTCAAAGAACAACCTAGTCTACAAAGTATGCAGTATGTCATACAAATAAACATGTGTGCCAGTAGGCAGTTTGTTTTACATTGCTTTTATTTATTCATTTATTTTTAACGGAAGCACGATTTTAAAATATCTATAGGAATTTCTAAACGTGAGTTTTAACTTAATCAGGAAATTGCTTCTTTTTCTAACTCTGCCTTTCTATACAAAAGAAAATGCTGAATTCTGCCTGTTCGGGGGAGTGTGTAAACTTCAAAGACACGAGAGTTTATTAGAAACTTATTAGAAATATCCCATACTTTGCTATAGACTGTGTAATACTATTTCTAACATTGGACTTGGTAGCAAAGCCTTTTCTTATCAGTCAGGAGTCAAATCACCTTTATAGATTTTATACTGTAAGGCAAAGAGCTGTATCTACTGAACAGTTATTACTATAAGTCTCTTGTGCATAGTCCTGTTGTGATTAAGGAACTACAGTGTAAAGAACTGCAAAGCAATCTACCCACTCTGAAAAGTCAAGCCTACCAAGGGATATCATATGAGATAAGATATTAAGTATGAAATGAGAGTATTTTTTCTTAAATTTGCCATCCAAAAGCTTTGCTCCTACTGCAGAATAGTATTTTTGCTTTGAAGAAGCATTCCCACATACTACTGGGCACTAAAGAAACACTGTGCCTAAATTCACCTGGACTTGAATATAAGGAACACTGAAAAATACCACTCTCTAGAGCTTTGTCCCTACGTGCCAAGGACTTCACTGAAAGAAAGGTTATTTTACAAAGCTTCCACTCAGACAGAAACACACAGACAGACTAGCGTTAGTTCTACTAACTTGACACCATCTTTAAAAGAAACAGGCAAGACTTCATATATTATGTTGAGATATAATTTTAAAAATTAATAGACAAGAAACTCATTAAAAGCCTGTGAGATAATGTTAAGAAATGCCTTCTAAGTTTGGTTGTTTGTCATTTCAAGAGGAGTTATTACACAGAGAAATGGTAGATCTACAAAGGTCCTTTTGTTGAGTCCTTTCTATTACTTGCCCTAAAAGATAAGAATACTAAATCAAGTATATACCTACTTGTATCACCAGTGTTTTCACCATGTGATAGAAACTAAATGATAAAAACTAGATAAGAACATCATGGCTGAAATTTTCAAAAGGAGTAGGAGATTTAAGACAAGTCTCCATTTTCTTTTTGCTTTTGCATCTTCCTGGTAACCACTACACCTTAGACACTAATTTTGTAGCTTTAAAGATAAAGTACACTCTTCCAGTTAATTCAGCTATAAAGACCCGAACACATAATAGATCAATTTCAAGATATATGTAATTAGTTTCCTTTGATGTAGAAAGATTTAGCATTTAATGTTCTTTCAAGATGCAGAAAATGAAGCAGACACCACCACCATGCATAACTTTTTGAATCAGATAAGGATATAATTTAGTTTGCAGTGTGAAAATCAAACAAAGAAGAATGAAAGCTGTTTAAATTTTAACTTCTGCCACATTGTTACTAGCCTCAGCACATTAGTTCAGTGGATCTTTATCTTCTCTTACTGATGATATCACCACTTAAGAATCCTTGGCTGCTTTGGAACGGAGACATGTCAAGCTTTGGACTAACACGGTAAGGAACGAAGTAAAGCAAAAAAGCTAATGTTAATCTTCCCAGTAAAGTTCTGCCTCCACTGAAATATATCAGTCCTAATCAGCATTGTTTATTTAGAAAGATTAAGACTTCACAATATGCAAAGTCTCCTGGTTGAAACGCTCCATGCACTGCACTCTGTATCAGTGAAGAAAGACCAGGCAAGCTCATTAGTAATTCATGTAAAAGGAGGTGTGATGCAAACTTTTGTAGATCTACACAATCTGAAATCTTAAAATGAGCATGTGCCTTTTCTTTCAAAGGGAGTTTACAAACAGACTAAGACCTCTATGTTTTTCTTTGGCCGGTAATACTTTTTTTCCTCCCTAGTCAGAAAAGAAGTATTTTGAAAAGGTGCTTTAAAAAAAAGTATGAGAAAATAAACTCACAAATCCACCTTAAAAATATGACTGGTTCTTAAACGTTTCCAGGTTCTCCTTAAAGTAAATAGGCTAAAAGCCAACTAAAACAAACAGAAAAGCAAAATTTATTTATCAAATTATATTAAATTCATTAAAAAAATAATGAAAATAACTCCTTATTAATCATCATTCTCCTTCAAATCTTTCCACAGAATTTTCCTTTTCCCAATTTCCAGCATACACCTAGAAAAGACTATATCATTAGCACACTGTTGCCTATTAGGGTGACTAATATTGGTTCACTGTTTCCACAAACACTTTGAGCTTCAGCCTCCCTCCTTCTATTACTACCCCTAATTAAAAAGAAAAAAGGAAACAAAAAGAAAAAAGAGGAGGGATTTTGCAAGGGGAAACGGGCTTTTTGTAGGATTAAACTCTGTTATAAAAGCATGCCTTTTATATTTGAGCAATCTTAAAATGTTTTACAAATCACTGGGATTAAATGATGGTAACTGTAGAGACTTTGGACCAGTAGCTACTATGGTTTAAGAATACCTTGTATTACACATTTATCGCCTCAGATTTTAAGCATGTTTCTCTTGAGTCTCATGGGCACTGCATAGAGACATCTAAGGGCAGAACTTGACCCTTCTATATTAGAAACTGTTTCTGGAAAGGAAGGGAATGTAAATCAAGACACAGACCGCATTCTAGTTGAGATTTCATCAACTTTTTTCCGTAATAGAGACCACATGTTAGCACAGATTGCCGGTGTGCCTCCTCTTCTCATCTGTAATTCTGCACTTCCCCCTCAATTGTTCTTACTTGCTTCTGAGGCAAGTGAAATTGCTTGTATGGAAAACGGAATATTGTGAAGTATGTGCATGATTTCAGCTGTTTTCAGTGTTTCCCAATCATTTTCCAGAAAAACTTAAGTCAACATTTTCTTTTGTATTTAATTTTCTCTCTGCTAATGTGATTTTTTCTGAGCTGAATCTCTAAGAATCACCACTATCCAACAGACTGTCAAAGTCTCTGTCCTAGTTTCTTCATGAGTTTCAAAGAAACAAGCTTTACCTAAATATCTGCTAGAGATTACCAAGCAGAAACATGAACTCAGTTCCTCAATAGCAAAGGTGTTATTACTTTTGTTGTAGAACTTTACTTTTAGGTTCACAGTAGTTTAAGCGCAAATTGAGAACAACGTATTATTAATATTGTTATAAAAGAATTCCCTCTCCCCAAGGGACACAATCACATGATAGCACATTAAATGCAATAAGCACCTCAACTTTGACACAAGTACCTCAATGCTTTACTACTGAGTCATCGAGTAATAAACAATGAAAAAGCACTAGGGCACCCCATTGAGTTCTTTTAGGAAAAAGACTAGCAGTTCAAAGAACAAAACTGTTGGCTTTTAGAGGAACTACAAGGAAAGCAACAACATGATCTAACAGCATGTTCCACTAAAATCTCCTGTTGCACAATTACAGTTTTGAAGAGGATTGCTAACATACATGAGTAAACAAGCATCATTTATCATCTGCCGGTATTTTTCTGAAAAAAATACCATATATTTGATTAAGTACACAGACTGCTTGATAACATGTGATTCCTAACTGTTGGCTGAGTTGACAGTTATAATTATGAACTTTCCTAAACTTTTCTCAGACTAGACTAAAAACAATTTCAAGCAAACTATTAAAAAAACCCTTTACATTAAACAGTAACATCTTTAAAATAATAAAATAAATTGATAAAGAACTACCTGCAGTAAGTCTTTGTGAAAAAGCAGACACCAAAGCCCTGTCAAGAATTTCCTTGCTAAAATACAAATTTACCTCAAAGTAAACAGAACTAAACCAAAATCAGTTAATATTCCAAATCTGACTTGTGAGTTTACAAATAGGTGTAGTCAAAATGAAATATTGATTTCCTTAAGTTGTTTAATGAGGCACATAAATACAGAAGATAAAAGTATCTCAGATAATGATATTTTTCTTATGCTACAAAATTATTTCATTTGTCATGCCATACTAATTTTTGGAGCTTGAAACTGAAGCAAATGATCCTGATTTCAAAATATTTATGGTTAAACTTCATTTTAGCACAGAAAGGTAGAAAGTTCATGCTTACATCAGTAACCTATCCCCATTCCTTTTACGTATTATGAAATCAATGCGCTCATAGCTTCACAAAAAAAAAAAAGGTAAAAAAAACCAAGAAATCTTTACTCCAATTTAAATTCCCTTAATATTTTAACTTTAAATTGTTCTTGATAAAGGCATTAAATGGTACCTTTCATGGTTTTATAAAAGTGTTAGTAGTTCCACTCAGCAGTATATGTATTTTGCCTGAGCCCACACATTATCATTTCTTTCCATTTACCAGCTCAACTTGACATCACTTGAAAGCAGTGATACAGAGCAACAGTAAAGAAGTGGACAGATCTTTATACAATGTGACCAAATAGGCACTGGAACTCACTTCAGTTACCCTGTACATCAAATTAATAGTTCCATTACCGCATGTGGAAAGCATTTAGCACCATACAAAACTCTTCGAGGGTTTCTGAAACACAAACCAAATTTTAGATTTATAATTACTTTGAATAAATTATTTTAATTTGACCTGACAGCAACACATCTGAATTTACTTAATTTTTTTAAAATGACTACCAGAACTTCAGAGGCACTTCAGTATGGTTGTTGTCCCAAACAAAGGGAATTTAGGAATGGTTGTTTCAACATATTTACTTTGATAATCTAAATGTCCTTTGAAATGTTGATTTGTTGGGTTTTTTATTAGTAGTAGTAAATGTGCTCTTGTAAATAAATCCATGAAATTGCATATTGTTCTGGAAAACAGATCAGCTGAATTCATATGGAACATCCTATGCAAGGGAAAAAAATTTTGCCCAGCAATCCTCTCTGGAAAAAGAAGGCCTTCCAGACAACAGAGCATTAACTACACTCTCTAAAGAGATTTTTTTTTTTTGGTTTTTTGGAGATGAGAAATGTCTCACAGGTGTAACTCTGGGTATTTCTAGGAAACCTAGAAAGCTTCCCCAGATAAACCCATGCTAGTCATCTACTGACGATTTCTACTGGTTCAATGAGAAAAGTATTTAAGAAAAAAGTTCTTTTGTTTGTAATTCCTATATTGAAACTTCGCAAGACTCCAGCTATAATGTTGACATCTGCCTCATAGAAGACAGAGAAAGATGGGGCTACTCACCCTTCATAAAGCTGTTTTGTACATAATTACCAATTGATAATAAATCTTTTTCGTGACAAAATGTCAATAAAAACCAAGAAAACATTGAAGTGTTGGGTAGAATGCTTTCGATCTATTGTTATCAATACCTAATTAAGTTTGCAAAATGAACTAGGAGACCTAAGATTCCTCATCTACAAAGTAGAAGAACAAGACAAATGTCTTTCAGCAGTCCTCTAGCAAACTTACAGCTTATATTGCTTAAAGAGGAGAAAATTCAAAATACTTTCAAATAAACCTCACTGGTTCACTGAACGTAACAGTAGCTACATCAGAAAAAAAACAGAGAATTCATAACTCTTTTGCATGACCACCATTAATAACGTTAGCTATATACACATGCTTAGTTCTGAAAATCTATTAAAATAGGATCCTCTTAAGTCTGTAACATGAGTATATTATATACTGGAAGTATTAATCAAAACAATCGCTTCTCAATTAATTAAAATGTTTTCAAAATATTTCACCTGCATTGAAATGTATACAGAACTTTAGAAAGCAGGAAAGGGGGAAGCAGCAGCCTGAGGCTGATGGGACACATTGTGCTCTATCAGGTTGAGCATGAAAAGTGTTTAACAGTAGAGAAAAGGAGATGAAGGCAAAGCCTTTCTATTAAAAAATGTAGTAAAGTTCAATACTTATTTTAAGTAGACATTGGGAAGACATAAAACCACATACAATATTTTAATGTTTTTGTGAGAGTACTTGAGGCAAAATGCAAGTGGCTGAAGAGCTAAAGTTCATTGGGGTTTTCAGCACAATAGCAAACTGGATTCTTCTAATTTCTTGACTGAATGTTTCCCACAACAGAGCAAAATAACTAATCTCAGCTAACAGACAATTAACATCAAATGATTTCTTCATAAATCAGACTAGCTATAGCATAGCCTAGCAACCAACCTATCATTAAGAGAAAACGCCGGTTTAGGTTCTATTCAGTTTTATTCAGCTTTAGTAACGTGTCCTGAAAATGGGCAGACTTCATGTATATACTGTTTTCTTAAATTGAAGATTATAAAATATAAGTAACATCTGTTACTTCCCAGAATCAATTATAAGTGGTGTTAAAATTAATGAGGCCTTCAGGCACTGATCTTGCAAGGATTTCATTCTAATCTGTAAAAGTCTTGGAGGTTTTGTTATGTTTGCCTAGAAAAAGCTCCATGAATATATTGCTACAAGTTCTGCATTACAGATCCTAGGTACATGGGGAATTTAGAATCTACTACTAGAAGTGCCAATTACACAAGACAATGGTAGTTAGCTTAAAAGCTCATTAAATTTTGTCCATCCTTGTGCTGATTTTAGAATGTTTGACTGTAGAATCCCAATATACTTGATTTACATTTCATCAGTTAAAAAAGAATATAAGACCTTTATCTTTCAATACATCAGGTAAATGCAAAGATAGACTTATCAGTTACCAGAATATTACAGACATCACAAGTGGAAGCAGCACACTAATTACCAAGTGTGTACAATATCCTGTGGGAAATGCCCTACTGAGTCATTGACCATTTATCCTGTTAACTTGTAAGACTTGCAAGTAACTAATTAAAATTCAATTTTCCAAGACCTGACCCAATGCCTAACACTCTCCTTTAAAGGCAACACTCCCACCTTCCCATTACATCTGCCTGTAAGTGATTTCTGTTTGATTGTTTTGCTGCCTTGGGAAACATGGCTTGAAGTGTTCCAAAGTACCATGAATAATGGATCATTTTAGTCTACATTATGCAGAAGTCAATGTTTATTTTAAATACAATAATTTTCAAGAAAGATATAGAGTAATATAAAATTTTACTTCAAGCTAAAAGAAACCTTTAAATAGCTCATTCATAGTTCATTGCTCATTCATAGCAATAATATTTTGGGGAATAATTAATTAGAGGAAAGATTCCAATAAAAGAATGCACCTTTCCAATGTCTCGGATTAGGACTGTTTGACATAATGGCTGTACAAACAGATGGCATGAGAGGGAAAAGGGAATGCCTTAAATATACCTGTTATCTCAGCAGCCTAGGAAGTTACTGATAATGAGCTATTTATCATGCGCTCCAATTTAACAGCAAAATAAATTCCAAAATAAACAGAAAATGCATTCAAATAAAAAAAAAAGAAAGAAAAAAAGACGTTACTGCCACACGAAAACCTATGGCTGGGCCATCGATACTGATCTCAGATTGAAAGGCGGAGATATGCTTCAAACACACCAAATAAAATTTAGCTAGAAAAGTGACAAATTTTTAGTGAAAAGTAAAGACGGAATTCCAGAAAGTTGTTTCAAAACACACACATTAATCATTGACAAAAGTATCTAATACAAAATAATAAAATTCTGGAGAATATGTTCCGCTAGACCTTCTTACTCTGGGTAAAATAGGGGCTTTGTCACAGCGATAAAAAAAAAATTCTTATTAAAACTATATTTAAATCATGAATTTTACAAGCCATCTTCACATTAAGTATTTCTGGCAGTCTGCATCTGCGTAAACTAAGCATACCAAAATCATGCCTATTTAACACATATAAAAATACCTAAAAAATAATATTACTATTCGTTATCTCCCCCAGCCTTTCTTCCCCAATGGAAAAGACTGCCATTTCCCCCCTAATTTCTGATTACTTCAATTAATGTATCACTGAGACTCATTACTGTAATTTGTACTCCATATAACTTTGACTTTCTAAAGTATTGCAAAATATAAACTTTTATTAGCTTGAGGTCAAGAAGAAAATGGGAAAAAAAATTTGCACATCATTCCTAAAATATGAGAATTCTTAAGACTAGTGCAGAAGACCACATAATTGAATTCTGCTTTAAAATGTTCCTATATTTTAAAATGCAGAAAATAAATTAAATAGAATTAACCTTGATTTTTAATGCCCCCTTGCAAAAAGGTAACTAATAAGATTTAGTTTTATTTACATCCCATCAATCTACATGCAATTATAACATCCACCACATTGCACTCTTTATTTGTTAAAAACAGGGAATGGCCTCATAGTGACAGAAGGCACCAGGAAAGGAGCTTGGAGTTTTAACATCTCCACATCTGTAAAACCCTTACCGTTTAGTTCCTTTTCAACCATAATAACACCAGTCACTGAGTGCTTCATTTGCATTAAAGGATAAAAGAAAAAGAGACCCCCACCGCAAAAGATAGTCTAAGAACCCCATCTCAAATAAAGCTGCGATGATCCAGCAGCCAGTTGCCAGCAAAAAGAGCAAATTTGCCCCCACTTCTGGCTTCCCAGCAGCAGCGCTGGCGTTTGTCAGAATCTGGGAGAGCCAATTCAGGATATTAAATAAACGGAGTAGAACTAACCTAATAAAAAGGCAATTTTCCTTCTCACCCAATTTTCACTCCCTCAACTAAGAAAGCATTAATACATTTCTAAGAGACACTGCTCCTGACATGCTGTCCAAGAAAAAGCAATTCAACATATTAATCACAGCGAAACGCCTACGGCATGACAAAGCCAACCAGAAGCATAGGTTTAACACCCAGCATCTTATAAAACCAGCTGAGAGAACTTTTTTTGCTCTCATCCATGTAGAAAGTGGAGCTAACACCTCATGGTCCCGAAACAAGTTATTTTGTCTCCATGCCCCACCGCTGCCCCCTCAGAAACCAGATGAGCCTGGCGAAGGTTTTGCTGAGTAAGCAGAAGAGCCCGCAGATGCCGTATCATGTGTCACCCACAAGCAACAGCAGCGACTCGGCTGCTGCTTCAAGACAAAGCAAAACCTTAAAACACAGAACCTCAGCTGCTTTGCTGAACAAAAGAGCCGTGGCCACTTCCCACTGCTGACTATCAGCTTTAAATGCTTGGGAAGAGTTCGGGGTAGAGGAATCTTTTCTACTAAAAGTGAAAACCATTTCTCCTAAAAGTGGCTGTTGACTGAAATGACTTTTTTTGGTTGAGAAGCAATGCTTCCAACACAGTATGTCATACTTCCTGATGGGATTATGTACACAAAGGAATCTGTTAAAAATGGAGCATGTTTTTAGTCTCATTTCCAAAGTAAACGCAACTCCTGTAATCACACAGTCTCCCCTCAACAACATGTTGTCAACTTCCACTAAGTTCACCAGCCAGAGAGAGGAGAGGGTTCAGATATAATTAAGTTTCCACAAGTTATGTAAAATCAATGGCTGAGTACTGAAGGGAGACCAAAATTGGTGAGCTCACTGAAAAAAGGGCAGGCAAAACACGATCATTATATATCCCGCCTGGAAGCAGCTGCCTGGCGACCAGCGAGAGCATCCTGGCTGGCCAACTGGGACACGCACAACTGCAGGACAGGCACAACTCAGAGGGAAGATGAGGATTTTAAGGACACCAGTCCATAGGAATCCAGGCTTTGTTAGTATGACTGCTCAGAGAACTTGCTTTTTGTACATGTCACAAAACAATTAATCTTTTGTGGAAAAGCTCTGGAAAATGTGACCATCAGGATTCCATACATTTTAGGTCCCACTTTGAAAGGTTCTCAACATGCAGCTCTTTGCATCAATGAACCATGGAGGGTGTTTGTAGAACTCATCACGGGTGCTTTCAACATCCTTGTCCTCAACAGCTCCAGCAGCCAAAAGAGGGGGGGATTGGTTTGAATGTCTTTGCTGATTTGTAAGTGCAATAATCGATGTAACAACTACCAGCAGGTTCCCATGTTCATTTAAATTAACGGGTTTACAGTCATGCAACTCACAACGGTTGACTCAATACTTCAGTTGCATGATTTGTACAAATCTTAACATGTGACACTTGGAAAACACCAAGTATTTAAATGAATACTTGTTGCTCAATATTACGTTTCAGTAATCCAGTTAAGTCACCGAAAGAGGCTTCTATCAAAGTTGGCAATGACAATTCTTCAGCCAATGAAGCTTAAAATGACAGTAAGAGATAAACTGGCTTATCCTCCATACATTAACTTAAACAACTGTATAATTTATACATTCCAAGTGTATTTTTTTTTATTTCCCCACCAGTACATTGTCTTGGCTCAGGTCTGCCTACATTCAAGTCAATAATAATGTGCTTAAACCAACACCAAGCACCTTTGACAAACCTGCTCACTTCAAATTCATTAGGGTGACAGAAATATCTCCATTTTGGAAGGAAAAGTTTCACTCGCATCTCAGTTGGAGTTAAATTCATTGCGATTGTCCTATTGCGATCTGTCTTCCCACAACAGAAACAAAGATGGCAACACAAAATGCTCAGTACCAAATTAGGTGAATTATCTACCAAAACATGCCTGCATAAAGGGAGGTTACCCCCCAGAAAGCATTAACTACAGTCCATGACAGTTATGACAGAAGAGCAGCCTTGGAAAAATAGAGCCTCTCATTTTCTAAAATTATTGGCCTCAATTTTGCCCAAATATGTAGCAGACCTAGCTGGAGAGAATTAGGTAGTAGGGAGCAAAAAAAGTTGGAAAAGAAACATATTTCTTTTAGTCTTAATTCGATGTAAAAAGGTACCTAAATTTGGTTCCACATATCAATGCCAAAATTTCAAAATACAATCAAGTCAAGTCAGCAGCTGTTCTGCATCTTAAGACAAAAACTCAATGGGAACAGCCCCTCAAACATTACCCTTATCTACCTATAACTGGAATTAGACAATTCTTTGCTGACAAATTCAGATTCTGGATGCTGCGAGATGAAACTAGAAGTTTTATTTATGGTTGCTGTTTTCAATTCATACAGTTTTGGCAATGGAATAGCTATTACTAGGTAAGTAGAAATGGAGTTGAAATTCACACTTGCTTGGCTTGCAATCTCTGCAGCAGAGTACTTCTAGTAAATATCAACTTTTCCAATTGTTTACTAAATGATAAATGACTACAAACAATCTAAACTTTGAGCCTAAGCTATCCAGTGCTGCCCCTTTAACGTTGTTGTTTAGCAGTGCTCCACAGTTTGACATCAGTTGATACTCCTAAATATAGCTCTGCCTTAACTCCCCCCCACAGTTCACAAGCCAGACAAAGCCAACTTCATGACTCACACCCCGATACAGGCCAAACAACCCTCACAACACTTTTGCAATTTGATGTGAAGCATAAAACAACATCAAAATCTCGGGAAAATATTTAGAAAATAACTCACTAAAACATAGCTTTTATTAACCACCTCTTGACTTTGTAATCTTCCCATTTACTACCCAGGGTTTGGGTTCTCTGCCACCGTGTTCACGTTTAGGGAGGTTGTGTGCAGAATTCATTCCAAACTGGCTTCCCTTGCTCAACCTCCCATGCCCTCGCCGCAGCCCCCTCCTTGCTTTTTCTGAACACCTTGAAGAAATTTTGGTAACAACAAACAATGGAAGCAAAAGAGAAACATAGAGAGTAGTAAAAGGCTTTTGTGGCTGGTTCAAACGTAGAAGTAGAGGCATTTCACAACCACAGATGGTATTTATTGCAAGAATGCTGTATCTTACAGGCACTAGGTCTATTACACAATAAGGCAAACACTTCTTCACATGCGGGTGTGAAAGCGTGTATCCTGCTCCTCTCTCCGTTACACAGGAGGCCTGGCTAAGATTAGGAAGTGCTCCAGCAGGAATTTAAAACACATTCAAATAAACTGCCCTCACAGACTAGTGGTTTATATTGCATAAACAATGCCAGTTAGGAGAAGAGCTTTTGCCTTTGCTTAGGTTGCGGTTAACTAAAATATTTTCATACAGTCTTACTTTATTGACACCGGATAACTAAGGTAATCAAAATAAAATGCTGAGGTAGACTAACAGACAGAAAGGCAGAGAGAAAGGTGGAATCCAAAGAGAAACCAGGCAGTTAACACTAAGATTTTGGGTGGGGAGCTTAGGGTAAAAAGGGTAGATTTCAGAGCCATGTTAACACTCCAAAGACAGCTGAGGGAGGTCCAGCCTAATTTCTACAGCCTGGCTATTACTCTGTGCAGAAGACAATTAGTCTAGCTACGAAAGTTAAAGAAACATTCAGAGAGGAGACGTTTTCCCATCTCTTTTTCATATAAAACAGTAGCTTTTCTCAGGACAAAGGAAGTATCAAAATAAAAAAGGAAGCTAAACAAGATGTTTTCATGACAGTGGCGTTACTTAAGACTGTCTCTGAAACCAGTACATTATTGCTGAGTTGAGCGAATAAGTAGGCACCACACTAGTTGCAGATTTTTGGCTTTCAGAATACTCCATGAGATTAATTTAATTTAGAGTGAAAACATTTGTAGATTTTCTGCATGAAGAAATGCACATTAAAAACCATAATCCAAAGTTTTCACTAGGCTGACAGTGCTGTGAATCCATGTGAGACCTTTACCCAAAACTGAAATAGCTACACATTTCACATTTTGGTATTGTATGAAAAACAGTGCCCTCTGGCTTCACATTAAATGGGAGTAAGAAAACAATTTAAAGGATAAAACAAGTTACTGTTCCTATTTCCATTTCTGATAAAGAAACGGATTGAAAATTACATTACAGTTCTCTAACTACCCTAATTTGTCAAGGAATCATCATCATAATTCAGATACTCTGAATATTGGGATCATTTGATAGTCAACTTAAAATATAATCAGTTGTGCATATGTCATGACAAACTGAAACTCAGTGATAAAACAAAGAAAACCACCATTTTTTTTCTTCAGAACTGTTTTGTTCACAGAATATTTGTTTAAAGATGGTGAAAAGCCTTATTCAATCAAAGCCATGTAAAGGATTTTCAACTTTGCATAACTCGGAAGAGAGAATATACAGAAACAGAGAACATGACAAATTCAAGAAAATTATAAAAAATTGCTAAAAATCACATCTTCAGAAAACAACTTCCTGGTGTACTCAAGTTGAAAAAGGTAAGATTTAGAAATTACTCAGAAGTCAAGAACTATGCAAAAATAGTGACAAATTAGATTTAACCAACAAAGCCTACACTGCTACAAAAAAACCCTTTTATCCACCACTCATTGACTGCCTCCTACAGGGAACAGAGAGGATAACATTTTGAGAAAACTAAACTAATTTCTAGACACAAGCTTCTTCTCCCTGCCAAGGTACACATGGTATATATATTTCAGCACTGATAAATATCAGAAATTAAAATATTTTGTACCATTAATATGATTATCTAGGCAGGTAGTTTGTCTTATTTAAGGATGTGTTGGGAAAAGCACATGGTCCCGATTGAGATTGCAGAAGGATAAAAAAATCAGCACTGTATACAAGGCCTGGCAAGAGAGAAGCTGTGTTAAGAATGCAGAAGCACATAGATCTGAAATATATCTCCAAGATACAGAAAACAAAGATTACCCCAATGGATAAAAGCAATTGATATCATCTACCTGAACTTGTGCAAGTTGACAAAAAGACTACTGGGTGGATAAAGAGTTGGCTGGGTGGCTGTACTAACTGGCTTGGTCAATGGTCCGATGTCCAAGTGGAGACCAGTGACGAGTGGCATTCCTCAGGGGTCGGTACTGAGACTGGTACTATTTAACACCTTTGTCAGCAACACGGACAGTGGGATTGAGTGCACCCTTAGCAAGTTTGCCAATGACACCAAGCTGTGTGGAGCAGTCAATATGCCTGTAGGAAGGGTCCGGGATAGGCTTGAGAGGTGGGCCCATGCAAACCTCATGAAGTTCAACAACACCAAGTGCAAGGTCGTGCACATGGGTTGGGATGATCCCACAAATACAAGCTGGGCTGAGAACGGATTGAGAGCAGCCCTGCTGAGAACTTGGGGGTGCTAGCTGACAAGAAGCGCAACACGACCCAGTAAGGTGTGCAATGACACTGCATGTTCTCAGTTTGAATTTCAGAAAACTCGTCATCACATTAAAAAAGGAAACATACCTTTAAAACAGCTTTCTGAAAGTTTTGAGTTCTACAGCAAACTACTTCTGTAAAGGGAATTCTCCAGTGCGTTTAATTCAGAATTAGGAAACCAAGCCTAATACCATTTTGTACAGAGGGACAAAAGGTTCAATTATATAGTCTAAATAATGATCCTTGGTAAATCAGGTAATTTACACCTCTGTTGAAAACTGAACCTTAAACACCAATTCCTCAAATTAGGCGTGCTTGCTGAATCTCTCAGCCATTTACTCTAGTGTCTCAGTGTCCAAGTTCATCCCTGAACTTGGGAAACAAAAATGTTTCCCACTTCTTTGTACAATATTTCATAGCAGAATTAATAGGCACAATATTCTTAAAAATGGAATTCTGGCAACTTTGAGCACAAAATCAAAGTCACTTTGGTTCATCTATCAGAGACCCTCATTTAGTAAAGGATACCGAAGTCTCTTCAGAGATTTTCAACCAATCAAGGCAAGTTACCTGGTTCCTGTTATAACCACATCGAGAGAAGCTAGAGAGCACACAGCTATACTATAAACAGCCACCTACTAAACAATACTGACATTCTAGTTTTAAAGAGGATATCGGTTTAAAAAAAAAAACACAACCAAAATAAAACAGCAAACACAAAAGCAAGTTCCAGGTAATTTTTATACAGATCGAGGGAGGGTATAGTTTTCAGGCTCTTCAAATGAAAATGTGAGGTAATTTCCCAAAATCAACAGTGACGTATCTCAGTGTGCTGGAAAAATTCCCAAACGCAACATTATGGATGTGAGCTCAGCCAATCATCTCAAAATTTCACCTTAAGGCTTCTATTATCATTTCACATTGGTGATAATAACTATTTTAACACTCTTTTTCTTTTACAGTATTGGAAAAAACAAGAGGTTCATTAGCCAAGTACTAAGTATGGCTATTTCTGTAGATAACTGTTCTCCCTTTATTTATACATGGATATATTCAGTTTCATAGAGAGACTAAAAATAATACATTTGATGCTGACTAAAGAAAGTAGCTGAAATTCTGGGGAAAATCCCCATCCTCTCATTTTAGAGAGACTTGAAAAATCACACCCAACAAAATACTCACACAGAAGAGCCGGAAATTTTGGAGATAAGCCAGCTAATGTCTGGGACCTAAACCTACAAACAGCTATTGAAAGGCTGAGTAACATCTGCCCAGAGGCAATGACTCAATAAGTGAATTCTCCATCCTTACACTAAGAAAGGGAGTCGGTCCCCTTTAACACCGCCCCTGAATCAGTGTATACTAGTGTAATAATAGGCATCTAATAAATTTGAAGTCCCAAGGCCAAAACCCATTTCTTTCTGAAGCAAACACAGGGGTAAGAAAGAGAGCCTGCTTGCACCTCAAGCCATCTTTCCAGTCTATTCCTAGATTTTTTCCTATTAAGTAGCTGCAGAGCATGTGCCTGTTGCCGTGTTGTGAGTTTCTTCAAGCAGCAATGGTATGAAATTGTCTTGATTCTTGTTAGTCCCACTGCTGCCCACAGGCATATAAGTAGCAGCAACAAACAGCGACAAGTCTGGGCAGTTTTCCTTCTGGTACTATTTGGGAAACCTCAAGTATCAGCAAGTATCTGTCTGCATACAACCCCAAAGAATCAGGAGCACTTGCCTCACATTTGGAAGATTATTTAGAAATCTAATTTTCATTTACCTGAATGATTATATTTTACAGACAATAAGAAATAAAAGTTGTTTTAAAACTGATACAGAATGTTTCATTGCATTCCCCCCTTTCCTCAAAAACTTAATTATTTGAATTTTTTGATGTTATAATCTAACAGTGGTCAAGAGCAAATTTAAAGGCATTTTTTGACTAGATGAATGTAGTAAGACTTTAGCTTAAATAATCTTATACAGCTCAATTTTAAAATATGATTAAAACCCCCTTGTATTCCAGTGGCAGGACTAAACACATTTTTAAGATCTTGTAATAAACTCCTGAAAATTAGAGCAGAGAACATTCCAGAAGCACTAGAGAATTCAGAAGTGGTTTTCTTCAGAAAGAATTACTACACTTATTATTTCCTTTTATAGTCTCAAGAAGCCACAGTCAGAAAAATAGAAAAAAAATTTAGCTACGCAAAAAGCAATTTAGATTCTTCAATATAAATTAAAAAAACACTCAACCTAAGAAGGCTTTACAAGGAAACTTTTAACCATTCAACATATCCTTGCCCCAAAAAACGTAGCTGGGTCAATAAAGATGCATGTTAGTGCTATACCTCTGACCTAAGATATGTCACATTTTTCCCTCTCCAGTGATAGGTTGATATTCATTTGAAAACAAGGTAATGAATCACTTATTTCTTTTGCAATAATGTTTGTCCAGTCAAATCCCCTGAAACGGAATCATAAAAAAAGGCTGCAGAAATGGTAAGGCAAACAGGGTAAAGGAAACTTATCATACAATCAGCAAATTACACTTCTAATCTAATTTGATACTAGTTCATTAGCTGTGCACCGTGTTATGTTGCATTGCCCAAAAAGCAATACAAATTACTCAGCCTCCTTGTTAGAACCACACACTGCAAACAGAAGTAACTGCAAAGGGACTAAATCCACTACAGCAAAAATAGATTTAAGAAAATGGTTTCAGTTTCCAGCACTGGAAGAGGCCAAACAACAGATTAACTATTATGTCTTTAGCTCAAAAAAAGAACTTGAACATATTTAATTTTTTCAACAATTTAACTATTCTTAAAACATTAATTGGGTAGGAAGTCAACATAGATACAATTATGCCAGGTAAACTCAACAGTTCAATATCATTCAATAACACAATCCATTCAATTATATACCTTTTCCTGAATAATGGTGGGTTACTATAGGCTTGTTAAAAATGCAAGGTTATTTTATTGGGGTTATAAGATGGCAGTTAGCGATAAAAATTGTAAGTATTCCAAAAAGGAAGACAAAGGTTTGAGTTTTCTTTGTTTCATTCACTACTTTCAGCAAATTTCAGTAACATTCTTGAGAAAGACTGCCCTCCTGTGTTCTCTGATCATAGTGTACCAAGACGAGACAGCCCATGCAGCTGGAATCACTTCAAGCTGGCTTTTTTTTTTTTTTTTTTAAATCACATTACTGATTCAGAGAGTGAAATTAGCCCACCAAATGTTTGCACAGAAATAAAAGGCTGGTGCAACAGCAGGACTGTTCCTAGGGCTTTCACAGAAGGTGGTAACACTTGCTAGTTGGCATCAGTCCTAGAAAGCCATTCTGGGCCTTTAAAATGGCATCGCTGCTCGCAGCTGCTCTTTGCTCTTAACAGAGGCTGCTTATTAAAAGCTCTCAAATTGTTCTCAAATTGAAGTTCTAGAGGAACAAAATGCTTGTCAGACACCTTGTAATGAGGTTAGCTATACCAGCTCTTCACGCTAACTGCAGCTGTATGGCACCCATCTTCAGAAAGGTACAAAAAAATCCAGAAGTATGAATCCGTAATCACATACATTTCCCATGTCATATTGTTTACAAGTCAAGAATCGTATAAGTGCTTTATAAATAATTAAAACATGAAAGAACACTATATGGGAGAACAAGCATTTTAGAAATGGAAAACCCAAGGTACACAACAGCCTGTCACGTTGGAAGTCAGTTCACAGTGAACAGAGTGACTTCTAGACTCCTGCTTTTAATAACATCATTTGGTAAGTTAAAGAAACAATTGCTCTTAATTTGGTGGGACACTTGATATTCACATAGCTAACTGCATTTCAAAACATTCAGGAAATCATCTAGCCTCCTATGAGCATTACACTAAAGCACTACAAATCTTGTGGTAAGGGAAAAAGCTTTGCTTTTAACAGCGTCAACAAAACACAAAAAGCACTTACATAGGCATATAGGCAGCTCTAAGAAAAATCTGGCTTTTGTATGCTAACAAACAAACACAAGACTATTGTTGTGGCACTTGTGCATAAAAAGCAGTATATGTGTCGATTTTTGTATGTTATTCTTAACTCGAGTGTGCAGATGCATGAGTGTGCATGCGCAACATGCCTGGAGATACATTTTTGTTAAATAGAATAAAATTTATCACTTGATGCTTCTATTATTTACTCAGAAAAACATGACACTGAGCCAAGTTTAAAAAAAACCCACAACATTATTTACTTATACAAGTACCTACACATGCTAGTACTTATACAAATATCTAAGCCAGTGTTTTCAGAAACATATTCCTTGGTTTTTATATCACCGTTTGCTTAAATTACTTAGAAATAAAAGTCAATACTCTGTATGGAAATCCTTGGCCTTTCACCTGTGCAGGATATCATAAGAAAAAACCACTATTTTTTGCTATTTAAAATACATTTTTATACCACCTCCAACAATTTTTTTTGTTACTACCCCCCCCTTTATTTTTTTTGCCCAGAACAAATATCAAATGCATTTTGCCTCCAATTACAGGGCAGCATCAAGAAAAATAAGAAAAAGGTGGGAGGAGGGAAGCTATTAGATGCACCTGGAAGGAATGTACTAGCTCAGTATTTAGTTATGAGGCCACTTTTTCCTCACATATTACCTTCTAATTTTTCCTTTGTAACTTTGGGGATCACCAAACTAAGTTATTTTTATCTGCTTCAACCACAAAAATATCAGAATAAGTATAGCAAAATGACACTTTTCCTATATTTGTACTTTTCCTTTGCCTGTTTTCAATAAATAAATACATAAACATTTTTAAAAAGAGAGAGACTCTTGCAGGGCAACAAGGAAATCAATCATCACCACTCCCTCTTGCATTCCCCAGAATTCAAACTTAATGCTTGAAAACACCCGTGGGATAGAGGTAGTCTTGATTTAGAAGAAATATTCTTAACATAGAAACACAACTGAAATAATTTAAAACCTGCATGTAACAATTTCCTTCCTGAAACTTTTAACACTGTTTCAATTTAAGTTATTGTTTTCCCTCCTGGTAAAGTGGTAACATTTTTTCATTCATGCAGTGACATAATAGATACTGCTTCCCCACACATCCCATTATCAAAAAAAAAAAGCTGTTCATGTTAGTGGTAATTTCGTGTTAATTTTTATATTTGTGTACCAGCACTATCAGTCTCTACAGTCTATTAAACAATACCTAACACTACTTGGCAAACAGAAGAACTTACATACAACATCCAAATTAAAATCAATTAACGTTACATGACTGGACCACTTCTCACTCTCCTTTTCACATGAGCACTAAGTAACTAGTAAGAAGAGGTATAATCACTAAACTAGAGCTCAATGGGTTTCACACTACAGCCAGGGCTTGCTGTCAAACACGGCCCATCTGGAGAGGATGCCTGCACGGCAGCAGGACCTCCAGCACCACAGATCTTCCCTGCATAACATGGGAGAGCTTCCCAGCAAGAACCTAAGAACCTAATGCTTAATTAGCTTCTAGAACACTCAGACTAAAGAAGCTAAAGACATCTGGATAGCCAGATAGCCTTGCTCTGATATAGTTTTGTCACAGCAAAGAAGGACACACCTTTAAAGAGAGTAGGGCGATTACAGTAGCTTGCTATTTGCATAGCACTAGACTATGCAAATACAGGTCAGTATTTATTATCATGTCACTACTAACACGCAACGGTACATCAGTCAAGCAGTCTTTGGAATTTAATATTAAAGTACTGTTTTTCTCCTTAAAGACACAGAAGGACAATATTTTCAAAATAGCACATAGACTTGCCTCCAAGATCTACGATACATTTTCTTTCCAATGGATATTCAAGCAGTTTTTAAAAGCTGAGCACAAAACGTGCCCCAGATGTCTTGGAATCAAAAGATCTCAACTGACTTTGAGATACAGATTTAAGTGACATATATAATTGTCACACTTTATGTTCACGAGCACAGAGTACTTCTATATGAGGAATGAAAGCATGACTTTGATATAACTATTTAGAATTTACAAAACAGGTAACACTGTTTCTGTTAAGATAATAAGGCAACAGCCCAACTGCAAGACAAGTGAAGCCATAAAGCAGTCCATGTGGCCCAGAAGAGAGGACACAGCCATACAGAGAAGGCTGGTGCTGCAAAGGAGAAGTAGGTAGACCATTTGCAAGGCAAGGATCTCACTCCCAGGACTCTCAGACCTGATGACCACAAGGAGTTTCAAATTCAGCAGCTGCATCCCGTGCCAAAGGTCTGTGACACGATACAGAAAAATAAGCTATTCCTGAAACAGTACATTGAGACACATGACTTATTTCTGGATCAGTACTTCAACATTTTTCCAAATTAAACCTCAAGATACTTTCCATGGCCCATTCCAATGGCTATCATGTTTTTCATTCAGCAATTTCAACTAAATAAAAGCACCATTTGGAATCTCAGGCCCATAACCTTGTCTGCTGCTTCATTAAGTAGATTCTCCTCCTGCAAGGTCTCTGTTCATTTATAGTACGAAGTAGAACCTAGTATTAGTACCAGTTACCGAGTATAATTTCCTGTCTGCTGGCACACGACCTCTAACAGAAGTGCAGGGAAAATATAAAAGTGAAAAATAAGACAGTACTCTCTCCTCAGAAGGCATTTTCTTCACATAGGCCTTTTTAGTACCCAGAATGAAGAAACCAATAGTGATTCCAAATTACAAATTCCACAAACCAGATGTTTTTGTCAGAGACAAGAATTTTACTTTTTCATGGACTATTCTGACAAATAATTTTTAAAAGAAGATTTATTGCTAAGACTTTATTATCCTTGGTCCCCAAGAAATTTTTCACTTGTTTTAAATCATATTTCACCTCCTATTCAAGGACTACAAAAAATGTATAGTAGTCACAGAGACTGTAAAAAAGAAAAATTGTGAATTATAAGCAGCTATGTGGAAGGAGATAGTATTTTGTATTTGCCATATTACTTGAAAATGACATACTGCTTAAAGCTTTTTGACAAATACTTTTGACAAAACATTTGAGCTGCAAACTTGCAATACAAATCAACTAATGCAAAGCAGTTTGTCTATTCTGACTTCCAGGAACTCTGAGTAATACCAGAAAATAATTTTCCAAAGCTTGTCAGAACAGCAATGGCCATATTAGACAGGGCCATAGTATTGCTCTTCCGCTGGGTGTTCTTGAATTGTGTTTGTGTGGCATCTTTGTAGTTCAAATACAGTATGCTTCATTACCTTTTCCTTTTACAATATTTTGCTACAAGTCTCTCAGATTTTTAGTAATTAAAAGGAGATTAGTATTTTAAGGAAACATTAATTGAACACAAGGAAGAAGGGATGAAATCTTTTCATCTTCAGTAAAACCACCAATGTATCAAGCCATGTCTTTGATCATTAAACCTTTGCATAAGCCAGTGTAAAAAATAAAAAGGCTGCTCACTAGGACCAAGCAGATTCTTCCTTGTAAGAAACAACCTATAAATAACAGCAAAAAAAACCCCTCTAAACCCTCAAGAAAAAAAAAAATCTGAAAAAAACCTCTATGCCATGAGTTTTGAATTGAAAACAGGCAGTCATGATTAACTGTGTATTCCTTATGGCAATAATTTAATTATACAGAGTAAAACTACAGAGCTTTCAAAAAAGCTTCCATAATTTACTAGATAATCTAACAAGTAATTTCCTTATATGGCTGGAGAGAAATCACTGCTGTATGGTTTAAAGCTGGAAGATAAATGGCCTTTGAAACAGAAATCATTGTTACTAACTGGAATAATAAAAGTCTTGCATCACCCTTGTTACAGATTCTTTTCATATAAATGTATTGCATTTTCTCCTGGGTGTGGTAAATCACCACCAAATCAGTAAAGGTGTTTATTGAATTTATGTAAATTAACATGGAAGCTTTACAGGGAAATAGGAGAAAGAAATGAACAAGAAGATATTTATGGTTCTTTCTTTTAAAAATGCTTGAAAATGACATCAAATTTGAAAAAACCCAGCATATATAGTTTAGATTGTATGTTTTAGGCAAAAATTAAAACCTGGTTTGTCAATATATAAAGAGACTAGACAGTAATCTGGCAAAAAGGTGAAATATTTAACATAGTCTGGCTACAAGCTCTGACTGTTAATTCTGACCTTAAAATTCTAATGAATTCTTCTAAATATGACAAATATTGTGTTACCATTTAGAACTTCGATATTACTCAACTTACATGCTTTTCTTTATGGAAAAGCTAGACCCCGCTGAAGAGCAGCCTTCAGCAGTAGAGAATAATCACAACTTTTTGGTAGAATTAATTAGTAACAAAAACACTTCTTGAAATTTGGTTCAACTCAACATTAAATATAGTTCTCACAGTATATTTTTCTCTGCAGGAGGCAGCTCCAAGGGTATTTGGCAAACATGAAGCTGGTACCATTTCACTCTTACTGCAGAGTGTTTTGGGGTGGAGTTTTCAGAGTTTTTTTTTTCAAAACTCTTAATCGTTTTTAGAAGCAAACAGACCACATATTTAATACCCTGACAGAGTACATCTATTTATAATTTACTATATATTTACTATAAATGTCTAAAAAGTAGACAATAGACACGAAAATTTCTTATGCTTTGCTATAGTTTGTACACTTTCATTCACAAAATGAAAAAAATATAGAACCAAGCAACTTTTATAGTTTATATTTTCTAATTTCTAAACACTAGTTTCGATAGTAAAAAAAGACAAATGAAGGACAAAACCAGCAAAGAATGCTATTTGTACTCTAGAGCAAATCAGATCAGAATCTGGCATAAAAGAGCACAACTCAACGATTAGGATGACTTATCACTTTGAACTTTGTCCATGGAGAAAGCTCAAAATTTGCCAGAGCCATAGAAAAAATAATTTTTAGCACCATAGTTCAAGCAGACCCATAAATAAAACTATAATTATCCACATCACTAGAGAAGTCATATTACAGAATTTCCATAGTTGGGAAAATATTATGTGCAACTTATAAAATATGAAACCTTACTGCTGCCTTTGGCAATTCCTGCAGCGATGCTTACCTGGCAATACTCCAAACTGAAGATAACAGGCTAACGCAATCCCTAGTTTTCACCTAGTCATGAAATTTTTCCCTTGTCGCAATTCAAAGCTCACAGAAATCACTGTTTAATTCGAGTGCCTCCATTTTTTGCACACACAACATACATAAAAACATTCATAGATTTATTTAAGTTTTCTTAAATCAGAACAATTTCCATGTATTTTGAATGATAGAAGTTCAAGCTCTAGGAAATTAAGCACTAGTTACATCTTACCCAGAACATTTCCTGCAGGTACTTCTTCAAGATCTTCAAGTTCTCTTCCCATAAGCAAGTAGAGATTCTCCAATGTACAGCAAGTCATATGAGGTACTGAAGGCATATCATTTGTAGCAGAACACTGGGATGACAGCTACACAGATCAAAACAACCAGTGTTGGATATTTATCACTTAGTACTGATAAAAACTTCTTCCTCAAAACCTCCTTAGCTATTCCAAAGCTAAGAAATACATTCTAAAGCATTTTCATTTCCAAAGTCACATATTAAAACCAAAATACACTTGGATGTATTTTTTCCCCTTCCAAATACCCAGTCTTGTGGCAAAGAGTAAATATTACCAAGAAAATCAAAACTAATACTTTCTTCGCTAATTTTTAGGTGTGTACTAGTTCTACCTCACTTTTCATTGTCACTGATAAAACAAAGGTGTTAGAAGTTCATTACTTATTAATTTACTTTATGATCACAATCTCAAAACATTTAACACCTTTTTTTTTCCAATAGTATTAAGCACCTTCTTGTTCCCATAAAGTATTGTTTTTTCCTTTACAAATTTTCTTTGAATCTAAGTATACACAGATTGGATTTATTGTTAGCTAACACAACACTGTACCTTAAACTATTTTGGAAATGATTTTACAGACACAATCAGCTATTACCACAATCATCTAAATTACTTTGATACTTTCTTGAACATTGGACTTGAATTTTTTTTAGTTTTTGAGTGAGCTATGTGTAAAAAGTTGAGTCATCGGTGTTTCAGAAGAATCCCACGTTACATACAGTAACAGTTCGGTGTCACCTTATGCAAACAGTTTGCTTACCTTATGCAAAGACTCAGCAGGATCATATTTTGGTCCTAAAACAAAGATCTTTTGCCCTCTTCGCGCCACACCACTGAACACTCTAGCAAAAGCAATGAAAGACTCCTTGTTGTCTGCTTCCTGTTTCATTGCCTTTGAGGTCATGCTCTCTGCTTGACCAGTGAGCTGCTGCTCTTCACCTAATCAAAGTTAGAAAAATATATGAAGTATAAAAGCAGTTTCTGTCTTGTCATCTGAGGAAAAAAATAATCAATTACATATCGTCCTATCACATCTGGCGACACATTAAAAGACAGCAAGAATGCCCCATTGTAACTCATAATCCAGTCCTGTTGCTCATGCACTGCTTCTGTACCAATTTATTTAGGCTGCTTAGGTTTTGGGGTGTTTTGTTGTTTTTTTTAACAGTTAGTCTCATAAAAGCTTAAAGGAATCAAATTATATTGGCATAAAGTATGCTAGTATTAAGTCTATAAGAAGGTTCTAGCAGTAAGCTCAACAAACCTGAATGTTTCTACCCCCTGCACATGAGCACAAGTCAATGGCCACACCTTTCTACTTGGAGTGAAAATTACCTAATTTTTCAGCAGACCATCTCCTTCAGGCATCATATGTATTCACTGACTCAAAGTACTGAGACTAAGCATGTTTTCAGGCTATAAAAAGAGGTATCCAGGGCACTATAACAGCATTTACGAACTATTAGCTTTCTTACACATCGCTCCTCACTCTTCGTTCTGTTCCATCTACTGAACTGTTGGGACTGGCCTGTCAATGGTTCTTCGAAAGGTACAGAGCCCTTGACAACACTGAGATTCTACTATTAAACGTCCTCTGAGAAAAACAGCAGAACACTACATACCTTTTGTATCACCAGTGTTCCCAGTTACTTCAGACGAATTTTCACCTGGGGGCTTTTCTGACAGTTCCTTTCCTTGATTTGCTGCCAATTTTTCTGCATGCCTTCGTTTCGCAAGTTCACGCCGATGAGCTATTTCTTCTTGAGTTAAAGGCCTATGTTGTATTTTAAAACATTAGTATTTGGAAATGTCATTTAAATTAAAATAAAGTAAATCACAATAATCAGAATACTATATTTCGCATAAGGAAAAATTTATGCGGAATGCTTTTTGTCCCCATGACACTATATATTTTAAGTCAGCTAAAATTAGCAAATTCTTCCTCTGTCATGTTTAGGAAGAGGCCACCATGTTAAACTACTGTCTATTTTATTAAAATAAGTCAAGTTTCTCCCACTGATGTGCAAATTCTCACTTTTTCAGAAAACATCCATGCCGATTTTCAAAATTGTTTTTTACACCATGTCCAGTATGTCATCCCGAGCTAGAATGACAGCTAGGACTAAGTGTACATGTACTAATCTAAGCTTACCTGTGTCAAGATAGTTAGAAAAAAATATCAAACTTTTCTACCAAATACATAGGAATCAAATACTGTAATTTTAAATTACTTGTGGTATCTTTATTATTTTAAGGTAATCTTTAAGGCAAGTGTTCAAACGCAGGGGAAAGTCCTTGCTTGCTATAGCCACCTTTCCATAGAGTAAATAACTTCATAAAGGACAAAAGACTTAAAACTGAGATGACAAAAACAACAAAAAAATAATGTTATTATTCTGATGAAATTTCTATCTACCCACTGGTAAACACTGCCTTAAAACAAAGTGCTTTAACATAAGATTTAAAGCAATAAAAATTAAAGAATGACATTATGATTCTTACATAAGGCAATATAAACAGACTTGGGTTTTAGTGCAACTCTTTTCAAGCATTTTAAACAGCAAAGTGAGTTACACATATATGAAATCTAACAGCACTGCCTGAAATTGGCCATTTGATTTTTAAATCTGGCCCTAAATAAAAATCTGTGATATGAGGTTATCTTCTAATTTAATGAAGTCCAAACAAGGAAATTAATTTCAGATTCTAGTCGTCATCTCTTTCCGATTCCTCCTCTGTTTCTATTAATTTCCCATATAAAAAAGCTGAAACTGTGATCCTGCTATCATTACAGATATTCTTAAGAATAATCTATTCTGTTTTGTAATTTCAGTATCAACAGTTTCTCATGTAACTTGCTGTCAGGTGCCTGCATTAAAATACATAATCTTTATCACCATGGCTTAAAAGCAGGAAAAAATATGCAGATATAATTTTTTTCATGGAACTAGAATGCTTGCTTTTTTTTTTTGTTTTTTTTGGGGGGGTGTGGTTTTTTTTTTGCATTGTGAGTAATGGTAACATATATTGCTTTCCAGCATTAATAAATAATTTATTTCCAAAATAATAACCAATGCATTTTCTTATATTGTATGAATATTCTTAATGGAATTCTAACTCGAGAGAAGAAACAGAAGAATTTTATCATTAAACATGCATTTGTACAACACAATTGGACAAACTAATCACAGTCTTAGATCTTGACTTCAACTTAAGAAAGTGAAGATAATACCACAGCAAAATCCCGTTTACATGATTTGTCCTTACACCTGCATTTGCTCATATGATGGAGGCAAGAACAACAGTTCTTAGTATTAAGATGGGTTCAGGACTTTTCCAGTCAATTGTACTAAGAACACACTTTGATGAACAGAGCATTAAAAACAAGTGCCCTATTAATAGTTTTAGCTTGTTTAGCTGTCTTGGACAAGTCACTTCCTCTCTTTAATTGCCACACGTAGAAAAACAGTTCAAGATTTCCTGAATAGCAGAGTAGTAGCAACAAATGATAGGAGGAAAAAAACAGTGTGAAGCACTACAGCAGTAGAGCAATTTTTCTTTACAGAACAGGCATACAATTATGATCTCTACTGAAAAAAAAAAAAAAAAGAAGGGAAAAAAAAAAGGACTGAATCACATCCCCATATCAACTATTCCCAAACAGGGAAACAACCCATCACTTAAGGGTCAAAGTTTTTATGTGTAGCCAGTAAAGGCACTTAATGGACACTTACCCTGCCATTAACTGGATTAATTAGGGGCAGAAAGCCCCAAGCAGATTATGTGGCTGAGACCAAATCACTGCCAGTAATATTTTTTATAGCAATATGGATGCTTTTCTGCATATAATACATACAAATGTAAGAGACATTTTAAAAATGTTTAATGAGACCCTTCATTTTATCAAAATTCTTAGAACGAGGAAATCGCTTCCAATATGGTTATTGTGCTTACCATGAATCCAAACATTCAACTCAAAAGAGTAAGAAAACTATATATAAATTAAAAAACTCTCTAAAAATTACCTAAGAGAGGCCTCCAGGATAAAATGTGAGAATTTGAAGGACAGACTTTCAGAACTCAGGACTGGGGACAGACACGTTATGTGTCATAGAAAAGGCAAAAAGACAGACAAAACTGCCACACTACAAACTTCTCAGCAACTGTTTTTTCTTTTTTTCTTTTCTTTCAAAAAATCATCTCTTAAACAATCATTGTGACAGAATTAGGAATACGTATCTCTGAAATTTGGGACAATGTGGTATTTCTCTTTGGTTTGTTTATTTTATTGCAAAAGAGAGACAGGCTGAACAATACAAAATGCAAAGCAGATGGTGGAGAAGAAAACTTATTTATGATGATTTTTTTTTCCTGAAGGCAGCTGTTCAAAGCTATTTAAGGGTTTGGAATGTCTGAAAAATTCCCACAGGAGAGAGATTGATAGGGAAAGCATAGATGAGACAGCCAAGGGTGTCATAAATGCAGTCTATATATGATGGCATAGTATACACATGAAGACATATGTATGCATTCCAACACATTTTATTGTCCAAAAATACTTCTCATTTGTGTAAATAATCCTGAGAGTAAAAGAAGAAAGGTTGTTTGCTTTTTTCCCCTTTACATGGTATTTTAAAAAGTATCAGTACATTTCAGTGTCAGATAGCCCTACTCACAAATGTTAAAGGTACCTTAAAATTCAGAGTGCTTTGGAGTAAGTTGCAATACATATAAGCACAGTTAATTATATTCTCAATTTGATAAGAAGCAGATTGAGTGTGGGTGGGACATTAGCTAGTAGGTACAACCTAGACTTCCATCCTGGTTTCTGTCAGCGTCAATTTCTATAAAATTAGTCACTCCCAGTAGTATGATTAGAAACCACAAAAAGATAATGTTGTCAAATAAATCCTTATATAGAATTGTAACACACTCAAGCAGAACACAGAACAAGATTAATGCATATAAGGCACTCCATCTGCAACAAAACCAGTTTTACATTATACCCTGATTTATTCAATTTCTCCAGTTGGCAAAACCAATCAGAAGGGAAATCAATTCTGAATAAATGCTGACCAAACCAGAAGAAAGATTCTCTTATCTTCTTCCCTACCATATTTCCTTCCTCCATCCTTTTTTTTTCACTCCATACAGACTCCTAACACTGGCAGAGAAAAATGGGACCACTCAGTCACACAAAAAACAGGAAATTAAAATTCTGGAGCAGAAGGAAAAAAGAGAGATTCTCTGCCTCCAGAGAGGTGCTACAGCACCCGTACACCATACACGTGAACCCAGCACAAGTACTAGAGCTGAAATAGATGGGTAACCGCATTATTACTAACTCAACCTCAACCATGCAGTAAGCAAATCCTATGGAAATAATAATGTGGAAAAGAGTGAAATACTATTACCATTCAGTAGATTGTTGATTAAATGCAACATATTTCAGGTAACGTAGGAAGCTACTGCTGAGTCCTTTTTTAGTCCCACATTCCCCAGGGCTAACTCATGTAGTTCAAACTGAGTGACAACTAAGCTTCTCCATGTAATGCATTCTCTGAATACAATAGCTTTTCCAGCTTTCCATGTTATCAAAGAGAGACTTAATTCCAAAACATTTCAAAATAACCTTCAGACGATTTTAAAAAGGAAGCATCACAGTCAGAACATCAACTGATTTCCAAAAGACTGATACTACCATCAACAAGAGTCTGTGATGCATCTCCCATGCCATGAACAAGGTTTTGAAGTAGCTGAGAATACTTTCTCTCTGTACTGTTTTTACCAGTTTAAATTCCATGAGCTCATAGACACATACTTGACTTCATGAAACTAAGGGGGCAATTTCTGTTAACCTCTTTAAATCCAAGTAATTTATAAAGAATATTCTGCTCTTCAGAATTAAGATCTACTGAAATCACTGGCTCCTGTTATGCCCACCACATGGCACTCAAAGACTTCTGACAACAGCTTCCCTAAGGACAGCTCTCTCCAGTGCAGCTTGTTTTCTGTAATTCAGCATAGAGTATGTCCCAGTGGTC
>JAHREE010000547.1:4373738-4390739 GCA_033628505.1 Tringa tobata | reverse complement strand
CTTGACTTCATGAAACTAAGGGGGCAATTTCTGTTAACCTCTTTAAATCCAAGTAATTTATAAAGAATATTCTGCTCTTCAGAATTAAGATCTACTGAAATCACTGGCTCCTGTTATGCCCACCACATGGCACTCAAAGACTTCTGACAACAGCTTCCCTAAGGACAGCTCTCTCCAGTGCAGCTTGTTTTCTGTAATTCAGCATAGAGTATGTCCCAGTGGTCTTCCTAATCCTACTTAAATTCATTAATTTCTGGATTAAACTGCTTCACGCCCATGGAAATATTTTCACTCACAAACTAACATACACCTACTATTTCCCATCTTGCAACTGAAAGCACCAGGCAATTCACAGTAGAAACAAATGTGTATACACAAAATTAACAACTGAAAATTATCCAAATAAGAATTTCCATAGAATTTCATACAATAATTTTACAGGGCTCCTGAAAAGGGGAATACTCAATAACTGTTTCATATTATATTATATATAGCAATTATCATTCATTCTGAGATATGCAATGAAACGAAGATATCAATATCAAGCTGTCATACACTACCTTGAAAAACACTCAACTGATATACTGACCTTTGATTTACCTCACATACTAATGTGCAATAAAGAAGAAACATGAAGCAAGACTATTTCAGAATGTTACAAGCTTTTCTCTCTCAAGCTTACAATTACAGAAACTAAATTATGTCCAGATATTCAGATTTCATCAATTACTACATATTCCTCTCTTAGATCAGTTCTAAAGATCTTAGCTGCATTCAAATCTATACTGTTACAATGAAATTTATTTCACAATAACCATAAGTAGGGGGTTTAATTTTTGAAAAGTATATATTACTCTATTAATAATGTAACTGGGCGCCATCTTCAGATGCTAACTTGTAAATGTGACAGGCTGTTCAGATGACTCATGCCATATTCATTTCTAATGCACTAATTACAACATAAAACAAACTATTAATGCAAACAGAAGATGATGGGTTCAGATCACACTGAAGTCACTGAAAATCATATTGCCTTTAAACATAAAAATTCATTTACTTGCAAGAACATAGTAACTTCTCACAGAGCTTGCAGATTCATAAATGTTCTCTTCTTTTGATCAAGACAATGCAATGTCTTTTTAGCTGAAGGTTGGGCAAAAATCACAGGATTTACATTTTTTCCAATACAGTTTTTAGGAAACACTAGACAGGAAACAGATGAAGTACACTACAATCTGTTGGTTTATGACATGCAAACAAATTGTACCACCAAACAAAGAAACAATCATCATAATTTCAGGCAGAACCGTTTGTGAAAGTGCATACTTCATGGTGACACCTACAGAAAAAAATAGTCCTGATTTCACAATGACTGAGGAGAAAGAAGCACCTTTCATATTATCTAAGGAAAGTGGTAAGGGTGTTACAAGTTTTATAACCCTTAGTACAGTCATGAAATATAATTTTACTATACCAGGTTACCTAGACTTTTCTTTATTACCACTGAAAAGTAGAAATGGAATTTCTTTAATGTACTCTATTTGTTTACATTATTCAGCAGGATTGTAAGAATGATGGATTTGAAATAACAGGAATGCTTGCCTCCTACTGCTGGCATTGTATCCCATCACTGAGACATTTACACTTAAGCTCTACAAACTTAGCAGAGGATTTAATATGAAACGTCTCATATCCAATTTACATTTTCTCAGTATTTTATATTAAATACACATAGTTATGATTGTGTTCAAGTAATTTTGGTTGTTGCTAAGTATTTCTCTTTTACACTAGGTTAGATAAAGACAGATTTCTGAGCCCTAGGAAGAGCAAGCTGGAACATTTATACTCTGTACCCAAATGCCAAGCTCTGCCTTTATTTCTACACCTGCACTCAACCATTCTGTTTGAGACTGTGTTCAATGTAAAACTCTAGTGGAGAGAAAGAAACAGCATATGCTGAATGAACACCTAATTCTGCACACAGCAATACTTAAGAATAAATAACAACAGACACCATCAAATAACCATGGGTTTGTTAAATAAAGCAAGTAGCTCCAAAAGAAGCCAATATGGACCTGTTTCCTACTGGGTTTGGTTTTAGATATTTTATTATCTAACGTGAAGGACATCACACCACAGTTTCTTAACAGGGGTCCTAATTTGTTTGTCTACTCTGCCCAATCACCAGCTTTCAGAAAAATTACACCTCGTATGATTTGGTTGGCATTAGTAAATAATTTCAGAAGTTCAGACAAAAGAAACTGGAAGACATAACAATATTTGCACAATTCTCCTTTCTTTTGAAAATCTGATAAAAACCCTGGGACATGCTGGTACCATATAAAAGTTAAATTGTAAATCTTTCCAAAGAAAGATAAATATAAGCTGCCAATCTGTTGTAACCTGACCACAAATTATTTTCCCATGTATTCTAGTGTTGTAACAGCTGACAAACTTTGTTATTTAAACTGTAAAAGCAAAGACATAGCAGTTTTAGTACAGAATCTATTAATTTTTAAAGTCACCTTCTAGGAGATATTAGTTGCCAAAAGCAGTCTCAAAAGAGGTTGCTTTAATTAAAAATCTAACCCTGAACTTAGAAGAGCTTTCCCAACCTATGCTAAAAAGTATTACAAGTAGATGGCAGAAATAAGACAAACTGTAAAGATTTGAAGCTTCTAAGAAATTTACAAGAAGGTAACATTACCCAATAGTACCTGACAAAAGGAAATAAAAAGACAGCAGCATTGATCTACTTTTTTTTTTCCTCTGGAAGTAGAAGACTATAAGTCTTGCAAAAAGAAAAATCTAGAGAAAAAATTGAGATTTTTTACATGCTTTAACATGCTTAAAAACACTCCCTGCCCCACACCACAAAGGATGCAAGTAACCTAGCAGAGAGGTCCAGCAGTCAAACATCAGAATACATAAGAACACAGTCATCACTCCTCAAAATTAACATGTAAATGGAGCATTTAACATGTATTAACATTCTTAAATAGATTAAAATGAAGCCACTGTTAATTGAGATAGTGTAAGTATTCTTTGTTTCTCCCTATGTTCAGTCATTCTTATGGTGCATCTTCATGGAATGCAGGTTTAAATATTGGATCTCACACACTCCACACAACCAACACAATTCCGTTAAGCACAATCTTCACTGTGTAACCATCAATACCACACAGTGGCCAATACAACTCAAAATGTGCTTAGGAACACACTTACACAAAGCTGGGTTTTTAAAACACTTATATTTCATTTCACAGAGATAGCTTTCCTTCCTCTTCAAAGCTAACCTCCTTTCCTGACTTCTTCAAGAGCTGCTTACCTGTAGAATCTTAACAATTAAAACTGTATTATTAGTTTTCCAAAAAAATGGAGTTCAACTGTTACTTCAAGACGAAATTGTTAATACTACCCAATCAGCAAAATGACAGGGTGCTGATAATGACTGGTTATTCCCAAAGAAAAAAAAGTAATGTGATTTCATTTTAATACTAGCCAATTAGTAATTAATTGAATAATTTAATATTAAGGCTAGCAAGAAATACCTTGCACACAAACTACAGAGCAGGACACTGGAGTTTTCAATGTACTGAATAAACAGGGAGAGAGGACATATTGCCTACAGTCATCACTAATATGCCTCAAGTCTCCCAGAAAGAATTCAAGTCATCACTCTCCTGCAATATTATCTCATAAAGCCTAATTTATCTAAATTTTGTTTGGATTTTTGGAACAGCTTTGCATTAACTGGACTATCAGTCAACTGCAATCCTCCAGTCAGCTCAGTACAAATCTTGAGGTTTTTCAAGTCAGAGTGATGATCAGAATTACAGATTTGTTATTCAGTATACAGAGTGCAAAAATGAAATCATATTTGGGTTCTGAAAACCAATAAAATTGAGAGCAGCACATTTTTTATTTAAGGAGAAAATACAACCAAAAATCACAATGCATAAGCTTCTGTACTGAATGCATCATTCACCAAAAAAAAAATAATGGAGCTGGTCATACAGATATTATGAACCACAATACATGGCAATTTTTTTCAAAATATTATTTTGTCCATTGGGGGATCTTTTTCTCTCTTTTAAAAGAATAAAAGTTTAACACATGGCATATAACCACACCCGTAAAACAGCTCCCCTCCTGAAGGGGGATGACTACAAAGAGCAGAAAAAACCCACCAAGAAAAATATAAGATGAGTATTAGAGGAGAGAGGAAGGAGAGTTTATCTATGTGGCAGAGTGCTCATAAGCAAACAACATAGAATGAAAAAAGATAAGAGCTATCCATTAGTTTTGGGAAAGTCAGGATCTCTTATAAATAGTCTTTTACTTGAAATCCCAAGTTGTAGTTACACAACAGGATTTGCAGTAACTAACTTTTCTTTTTTTCTTTTTAATTTGACTAAAATCTTGAAAATAGGTCCAAGACTTTCTGTGTATGATATATGTAAAAGCCACCTTTGCTTCTATGTTACACCCTAAAACTTTTCCCAAAGAATCTTGATCCTCCCAACAAATAAAAGATCAGATCATTATCAGTGATAGAACAGCCAGAAAGTGATGGTCTCTGTGCAGTCTCCTCTGATAATTAGAGTCTATATCCAAGAAAGGAGAGAAAGCAGGAATGGCACTGCTGTGCTACACCAGTACCTGGGCAAGAACTCTTGTTTCAGCCACATTTAAGGATAGAACTCAAAGTAAAACTGCTCCATCTAGTGTCTGGTCAATCTGTAAGTGTATTGCATCTTTTCTCTGAGTTCAAACTTATTGCAAGAAAGATTTTAGGTGGAACATTAGTAGGCAAGCCTGATAATAAAAAACTTAGGTAAATCTAGGAAATGTGTGAAAAATCTAGAAAGTAGTAAAACTTTCAAATATTACTACCACAACAGTACCATTTTTTGCACAAATGTTTAACAGTCACAGTAAGTCTAATTTATTAGAAAGATTAATATTTTCTCTATTGCATCACTGTACAGTGACAATCCCAGAAAAACATGAAATGGCCAGTTAATACAGAAGTTGACTACTGAAAATGCTCCAGAGGCTTAAAGGGATAAAAAGTTAAGATGAACTCCATTCTTACAAACTCATGATAAAAGAGCGTTTCTTCTGTTAAAAAGCAGACGGTTTCAGCTAAAAGTTCCACTTAACTATTTCAGGGAAATTAAATCTACCATTCAAAGAAAGTGGTCATTAAACAAAAAGCTGTAACAAAAAAATCTTCCAAACCTCCCAGAAGGAAATCTTTTGAAACACATTAATGCCTTTCAGGTCATTGCAAAAAGTTACTCAAGGTTTAGACTATAAATAACCCATTTTATTTTGTACTTGTAACGGACTGGGTAATCATGTAACTATTATGCCAGATATGATGGGAAGTGTTTCTTGGTACAAACACAAGCTGTTACGATCATGTCAACACAATCTTACTGAAAAACAAAGAAAGCATTACAACTGAATCGTGTTTTCAACCAAACATTTTAAAACCACATACAATGTATGCATTAGGATGATATATTCGGACACAAGTATTATCCAACAAATGTGGCATTTACTCCACAACAAATTTGCTAAATCATCTAAACCTAAGACGATTTAACAAATCATCTCTTGAACTCATTCAGAAAATCTCTACTTTCTGAAAAAAAATTTATTACATCTGAAGAATTGGTGAATTATTTTCTCAGGTCTAAAACAATTCCTCCATGCTTGCAACGTAACTTTTTTACCTAAAAGTGTCTAATAGAGATCAGAAAGGTAAATGTTACGTTTTCTCACCTTGGTTTATTGTGTGGTAATGCCTTTGCATCAACAGCAAACATTTTGGAAACAAAGACAATAACGGGGGCTGTTTCTTCACTACTGCATTTCATAAAAGCTGAAAAAACATAAAAGAAAGTTATTTGCACAATTTTTTCCCAACAGTATGGATAGAACTGTGGCTTTCCATTAATTTTCTAGCAATTACTGTTTAGTTTCTATTTCAAAGGATAATATGCTAAAGACTAACAGGAAAAGGAGAAAATTACTTTAATCATTTGATAACATTGCCCATATCTTCAAGCCTGTTTCACAATAAAATGAGCAAAATTGTAAAAATAGAACTGCATTTACTGCAACTAAACATATTGTTTTGGTATTTAAAACTGAGTTCATAGGCTGGTTTAGATTAGAATGAAAGAGAGAGCAGCTTAGTATTAAGATCGAGCGATATATTCAGTATCTAGAAGTATTCTCCCTCCTTCCAAACCAAAGAAGGAAGTCCTGCTCGTGTGGTCACAAAATCACAACAACTTCACTGCAGGAATGGATATTCCTCAAAAGATCAGAGATCCACACAAAAGTCATTCAACACTTAGGAAATTTCCATAAACTATCTTTTTCATCCAACATGGAACACATTATCAAATCCAAAACAGACCCAATACCATTCAAAACACTTAAAAGAAATTAAATAGTCTTTTCCTACATTTCTGCCTTTTATCTGATGTATGAAAAGACTATATTGTAAAGTGCTTAGGCAAACAAAATGTAAGACTACAACCAAAAATTATCAAGATATTCACTAAATGTGAAGCACACTTTTTTTTTCATAACCAAGAGCAGCAAGACCTGAGTTTACAGCAGCAAATTTCTTCTAATTAACTTATACTGATATAGTATTGATTATTGTTTGCCGAATACATTTGTAAATATTTAGTGAAGGATGAGAGAATCAGTTGCTTCACCCCTGGGAAACAATTCCTAACAGCCTGTCAATTTGACATTCACATCTCATCTTAAATTGACATTTGATATCTCATCCCTTTAGATTTCTTGAAGGTCTTTTCAAAACGTTATTCTATAAACACCTTTCGAAACACACATAAAGTTCACAGATGTTTTTAACTGTTAATATCTTAATCGTGGTATCTTCCTGTATTTTTTACTAATCTACCCCTTGAAATATCAGAGAGCATTTACTACCTTACAACAAAATAGTATTCTGCTATATCTGTTCAGTCAGAAAGAATGCTTGCAGAACAAAATCACACATATAAGGCATATTTGTCCCCTACAAGTCTGCCTGAAAAGATCATTTGGGAACATTATTTTCCAGACTACCAGTTCTGGGGGAAAAACATCACTTCATTCTATATAGAACTTCCTAACCCACAGAGGAAATTACCACATAAACATGGAGAATTATGAGCTTTGCTCACCGCTGAGCATTACATCCATATCATCAGTTTCAACTTTGACTTTTAATTCCGCTAAAGATTTGATTCAGCTTCAACAATTATCACCTGTCTTTCAGGAAAACAAACTCAGAAGTCGTTCTCCTTTCCAAGGCATTACATTTTTGTAAAGGACATACATGTACACAGAGTTTATGTTTATAAATAATTCAAAGATAGAAAAAGGAATACAAGCATCCTGTACACCAAGCTTATTTTCATTACTGTCTACATACAGTTCTTTTACTGCCTATAGCACAGTTAAATCATTGAACGTAGTCCTTCCAGTCCCGATTACAATTTTATAGCAGAGGACTTGGTTATTATTAAACTTCCTCTTGCTTACTTTTACATACAGACATCCAGTGTTCAACACAACAGAGTCTGAATACTGCTAAAACCTTTTTGAGGAGGAACTCCTAGTTAAAGCTGGAAACTGCCAGAACTGGACTTGAAATCGTGATGATGTTAATGGCAAAACTTAAAACTAACTTCGAAATATCAGGATTTTATATCTTCATTGGGGTAACAAAATACATTCATTGCCTTGGAAGTCTTTTGGCTCTTAGTTTTATTTGCTAAACTTTTATCATTCTGGAATATTATGAAATAACATTATATTATGAGCTATGGAAATGTTGAAGATATACTTAATGACAATGCTTGTAGTATCAGCTAAATTATATCTTACTAACTTCTTTTCAGTACACAAACTATTTCACAATAAATTCAACAGAAAAGGTTTTTTATTTTAAATTACCAAAACCTGGACCTAGTTAATCAATATATCTGTAAAAATAAAATCCAAATTGAAATCCCTACTGACTAAAAATTAATTATTTTAATATAGAAGTTCATAAAATATTCAATTCTTAATTACATTGTAACTTCTACTGTTTAGAACTAAAAACCAAACATTAACCTCATATCCTTCCAAAATCCCCAGTGCCAGCGTCTTAGACTTTACATCACCTGCAGCTTGAATTTTCTAAAACCCACAAATATATGGGATTGAAGAAAAACGTATGGCCATAAAAATAAGACATAATACTATGACATGTCACTGACAAACACCAACAAAGCTACTACAAGTAAAATAACTATAAATCTAAGTAGCGATTACTACACATTTTATGATCCAAAGACAAACAAAACCACCAAGATAGAAACAAAATTCATGTTAATGGGAGAACACCTACTCACCACTTTTCAGCTCCTGAGTTTCTGGTGGCAAAGAATCAAATGTTCTAGCTCCAACACACATCAGCTTTTCTACTCTCTCTGCAGTGATGTCAAGAGGACTAGGAAGTTTATTACACACCATGGCTAAAACACATTGCTAAGGATATATATTTATATATTTATATTTCCTTGCTGAATGCAAATAAAAGGAAGACAAATGCTTTTAATGTTTGTCTCTGTAAATCAACCTCATCCACTAACTGCCAGTAACAACAGAGAGCTAAAATCCAGTTCTGTGTCACAGTCCATTCAGCTCCCTCTCAAGTCAGCAACAATTTCTGATATTTATCAAAGGGCAGAATGCATAGTTAAGTAGGGAAGGCTCACCCTATGTGCAACTGGGAAACTAAGAATAGCACAATTGGGGCAAGATTTATAGGACTAATTAGTATTTATACATCAAGAATTTGTGTCTAACTGCTATAATATAATATGCATTATATTATAAACTACGAGCAAACAATCTACACAGCAGACAAACATGGAAAGAAGACCTAAGTTAATATTATAAAAAGGAGATTGGCTTATCCTTCAGGAAAAACACTAAAATTTGTATATAAAACTACATAATGAATGTGTACTGTTAAACTGCCTCCAGTTTCATACTTATTCTCCTAGAAAAAGAATGTGTGCAAAAGCAGGAAGTTAGAGAAATATAAAACTAATTGTAGATATGTAACAATATCGCAAGTGAGAAAATAGGTCCAGCTATTTTTCACTGCTATGAAAAAAGAGAACAAATCATACCAAATCACACATTGAAATATGTGAGCGCTCTTTGAAGTCTGAGAAGTGCCAATAGAACAAAAAGCAGTATCTTCCTTAAGGATACAGAGAACTGCATCAGATATTGGTAGCCACTGGCTACAAATGGCATTAAGATGAACTTTAGGGTCTGCATGCCGTGACTCCCGGGCACCAATTTTCAATCCCAAAGAGGTGACTATCTTTTCAATTTTTTCTTTGTCTCTGTAAGGAAAACAGTAAATAGATAATAAAAACACAGCTATATATAACAAGCATCTACATTTCTTGTTTGAGTACTTAAAAAAATCATCATTGCACGTGGAAAGAAATTCTACGAAAACTTTACAGATCATCTCACCTTTTCATAACAGCTTCATACAGACTCCATATGTTGTCCAGCACCAACTGCACAAACAAAGGTTTCTTTCCTTTTGACTGGTAGAATATAAACATACAGGTAGTTACCACCAATTCCTCAGTTTTACAATAGGCTTAAGCCTGCCCTTGTAAATTACTATTTTCATCAGGAACAGGTAAAGCCTTTATTCAAAACCAAGACAGCTATTTGTTTCTACACAAGATCATTACTTCAAAAGCCTGTCTTATAAGACATGTTTCATTAACATGAAATTTAGAAGTGAAGGACAAGAGTTTCAATTTCTTAAAAAGAGCCTGATAAATACGGAACCTGGTTATTGCCCTTTTTATAACTATTAAACCTCACCCATGAAAACACACACACAAAAAAATATCACTAAATGAAAACAAGTTAACTCCCTTCTCCCTCAACTTTTAGTGGTGGAAACGCTTGAAGGAAGACAAGTGTAATTTTTTTGGCCGGGTTTCGATGTAACACTCAGTGCGATTTCACTAAAGCAAAAAAGATTTTCTATATCCTAAATAGTAAGCTAAACATGAATATCCTAAATCTCTAGTTGTTGAAGGACCCTGCAAATAAGACAGAGATCACTATCACTACTCTCGTTTCTACATTTTTAGTCTTCCATTCATCTTGCATGTTTTGGTCTATGCTGAATCCTTGAAGTTGTTACGTCCCTTCTGTTGTGAATAGAGAGCAACTGTGAGCACTGTTAAATGAGATTCTCTCCATGTAGGTTTTGAATGGTCAATTTTTGGAACATTCTCTTCTCCAAGGGCTGACGCAAGGCTATCCCAGTGACTTCATACTTCCACTGATGCTGAATGAAAAGGTACTGAGGCCAACTTTCAGAATACGCTATGAGGAATAGAATTAACAAAAAAACCCACAAACCAACAAAAAAACAAAATAAATTAAAACCCAGGTAATATTTTTGACAACCTCCCTACCTGATCACCTTTCATTATCTTCTTTGCTTTTGTATTTAGATAGTAATCTCCCCATAAAGTCTTCAGAAGTACTGCAGGCTTGATTCCAATCTTTTGGCTGTACAGCTTGGCAAAATGCTCAATGCTGAAAGGAAACAAAACACATCTTGATAAAGTGAAATGCTGTTTACATGTGCTTATCAGCCTGAACAATGGACACACACAAATGAAAATCACAAACAAATCTCAAGTCCTTGTTTTACTCCAATTTTTCATTCGTCTTCACTCTAGCTCACATTGTTTAACATTTACACCTGCAAAAAAAATTTAGTCATAACAGCTCAAAAATGTCAGCAGCATTTGTATGTTTTCGTTTTGTTTCAAGTCACCTTCAAGGTTGAACTTGTTAATTTGAAATAAATATTAGCATACTAACCTCACAGTAAAACCTCAAAAGCATAATACAAAAGTCCTAAATATTTATGTGATGACTCTCAAATTTATTCGATAAAAGACAACCCATAGCACACTTACAATAAGAACAACCTGTTTACAGAACAATAATATCTGATAATCCGTTCTTTGAAATCCAGAATTCGCAAATTTCTACACACCTAAAAGAAGACCTGCCCATGTCTGCAAGAAGACCAAAACTAAGATGGTTTTCCAAGAACTATCCCAAACTATGAACAGGGCAAGAACCTTCAAGATTCTTGTGCCAGCAGCTCCTGCATATGCATGTATGGCATTCTTTCAACACGTGAGGATTATGAGAAAAGCGTATGTACTAATTGCACTTGATGAGGCTGGCACTGCCTAATGACTTAGTTTTTCTGCCATGACAAGTCATAATACCTTTAGAAACAGAACCCACAACCATTTAACAGCAGTCAAGGCTTGCCCTGATTAAGAAAATGCTCCACTGATTGGTATTTCACCACATGGCACTATCAGCAGTCCAGAAGTACCTCTTGAAACTAATTAAGGAAAATCTTCCTTTTTCCTTTCCATTACATGATTCATCAGAACCAGGGCTTGCCAGTTCATCAGAAGAAACAAAGTAGTAGCAGAAAGGCAACAATCTTCTTTCAGCTTCAACAAATACATTAAAACATTTTCAAGACATGAGAGGAAAAAAGGAGAAATAGGACAAGTACAAATAAGAAAACTAGCAGAGAGGAGTCCTGTTATTTGTCCAAGCTGTAGACATATTTTGTGGGATAGAGAACAGACTAACACAAATTAGTAATGTATAAACAGTCTGATCTAGACCCAGCAGCAGCTTACTAACACCCTTTGTCTAATTTAGATGCCTAAATGTTTTTGGCTGAGATACAATCTTGTACCTGGATAGTTCAATTATCATACTATTTTAAAAGTTTCAGTATATAAAGCAGAAGGGGATTAAAATGTGGGAAATCTTAGCAAACATCATTTTTAATCTCATATTCCATAAAAAGCATTATAAGTTTTTTTAAGTTCATCTTGTATCATTATAGTATTGGCAAGTAATAAACAGAAAGCTTACCAGTCCTGTCCAGTATAGCAATACACCAATAACAAAAATAAGGACGGGTCGTATCTGGCCCATTTCTTCCCCCCATTTGAAGCTAAATTACAAGCAATATTTAGATTTCAGCCCTATAGAAACTGTGTAAGTAAGGTTCAAACCACTTGACAAGTACTTCAATTGGCAGGTACCTAGCAAATACAAAGAAATAACTAAAGCTTACCAGTTACCAGCCCACTTCAGGTTACCCTAGCATATACCATTAATCATCTACCACACATTTCCCACTGCAGGTATCAGTTACCAACATATACCAAGTGCTAAAAGCTTTGGGGAAAAAAAAAATCATAAAAAAGACCAAATTAACACAAGGTGTAATCTCTGAATACAACAAATTAGACTCTCACTCTTGTTTTCAGTTTCCTTACACACTTATGCTCTGATTTTTCTTTTTATGAATTATTATCATTCATCACAGATAATTAAACTAAAATAGCCCATTAGTTTCCCTTTCCTCTGTAGTGATAATAAACGTTTGTGATAAATTAGGTTCCCTACATAGTGTGTAGTCTAAGAGCTTCACTTTGACTTTAAAATCCTGGAGCTGATTTTTCTTAAAGGTTTTGCAATATTAAAGACATGCAATGTATTGCTGCGTACACCTTTCCAATTATATTTTCATGATGAAGACAACAACTCCACCTTGTGGCTAACAATCAGAACACGTGTAATCTTTAGCCTGCTCCCTTCCGAAACTAAGAAAAGGACTGAAAAATAGAATTGATCACAAACTCAAATACAGTAATACAGAAAGTTTTCTGAAATTGTTCTATCCCCAAATTCATATGTTTACTTAAACATCTTTGCAATTTTCTTTAGCAACTGCTGAAACAGAAATATAAAGATATTAAGTAACAAGAGATAAGAAATACACCTGAATGAACAGAAAAAAGTTAGATTAAGACTGATGAGTATAAACACTTGAGGACAAATGGATGACTTCAAGGACAAGTCAAAGTCTGGTACAGAAAACACAGATCACAGTAATGCTGTGACCCAGAATTACACAGCAGCTGCTGCGTAAGTAAAACAGGGGTCCCTGTCATACAGCTGCCAAAGCTGTCCAGTGTTAATGATAAATTAGGACTGATTATATACAGTTGCAGAAAATATAAAAAAATCTTTAGAAAGATGAAGCAACTGAAAATACTTTAAGATTTACTGCAGTAATCAATAAAGAAAAAAAAAGAAAAAATATATCAGTAACTAAATTCCAGACTTACCCAAAACCCCAGCCATCAATTGCACTGGCAAACACCACATTTCCATGGTCGGGTGAAAAATAAAGATGTGAATCATCAGTATCTTCCAATCCAGTGCTCCAGTCATAAATTTGATCTCCTGGTGCAGCATCTGAAATACTTTCACTTTCTGTTTCTTTCTCAGCTCTTTCTTCTAAGACTTTAGAGGTAAAGAGTGCTCCAGTGATTGCATTGATCTACAGAAGGATATGTAAAAGCACCCTAAGATTCGTTCACTCTTTCACAACCCTTGCAATTAAAATGCAATTCCTCCCCCCCCCCCCAAATATAAAAAGAGAGGGGTGTTGTTTGGTTTTTTTGTAAAAAAAAAAATTAAAAAGGTAGCATGCCTGCGATTTAAAACACAGACCTTGTCTACCTAATCCTACCCATTTCAAGACAACATTTTGATGAGCCTAACATTTCGATTTAAACACCATGTACTTTCCAAGTCAAAGTCAGCCACATCAGGATTGAATCAGTTACAGCGCATCACGTGAAATACACTTTGTCTCTCAGCACAAGGAATGGTGAAATGAGAACTTGATACTGCCAACAAACAAACAACAAAGGAGGGCAAAGGGAAACCACATAGAGCACTCTGGGGAAAAAAAGGAAAAAGTTTGAAGGCAGCTTCACTTACAACTTAAAAGATGAATTAACTTTATCCCTGCATAAATCCATCAACGTCAGGAGCAGTCTAAAGATATTATTTGTCTACCTCTAAAGAAGTTTAAGCAATTTAACAGGAAAAAAAAAACACTCAGCGTACTATTTCTAAAAATGAAGACTCTTCCTGATGACCTGTCAAGAGGGATTTAATACTCCTTTCTCTATCACAGGCTTTCTGAACGAACTTCAAAACCAACTAGAAATAAAACGTATCTCAATATTAAAAATTAGACTAGATATTATAGTGCTTGATCATGCAAACCAAGAAAGCACTGGTTCTGCTGCACAGCCATAAGGCAGTGGAAAATACAGTCTTGCTCAATTCAAGAACGGAGAAAAGGGGGAAGAACAAAACTTCCACAAAATCTGCTGTGTGAACACAACACTAGAGCATGAATACCTGTTCTAAGATATTCTTAAGGTGCAAGTATGCTTCCTGAGGGGTCAGCTTGAGCTCCACAATCAAGCGATCAATTTTATTAATCACCAATACTGGACGTATATTTTCTAGCCACGCTTGCCGTAGAACTGCTTGAGTCTATTAAGAAAGAAAACAGTTAAAAAAAATCCATTACAGAAAGCTTGATACCACAAAATAGACAGAACATTAAAGAAAATGACAATATATTTCTAAAATTTATTTAAACATATAATAAAGGATAGGTTGACATTCAAACCAGAAATTTGACTCCCATAGTACACAGTGTTAGCTATTATAGAATTCTGCAGAATGGCAGAATTTCATGGCAAAGAGGCCCACAACAAACCCCCCTCTTTAGAAATGTAAACTATGAAAAAACCAATTTCAATGTTATTTTCTGTATTTTTTCCACTTTCAATGCCATAAAAGCACATGTAAATATTTTATTTCCCTTAAGACACTTATTTCTTCTCTATAGAAACATTCCATTTCTTGAGAAATTGCATACTGACTGTTTCAGCCCTACATCACTATACCCACTCACCAGTGTTGCTCTGCTTTTCAGCACAACTATGAAATTAACTACCCTCTTTCATACCTCAAGTACGTTGTCATTAATTCAAAGTTTTACAAAGCTTCTTAAACCAGCTCATCTTTTATTTCTACATAATACTCTTCAGACTTTGCTTAGTCTGCCTTCTCTACTTTCTTTCTCTATTCAATATGCTTTATTTCACCTGTGGACAGACTCCTTCAACAGCATCCACCACTATGATGCAACCATCACAGAGTCGAACAGCAGTAGATACTTCTGAAGAAAAATCCACGTGCCCTGGGGAGTCTATTAAATTAATCAGATACTCCTGATCACCTAGGATCAAACAATAAATTAATATTTCAGAACAGTTTTCAAAAATATTTCTTTCAGCCACCTGGTTATGCTGCTTAAGCTGTTATTAATTTCCACGGACCAAATCTGCAGTAACCATTACACTAGTGGTTTGTGTCTAATTGGTTTTAATTTCACTTTTAACACCAATCTTCTTCTTTCAATGCCTGACTACCTTTGGAAAATTAAAAACAAACAAAACCACACCAGCCAATCAAACAAAAAGAAAAACCTTAACCCTGAACAAGCTTGTAGTAGCATTAAAAATAGATCACTAGCCAAAACACAAATCAACTGCATTACAGTTCGCATTTTAAAGATAAATCATGACAGACTATCATAATAATAAACCCTACATTATTCATAAAATGCCTCATTTCAACCTTGTCATTTTTTTAAAAAAGGAAAAACGCTTTAGACTCCATATTACCAAACTATCTTCAAAATATCAATATAGGAAAAATTTTCAATATTTTCTATATTACTCGCTTCAAAAATTCCTAGTTAATTCCAGTCAACTTTTGATGAACAGAAAAACAATATACACAAAATGTTCTAACCATTAAAAGTAAGGTCACTTCAGAGTCAACAATAAACCAGCCACAGTTTACAATACTTAGCTAGAAGATGACTGATTTCAATTATTTTTTATAATTAGCTGTAGATGAAATGCAAAGACTAACAGTGGCTTGTGTGTTATTCTTTTTATTGCACAAGCCTGTTAGTAATGTATCTCATGTTCTTCACCTGCCTAGGTGAGGATAAGACTGGTGATGAACATGGAGTCATAACAAAGATGAGACTGTAACTACACTATAAAAACTCTCTGAACAATTTATAGCGGAGTATTACAGGCACCTTGACGTAGAAGTATAGCAAAGATCAGACCGTACAAAGTCATTTAAAGATTTGTTGTTTTTTGAAGATCTTGCCTTTCAGTGACATTATTTCAAGACAAGTTCAAAATATGAAGATTTAGATCTAAAATAAAAACGGAAAAGCAACTGTTCTAATTGCCCCCACTCAGAGATATGATTGAAGATGGTTTTCCTAATTATCTTGGTTAACAGTTGAATACATGCCTAAATCTTTGCAGAACTATGGCCTAACGTTGAGGAACACAAAAATAAAAGTTGCACACAAAAAGATCTCAACAGCAACAATGAAGAGACAGGGAGAATTAACAAAAACACAAGATAAGTTTATACTTGCCAGCATCACCAACTTACCTTTGACAAAGTGCAATGAAATGGCACTAGATTTCATTGTTATTCCTCGGATCTGTTCATCTTCTCTACTGTCTAGGTATCTCAGCTGATTACAAAAAAAAAAGAAGAGGTGATAAATCTATAGAATTATCTCAACAAGTTACTTATCAACTGTCAAAAAGTATGACTGTGAGAAAATGAGGTTTAGCAAGACTAGGAATGGAATTTCCTAAATCATCACTGATTTACAATCCCAGCATATCCACACCAGAATTTTGCTAAAAACGACAGTATAACTCTACCTTTCCTGCCAAGCGGCTAGAGATTATTCCATTGCTAGATATTAGACAATCAGCCAGAGTAGTTTTGCCTGAAAATAAAAATAAATTACTTAGTTTAGTTTAACGCAGACAACAGAAAAAAATGTGACAATATTATGAATCCTGACAACATCTAGTGTTCTGAGATGTC
>JAHREE010000547.1:4192680-4373417 GCA_033628505.1 Tringa tobata | reverse complement strand
GGGGGGGGGGGGGGAGGGAAGCCGATCTTAAATGCATTCAAATAGAAAAGAGCGGAGGAGAGTCTTTCAAAGCCATCAAGACTCAACCTCAGGATCAGGCTTTTCCACAAAGCAAAGCCAAGGGTGCTGTGTGGAGAGAGGGAGAGAGAGAGGGAGGGGGACGCTGCCCCAAAGGACCCCTCAGAAGAGTTCTGGGTGAATCCGCCCTGACAGAAACCTGTGCAAGCACAGCGAGGCTGGCACAAGAGAGCACAGCAGGCAATTTTTTTGTTTGTTTAAAATTACTAGTACAGGTTTATAAGCAAGATTATCAGTGCCACAGGTAAAAAAAAATCACAAGTCAGGTTTCCCAAAACCATAAGGGATTTAAACCTTGCAACATTCAGACATATGTTTATCGGTTTGGAGTCAGTACTGTAAATATTTTCAGTTTCTTCTCTAGTTAAAAAAAACCACAAAATAATCATCCTAGGCGTCTCATCATCCTGGGGTTCAAAGATTCAGTCTTTAATACTAAAAATATGTCTAACAACTGCATTCAAGGAGATACATCATAAGATCACAAGAGTGTGATCCCTATCTATTGGAACTACAGGGCCAACCCTATGGCTGCAAGCGCACCATGAACTGCAGGTTTTGTGTTAAGGTTTGAATAGCAGACGTACTCCTTATGTGTCTCTGTGGGAAGTCTGTCTATCTGTTCATCAGCCACTTTTTTTTTTTTTTTTTATCTGTAGACAGAGATGAGAGGCAGGCAGTGTGTATAGCTCCTCATGTTCTTTTTGGCCAAGACTGCGGGTGTAGTTTGCCCCATAAATTTGTTTCAAAAGTCCTAGATTAATGAAGAGTTGGAACACATTGTTTTCATGATGAGATATCAGACCTGGCTCAGGCTCAAGTATAAAGATGGTGAGATAACAATCTCACAGCAGAAAATGAGGTTCAGCTCAACTGAAACTTCTCAATTCAAAACCCCAGTTTAATAATATGAATAACTGATTAAAACATGCACAAAACTTTGGGTTTAAAATAAACATCACTGAAGTTTTTACAGTCAATAAAATTTTAAGCCGTTATTGGTTTAGGCAGCACATTGTGTTTCCTTCAGTGTAGCTATAGTGTTTCTGTTTTTAGGGGAAGACCGGTCTCTTGGCAGTGTTACCTGGATAGCACAATGCATACACATCTCAGAAGAGATTTTGAAGCAAAGAAAAAGATCTAAGATAATTTAGCTCTTTGCAGGAAATTTTGTAGAGATATAATTACTGTTTAATTCAAAATAATAAAATAGAAGGAAAATATTTTTCTTGTCCCAAAACACTTGGAAAAAGAATACAGGGAAGGAAGGTTAGTAAGACAGGACTTCATTCTTTTTTTCTCTTTACAGGGAAGTGAGAAGACCCTCCAAAAGTCCAGAATGACCTTTTTAACATTGTTATATACACAATCCACCCATTAAAGGCTCACATCTGAGTGCTAGTGTTCATACTTAGGGGCTGCAGTCTTGGGCTCTTAATCAAATAGTTGTTGCAATATTCTTAAGAATATTTTGAATCAATTCCTTCTTATTAGACTGAATCACTTTATGTGCCTATTAGGTGATCTATTTCAAAATCAACAAATAATTGTAACTCCAAAATCCACTGGAAGTGTACCCAAGTTCTGAGCTTGCTCAAAGAACAGTATGCAAATTAGATCCAATGCTGGAGACTTCTCCATTTTTAATAACTGGCATAATTTCTAGACTTTAGAGCTTAAGACTTTAAAGCTTTTGCAGTGGCATAAGATGCTACCAAGGCGGTATGATGATCATTGTCAAGCTGCTATGGTAGAGATGTAAGTTTAGTTGGAAGGTTATTTTTTTAATAAACCATAAAAATGTTCTCAAAAGTACATTGTAAGATATTCCAGATCCATTTCTTATTTTAGAAGTGGTATCTTTTTTTATGTGGAGAAACTATGAGCGAGTCTGACTTGGGATTGATCTATAACAAGAAAGAAATATTTTTACTTTTTTATTTCCCATAGGTTCCAAATGTGTTAACTTAATGCAAGAGAATATTACCCCCTGCCAGCAAGTACAGACAGGCTTCAGATCACTGGCTAAATAGAAATGTCTAAGAGCAAATACAGGATGTTGACTCTGACCTCCAAAGTCAGAATAAAGCCTCTGAGGTAGATGAACTCTCTGCACTCAAGAATAGTATTTAGATTCATAGAATCTTCTAGGTTGGAAGGGACCTTCAAGATCATCTTGTCCAACCATCAACCTAACTCTGACAAAAATAAACACCCACACAACAAACAAAATGCAACACCATCACTAAACCATGTCTCCCAGCACCACGTCAACCTGTCTTTTGAACACCTCCAGGGATGGTGCCTCAACCACCTCCCTGGGCAGCCCATTCCAATGTCTGATAACCCTTTCAGTGAAAATATTTTTCCTAATATCCAGCCTGAACCTCCCTCCTATTTGTCTACCATAAAAGATAATCACAGCATACAAAAACATAGAAGTTTAGTTTCGAGATATAAAAATAAACTACTGTTTCATCTTTTTCTCAATCTGTCAGCCATTCCCCATTTATTGCACTTTTGTTATCATTATCATAAAAATCTAGATTCCTGAATAAATTCAAGAAAGAGGAAGACTTCTCTAAAATATGGGATATTTAAGCCTTCATACTGACCACATGTAAATACATAAGAATCCCAAAAAAATCTACTAAGTCTTCTAGACTTACTCTAGTGTCAATACTAGAAAAGCAGACTCCCAAAAATATGGTGTCCATACATAACTTCTGTTGTTCAGATCATAGCATGGCTGTTAAAAAACCAACGACTTTGAGAGCGTTTGAGGTTTATTTTTGTTTTTTAAAAAAAAGTTCTTTATGATGATAAGCATTGAACTTTTCTCACTATTAGTCGAGTTCTCTGAGAGGAAAATACTTTGTGGGAAAATTTCAGGGGTCTTGCTATGCTATATGAAAAACCACTGTATGTATGCCAGATCCTAAATAAGTGAAATTCAGCAACATTCTGTTAAAATAATCAGACCAACAGCACTTGGCATACGACAACCCTTATACTGTCAATTTTAATTAGCTGAGATTCTTTTTAGACCTTATACAAGCCACAAGATAGTCTCCCTCAAAGAAGGGAAAGAATAATAGTTCATCAAAGCAGACATCAGTCAGTCATTGGGGAAGGCATATTCTCACCAAATTCATTTGGATTACCAGTAACTCTGGGGTTGAATTTAAGATAACTGCAAGTAACAAATTTAAAATAATCAGTGACTCAAGGAGTTCTGGCCAAATTGTAAGCAACAGATTTCATTTATCAGAGTTGTAATCTGTCTTCTCCAATTGATGATTGCAGCATCTCTCTAAAGAGCTGTGATGCCCTATGTAATCAGTTTTATAAAGTTATTATCTAAATGAAAACTTTTGGTTTAGCAGTTAAACCACATCCAAAAATAGATTTATTGGTTAACGAAAAAAACCCTAATCTTTTCTCCAAGTAAAATTCACATTTATATTAAGGTAACTTTACACTGCCTTTTAGGCCCACTGAAAGTGCTTTCATGACACAGAATAGGATGTAGGCTCTCTTGAACAGTCTTGTCTGAATCCAAGTAATTTTGTGCATGTTCATAATTATTTCATATGCTAAAAATTACTGGGATCAAGGAAATTTTTGATTGAGCAATGAATTCTAATGCAATTACAAAAACTTCTTGCCTTGGAGGGATACATTAGATTACTTTCACCTCTATGTAATTGTTTTTCTAGTATCTATTTCTGTTTGTAGCATGGCCATTCAGCAATGCGGGAGATATACTGACAATATTGCTTAGACAATAGTGAGAGTTAAACCTTTGAAGACTGGTGGTGATATCAGAGTAGAGAAGGTGTTTTGTTTGGTGATCGGTTTTCTGGACCAGTTTATAGCAAACTGAATATTGTCAAAATGAAGGTTTTGTAGATGAATATTGATTGTTTCAAACTCCTTTGAATTGTATGCCTAAAATATGTGAAGAATATTATAATTCGATACTCTATATTTCAACTAGCTTTCAAAAGATTTATTCAATGGTTTTAATTTCTGCTTAGCTCTTACTTTTAGATGCTACATGACAGACCATGTGCTGCTTATATTTACTAAAAAAATATTAGTAGGGTAACAACTGAATTTCATGAAAAATGTAGTGGCAGGCAAGCACTGTGGTGAGAAATGGGATACACTCACCTCATCTGGCTTCTTAGACAGGACTACTTCAGAGATACTGAGCTGGCAAAGTCTGACAGCTCAAACTAGCACCAGCTTTAGGGATCTCCAGTTCCAGATAACTTCTCTTAGTCATTTTTTTATGTTACTTTTCCCAGCAGAAGTCCTTCATGTCTGTTTCTGAGCTCTATTTTACCTTGCTTTAATTTACCTTGCTTGCTAAATTTCTCTTATTCCTTTTTCCCAATTATTTATTGGGTATCTAACTACCTGTAACTTGAATTTATTTATAGTCAGTAAGAGCAGTACGCTTTTACCCTTCTTGTTTTTTAGTTATATTTGGGTTTAATGTACAGAATTTTACAAGATTCATTTAAAAAATGATGCTTTATTTCTTATTATTTCCCTTTGCTTGTATCTGGACCAGTGTTGCAAGTTTTCAGCCACAAGTAGGAGGAACACCTTTCATTATATATTTCCTTAAAGGACATATTTAATAATTGTGTGTCAGCCAAAATAAAATTTTAAAATTATGCTTGAAACAAACTACCAGAGAGATGTTACGCAAATTATAATGAATCTAACATTTGCTATATTGCTTTAAAAATCTTAATATGAACATTTTTATTTCATGCATAATTTACACAAAACAACAAGGTATAAGTAATAAATTGTCATGATATTACTCTTAACACCTTTTAATGCAATGGTGTCATCAAAATAATCATCCATGACAAGTGGGTGTAATTGAAATAAAACCTATTAAGAAAAGCAGATGTCAATACTTCTAAAGAAACATAGTTTTGGGATGGATGTTTTAGCCCTCAGGAAAAAAAAAAGGGAGAGGAATTGAAAAATCAGAAATGGCTTGCAGAGCACAAGAAGTGCATGTGAGATTTCAACACCACTAAAATTTTAGTCAAAAAGGGTGAAAACAGGTGAGCAGATACACAGAAATTGAAAGATAAGCAATGAGGGAAAACAGTAAAAAAGAGACAATATGAGAGGAGAAATGAAGTGTAGTTATTTTCACAAGTAAGACTAGTAATATCACTAAAGATTTAAAAAAAAGATTTAAAAAGTGCATCTTGGTGGCAGTATCATTTAAAAGACTGAGATCAACTCTATCCATCCTTTGTATTCTGTACTGAGGACGGATTCGCATGCTGATACTGTTTATTACTGTATTAGTGTACTGAGCTCTGGGACCTATGCCATCAGCACAATATTTTGTGGTTTTATCACTCAGAAAAGATTTTAAACACAAGCTACTGACATTGTTCAATCTTCTCCCAGTAGATAGGGTATGGGTTTTCCCCTTAAATGAAACTATTCAAAATGATCTCATCTGATGTGTTTTACCCAGGCGCCATCGCTGCCCTCATAAACCCACAAGGATTTATGGTAATGGACAACAGCCATGCCTCACAACAGAGTATGTGGAAAAATATCCCAAGTATAGCAACATCTCTCCTCCCCGGAGCCTTAAGCCGAAACAAGAGTACCAAGTGCATCGTGGGAAAATGGAAGGAATTACAACATTTAAGTAAACATTTTGAAGCAATGTGTTTTACAATCACCCTATAAAGTTTCTCATACTTTCTCATTTAAAGGGGGACTGAACATTGTCCTGCAATCACTTTTAAAATGCAATCATTGCATCCCTTACACTTTTTTTGATTTAAAAGTATAAATTTTGATTTTAGAAATACAGTTACCACAAAAAGGTTGTAAAGAATAGTGAAGAATGCATATGAATATATTTGTATTCTTTAAAGCATCCTTTAACCTGTAAAGATAATCTAAAATTTTTGTTCTTGTTTTTAGCCTGTTTTGGAAATCTAGGTCTCATCAAGCCTGAAAAAGCTGGCAAGCTGGGGAACTTCCTGTAATACATGTGTGGAATTTAAGACAGTGGGAAAATGAAACCTTAAAAAAAAGGAACAGGGATTATTATTTTTTTAATCAGACAGTTCTAAATTACTAGGAGTTTGAAGAAAGCCAACTGTAAAGGGGTTCAGCAGGTCTGTCCCATCAGTGCACAGACTCTGATATTAAGCTTACAAAATTAAAGAGCATCTTTCAAAGAATTTGAAAAAGACATCGCTCATTCATTAATAATAATGTGACAGGAGCATAAACCTTTAGTTTTTCCATTATTGTTTTTCCTTTAAGCTATAAGGGCAACAGGTGAAACTTCTTTATTTGTTTATAAAAAAACAAAAGGGACATACATAGAAAGGCCAAATGCTCTTCTGCAAGATTGCTCGTGTACTGCATAGGCTGTTTAAACACATACATATGTAATATACACCCTTTTAACATAATATGCCCATATAAAAATGGTAAAATGCTGTTTCTGATTATATTCCATTCTCATGCAATTAGTAAATGCTGCCACTTGTAGTATTTTGATTTTTGCTTTCTGGATCATTTATTTGTAAAATTAGAGCAACTTTCTCTGGTCTCCTTTCAGACAATTTAAAGAATATTTTTAAACTGGGAATGAGACTCAGACCATTGAAAAAGTTGCTTCACCATCTACCTTTGAATAATGGCTGTATCATGCATCAGAGACCCTAGAATTATGTACTACAGTTTTCTTTCCACCTTGCTATCCCTCTAACATATGGCATGAGATTGATATTTCATTGTAAACATTATGTCTTTGTTTTTCCATATAATGGAAAAATTACAACAAAGACTCCATCAGGAAAAAGAAGTTTTTTAACCGATGTTTCCTTCTTCCCCAATTTAGATCTGATTATTTACCATATGATATTGTGAAGCGTCCTTTTCGAATACAAGAAGAGCATAAACCAAACACGGGAAAGATAGAACTGGGAACCACATACCAGAAAGATTATAATGTTCATAAAATACAACCAGTGACATTAGTAAGACCTCTAGAGAGAATACATACTACAGGAGGAAAACTGGATACCATACCAACCTATCAAGGTAATAATATGTGCCACTTTTAGAAAGAGAAATAAGCAAGATGAAGGCAGTATTCTGAATTATCTATATTAGAAACTGGATTTCTTAGTTTGGACCAGAGAGTAAGACATACTAGAAAGCAGGTGGTAATGCCATAAGGTGTTCAGCACTCCACTTGTTTAGAGGTGACATTTATTGTTTCTAAACAAAAAGCTTTCTCTAAGGCTTTTGTTGCTAGGAGAGAAATTCTGACATACACTTGGCTAGGATATCTCAGGCAAAAATTGATTGTAATTAAAGTGCCAATATATCTTTGAGATAGTTCTAGCTCATGTAACGCATATTTTTCCACAGAGTAGGTCAAAATGTTGATTTTAGAATTCTTAATTTTGTACTGTATAGATTGCATATATTCCCAGTAATGATCTGGTTTGACACAAATTATTCTATTACAATGGTCAGCACAAAGACACTAAATCTCCTTTTAAGTTTTTTCGGCAAGCAACCTTTATATTTATAGAAGTAGAAAATTTTATACATAAAATGTGTTCTTGGATTTGTTACATGTAGTGCATTGTAGCCCCAATGTAAAGTAAGTAGAAATAAATGATGAAATATAATGGACTAGAGTAATGAAAATCAATATATTCCTGATTATGAGGGCCAGTGGTATCAAAAAGATAGCTGAAATAACGAGAATCAGATATGGCTATTGAAACAGGACATTAGAATGCTTGGTGCAAAATAAGCAGAGGAGAGTGCAGTGACAGAAAAAGTTGGAAGGATAAAATTTGGGAAAAAAGGCTCCTCAAAAAGCCCAGACTTCTATTTCTCTAGCTTCTTTAAGCTTAGGCCTATGTTAGATAGAAATGTATTTATACAAATACATGCTACTTATATTTATCAATTGTAAATAATTTAAGTATTTCTATTTAACCCACATGTAAGTAGTAAGCTAGCAAATAATCAATAATTTAGGCTAGTCTCAGCATACAACTAAGAAAGCGTGCAACTGCTTCACTTAAAATGTACGTCAGCAGTTCAACGGGGAGTGAGGATCAAGGAGTGAAAAAACACTGAAGCTGAGGTAAGTACAGTGATTGCAAGACAACAAATTGATTCCAACTGTCCTTGAAGAAGTTTAGACTGGACAGTAAGTTTTGTAACTATATCAAAAGAGTCTGTTAGTAATAAATCCAAAAGCATAGAAAAAAACATCCAAACAAGCTTTAAGATGATGTAATGTTGATATGAAAATTATAAGAGAGAATTCTGCTTCTCCCAATCAATACTGAACATAACCCATTGGCTTATGAGGTTCCTTTCAGTCTTTTACATAAACTTCCAAGTAAAATGTAAGATATTGCTTATGGCTATCTTCTGTATGGAACACACACTAACTCTCTGCATGCAACGTTTTCTTTTTCCTTGAGGAAACAGTCAAAATAGGAAACAGTCAAAATAGGGTACCATGTACAATTTTTTGTGTTTCTATCACACCAATGATAGAAGACAGTTTTGTCATCACAAACATGCAGATAATAGCATCATTCTCACTTGCATCCATTTTATTTGTTTTGCAAGATTTAACACCAGAAGAATTTGGCTTAATTTTAAAGGAATGGGCTTAAGTAATAACACTTGTATGGTGAAGTTTTGTTTTTGCCTTAAAGATGACTATAGGTCATGGAAAGTTCAAAGAAGGGAAACTAGTAAGGTGGAGCATATATACCACCCACCTACAGAAAAGTTTGGAAACGCTACTACATTTCAAGATGACTTTGTTCCCAGGGAACTGAATCCCAGACAAAGTTTTAAGCCTCCTTGTGTAGCCAAGCTTTCAGATGTGCCTTTCAATAGTACTACAAGCCATCGCACTTCTTATATTGCTCATCAACTGGAACCAAAATTCATAAGAGCAAAAGAAGAGTACAAGCCAAGCAACCAACCCTTTGAAGATCTCACAACCCACCGGAATGATTTTAAAGGGCTACCTGGGGAACTTGCAAAAAGCTGCAAGCCTGAAAATGCAAAAGTCGAATCCAATGCTCATTTTAATGGAGTCACTGAATTCCAGGACCGTTTTCAGCCATGGCTGGTCTCCTTGCGTGAGGTCCACAAAACAAAAGAGTATGTTCCACCCCCAGGCAATATGGATTTTAACTCCACAAGCCGTCTTGATTATATTAAGCATGAGATTTCTCCTGCTATCCCCATAAGACCTGTTTCTAACGAGAGAAGAACCAATGCCCCTTTTCAAGGAAATACTACTATGAAGGAAGACTTTAAAGCTTGGGGCCACTGTCAGCAAGAGATTACTAAGAAACAACAAGAAATTCCAAAACCCACAGGAAAATTTTATGATTTGACTACATTCAGATCTCATTACATACCACATCGGATCATTCCAGCTCAAAGTTTCAAACCTGCACATGCTACAGTTCTTAATTCGGCTCCTTTTCAAGATGAAACTATGTATCGCACAGAATACACTCCAAAGAAACCAGAGATCTGCCCAGCAAATTACCCATCTCCTCCAGGTTATATCTATGTAAACACAGATTCTCATGGTCACAAATTCTTCCGCCAGTTTACTCCAGAATTTTCTGAGTCAAATAGTAATCCTATTCCAAAGGAAGTAGCTGTTGTGTCATAATACTTAAATGCAATATTTCAAGTGTTCTGGTGAAATAATTGGAATCCCACTAATTCATTTTTTCTTTAAATAACACTGAAATCAAATTTAGTAATGCAAATTCTGATTTTAAAAGCATTTAAAGTAATAGCTTGAAGAAAATCAAAGCAACACTGGAAGACAAGACAAATAACGATGTCCTAATTTTTGTAGGAATAATGCATCTTACACGACATTCATTCTTTTTTTGATCATGCGTTCTGGTTTTCTTGATTTCCCAGATTTTTTTTATCTTTCATCTCAAGCATATGTTTTGTAAATTTAATTCTCTCAGATTTTCTGCAAATGAAATGATTGTATTTGTGAAATAGCAAGTATCCTTTGATCATAACTTCTTTTTCATAGAAGCAAAAAATTCTATAATAATCTAAATAATTAGCTCATCAGTCCAGTTTTTAATCTCATCAATACTTTCAGTAATCTGATAAGAAGATCTTTTTCTTTCCGTTTTGCTGCCCAAATCATATGATAGCATCCCATATCACCTAGGCATTTCTAAAATCCTGGTTTTAGCTTTAGTCATCATTACTTTTTCCTCATTCAGTTCTGAGGAGAATATAAAGGTCACACTGTAATTTCTGATAGCAATTAACAAGAAGTAACCTTGCTCTTTTTCTGTATTCATACTTGAAATCACTCAAGCATAAAAACCAGGTCATTAGACTCTGTTTCCTAATTTCCCTGATAGTCCTTTTTCAGCCTTATTACCAAAGGAAACAAAGCTGATGGAAAGCTGTTTCCTCCAAAGGAAACAAAGCTTCGGAAACACTGACACATCAAGTGTGTGTCCTCCCCACCTGAGTAATTTCTAAAGCCGGTGTGCAAATTCAATCAAAATTCACAAAGAGATTTCACAGGTGATTGTTTTTCGAGTTTCTAAGGTAGACGGTGAGGAAGCAGAGAGAATCAGACTCAAAAAGTTATTATCTGTCCACTGCAGGTTTTGATCCTGCTGTCTGATTTTTAAAGTTAAACAGCCTGTTATTACTGTCAGAGTTCACTGCAGAGGCAGCACGAAGGTGAAAATGGAAAAAAACAACTATAAAATTGTATATAGAGATAACAGAAAACAGCGTGATCTCAGTTAAAAAAAGAAGCATCAGCCAAGATGCAGAAATCTCTAGGCAGCCTGGCTTCAGTTCATCTGCTCTTGAAAGAACCACTTGCTACAAACACACAGAAAACTAAGTTTTTATAGAAATTGCACATGTAATGATTATGCTTTTTGTATGAGATATTTCATGTTTTCTTTATGTATCTTTACCCAATTTTGGGAAATCATTTGGGAAATGTTTGGGAAAACAACCTATTATGTTGATGTTTTAAGCAAGTGGCAATAAACAGTTTTAGGATTAACAGTATTATCATGTTCTAGCACAGTACTCTGGTGTTTTTTTCACTGTTGCATACCTTGTATGCATTGGTATAGGGCAGTCTTTTGGGTTCTGAAGAATTACGTGCTTGTCTGTCATAAACCAAATCACCAATAAAAGGACTAAGATCCTGTTGAAAGCTGGAACTGGATCATATGCAAGGAAGAAAGCTGAACTGAGTATATTAGCTGTGCATAAAGCATTGCATGAGAGAACTGGAGACATTATTACAGCATAAGTTACTTTTAGGTAATTTTTGTCTTTGTACTGTGTTTTTGGAAATATGACTTACTCTGTTAATGAAACAACAATTCAATTAAACTTTTCTTTCTGAAGATTATCCACATCCCCAGCTGGTAAAGACCTGTTTTGGATTGGGCGTAAGCAAGGGCAATGTAAAGCTGTGACAGCCTAAAACAGGCCAGGAAAAAGTCCCAATTCATTGTCATCCTTCTGTACCACAGAAGAAAACAAACTACAAACACCCTTTTCTTTATGAAACTTGAGTCACTCTCTGGCCACAGCTGAGGAAACAAAGTCAAAACTTTGCAGAAAAAAACTACCCAAGTCCATATCCTATACACAATCTTGGTACCTCATGAGAAGTTGACAGAAGCTCCTAATATCCTCCAGCTCTCTTTTCTAGGGAGGAAGAAAGCTCATTGGGAAATGCAATCTGAATCCATTACGTTATGAGTGCCTTCATCTTCTGCTGAAAATGGCTGCTTCTGTGGGTCTGTGAGTGAGCCCAGATGCCTTTTTGTAATTTTCACAGCTGTTTTCTTTAGTTCTTACATCACTTTTCCCCCCCCCGTTAAGTTATAGAAAGTAATTTGCTGCCACCTACCAGCACAGTACAAAAAATCATTGAGAGGAAGTGGAGGGCATATTCAGATATATTTAACAGTTCCTCTGCAAATGTGTTTGAAGACTTTCTAGTGTGGAGGGGGCATATTCCCCCCTAAGTTTTATAGCGAAAGACAGAAGCCTTTATTACATTACAGCTGAAAGATCCACACCCCACTGATTGTGCTTCCAGGAAAAGCATCAAATGATATTATAAACCTATACACAGTATTCATTACTTGAGGTCAACTTTTTCATAAGCAACATAAGATTGAAAAGCAGACAAAATGAACAGCTGGAAATGAACGCTGGAAAACTAGTATTTCTCAAAATAACAGCTGTTTAAAAAGCATTTTATGATGTCATTCTAAACCAAGATGTATAAGCGGAAAAGTTACTCATGGATTCAACTGCTATTCTAAAAGTGCTTTCCATGCACGATGCTTTACAGCGTGCTCCACAGAACTGCTGCACGGAATAGTTTTGGTTTTGCTTTTGGTTTTTTTTAACAAAAAGAAAAAAATGCATTGGTGACACAAAAGGAAAATTAAATAGACACATGCATCTTTGCCAACATTGCCATCTAGGGTAACTTTGAAACACCACCATTTCATTGCTAGACATTTATTTTCAATTTTTTCCTGTTCATATTATTTATGAGATTCTTCTTTCTAAAGGCTATTACACATATTGGATAATCTGAAACAAGTTTTGTTACTATCACCCACTAAATATAAAACAGATCTGTTCTGTTTGGTCTAAATGAACTGTGCTTAGTGCAGTACCTGATGGCCTGGCAAAGAAACGTGACTTTATTCCACCTTTTCACAGAATCCCAATTCTGAATTTCAATGAGTCAGAGTGGGTTTATTTGGATTTTGGCAAATTCTCTTCCCCACTTTTTCAGTCAGGTTACTTCTATGTTGCCTTTTAATAGCGGCGCAAAGCAGACTATAACGAAGCTGAGAATGTGCCTGATAAGCTGTCAAAAATAAGAACTAATCTTGGCTTTGAAAAAATCCCAGAATTATGGATATATTAGGCTGATAAAATAACACTTGGAATGAAGGCACAGCTACAAAAATCACAGTAATAAACAATCTCCAGGTAATCACAGTGTTGAATAATCAAACTAGTCTTTATTTCAGAAATATCAAAACTACGTTAAAGAAAGCTAAATATTAGACATCTTTAGTTACTGGAAAAGCAATAAAATAATCTACAGAGGAATGTCATGCCAATTGCAATAACAAACATTTACAGCACTGCTTCTGTATAGCATGCATACTTAACCAAAGACAAAATTAAAGCAAAAAATGCTACGTGTTAACATTTGAAAACTTTAAATATAAGGGAAAACATGAATAAGAAATTTTGGTAATAAGAAAAAATATATGTCCAAAAATCTTTATTAAACACTGTACAAAACAAAATATTGCACTTTTAAATCAGACAATAAATATCTACAAAAGTATCTTACAAATGTTTTCTTTTAATTTAAAAAACTGCTTAAGCAATCAAGACCCATTGCTGATTAAAAAGGTAATGATCAGGAATATCCTCTCCTTGCAGTCAGCCTTGGACACAATAGTCCACATTAAACACTTTCTATACAGTAGTCCTAATCTAGTTTTCAGTGATGCAAACCCATTGTGCAGGAATGCTGTTTCTAAACCTGTTCTTACAGCATACCCACTAATTAGCATGAAATGTAGTTCAGTAACGTAACACAGGATCCAAGTCAATACAAGCATTCAGGCCTCCAATATATGCAGTAGTTTGGAAACTACAAAAGAAAAAAAAAAAAAAAAAGCCTATCTGCTGCCTCCCATGGGGTTCTCCCTGTTTACAGCCCTAATGAGACATAATCTGCAATATGGCAAATAATTTACTTGGGAATATCATAATCAAACTGTATCAACCTGCAAAAGACTCAAATGGTTAATGGTAATGACAAAAAGCCACCTTGATGGAAAACTGCTCAAAATAGATTTCTTGCACTCATCTACCTTCATAATGAATAATTCTTTCTTGGACTTTTTTCCCCATTAACGAGGGGAAAAATATTTATTCAAGACAGAAAATCTGACAGTCACATTTGGCCAGTAACTGGCTCCCCATTTGACTTGATGTGCAAGAGAACAGCGCTCACAAACGTTTCATTCACAGCTCTGACAAGGAAGCCTTGTGTCTAATTTAAAATCAGTAGAAAAATTTAATCATGCCAGAACTTCAATTGTACTTTAGTGACTGGAGCAGAATTGAAACAATGGAAAATGACACCTCATTTATTCAAAAGAGATCTATTGCTGTTTTGGAAATTGTACTAGCATTTACAATGTCTTTTACTGAATACACATAAATAGCATGAAAAATGAAATGTACTTCTGTGTATCCACCTGACAGCTAATATCAGGAAAACACATCTTGTGAGATCGACCCTTAAGCTCAAGGTGTTTATGAAAATGAAGTCGCTGCCAAAAATTTTACATCTATAAGCCACACCTTCTATAGATTTAAAAATTATGTTAAATTTGATAAAACAGTAAAAACAAAGCCTAGGCGTCAATAGTTGCTGCATTTCAAAATTCTTCAAAGGATTTTGTGACTTTTTTTTTTCATAAATCAAAGACAGCAAGCAACTACCTAGTGCTTTTAGGTAATGGGTTTTCCTCTGATAAAATGATAATGTGATGGCCTGTAAAATTTTACAGATGATATGCCACAATATTGTCTTCCTAATCCAGACACGAAAACGTTTAAACATTAAAAGTTCAATTGCAAAGAGTGGATAATAAAAGTTCCCAGAAAAAATACCCTGTCCAGCATATCAGTCTGCAATATGTTTTTTTCATTAGCCCCATGTTTCCATTTAACTGTTATGACTAATGTTTTATTTACAAATATGTAGTTTGAGCAGGCTAGTTTAATGAACCTCTTCTCATCTCTTCACTGCAGCATCAACTTCCCACAGAAGAGTTACATTTCTTGACATGATTGACAACATCTTTGTTTGTAGATGTCTATCAAGCATAACTTTAGTTGCTTTACAAATGTACAGTAGTGAGTTGTATCCTTGCATTCGCCTTCTGAAAAATATATTTAAATATTAAAAGGCTTTATAATGGACAAGAGGTAAATAGTAGACTTTATCATAATTGTAAACAACTGATGGATTCCTGGTAGCTTTGTAAGTATTTTACCTTGCATTTCTGGCAACAGTGGATTCAAAGCTAAACTAGGTCACAAATAAGAGGTGTGATCTCACTACATTCATTACCTATTGTATGTTTCAGAAAACTACCTTATTTTTCAGGAATTAACAGCTTGCTCAGAGACTTATGAGTCATAAATGGCACAGTCGCATAGAGAAGTTTGCATAAAACAACTTCCTAAATATCCTGTTTCTAAAAGTGCTTTTGAGGCTTTAATATCAAACTGGCCAACTCATAGAGAAAAATAACGCCAGGATTATGAAGTGCTCCTTGGAGAGGATAGTTTTACCTTTGATATACAATCAAATTCTTGTAGAATCATTAGTGTACAACTGTGAGTCACTTCCTAATATAACTGCTACAAACTATTACTATGCTTATATATAAATAAACATTTACATACTGCCACAGGATGTGACATTGCAGTGTTGCCAGGTCACTGGTCTCTTCCTCCACCCGCAATACTGATCGGCCACAGGTTGGTTATTCTTTCCGTGTACACAGTACACTCGTCTTGACTGAAATCCACTCCCACAGTCCACGCTGCAAGGCCTCCAGGGGCCCGTCCGCCAGTAGACATCACATGCCTCTGAGGAACAGTTTCTTCTGACAGGAGACCTGGGGGGGGGGGAATGAATAGCAGTTAAATGTTTGCTTTTGTGCTTAACCCTTATTCACAGAATGACAGAACCAATTTTGGAAGGGACTTCTGGAGACTAATTTGTCCATGCCCCCTCTCATAGCACAGTGAACTAGACCAGGTTACTCAAGACCATCTCTGTTTGTGTTTTGAATATCTCCAAGGTATTAAAGACTCAGCAGCCTTTCTGGGTAACCTCTTGCAGGTGTTTGAAGATCCTCACAGTAAAAAAAGGGAGGTTTTATATTTAAGTTGAATTTCCTCTATTTCATTTTGTGCCCATTGATCATGCCTCACTCATGAGGAAACAAAAGACAAGAAGGCCCTGTTTCTTTAAACCAATTCCTTAATCCTGGAATAGAAAAAATGTTTGACTTTTAGGAAAACTTAACTGACCCTGATATGGTGCATTCTGGATGCTGCAAGTGCTTCGTGCATAACCTCTATCCTGAACACAAGTAATATTTCTATGCTGACACCAAACATCCTCAAACATCAGAAGCTGCCAAAGTGAAATCCTAGCTTTTAGTAGTAAATAGAAATTTCACCATGTACTTCCAAAATATCACTGTGTGTGCAGTGAAAAAAAAAATTTCTCATAATTAGGAAGCACTTCTAGAGCAAGAAATATAAAGAGCTGGGTTCAGTAATAGAGAAACACGGTACCAATTCCCATGTATGTACTTGTTACCCATTCATTCCCTGCTCTTCGTTATGCGACCTAGACACCTGGTATGGAACAAAGTTTTGTGCTCCCACACCTTCACATTCAGTTTTAATTTGTCTTTAATTCAGCCTTTTTGACATGATGGTGTTTTATAGAGATTGCCATCCACCCATGTGCTATAGCATTTAGATTCTGTGGAGGTATGTAGCCTGTACTGTTCATACTGAAAGGAGTTCTTTAAAGGCAGTAAAACAAATTAAAAGAGCTCTTAGAAATAATGTATACCTTGAAGTAAAAGATCACACCTTCTCAACCACTCAGTTTTTACATACCTCATACATACCTCAGCAGTACATACTAAGAGGCAGGATGAGATCTGTTTATGCAGAGAAGGACACCTTATTTCAGTAATCATAAACTAGTAAACCAATTTACATGGTCCACAAAATAAGGTCCAGGAAAACTCTTGTTTTATAAAAATTGGGCAGCAGTTGACCAGAATAAAAAGTAATATCAGAAGAGACCCAGTTCATCAGCAATAGGAAGAATTATGGCAGATCAATCCAATTTCTACTTTCTTTTGGGGAATCAAAATTCTCTCTCTGTTTCTAGCTTTGCCATTAGCACAGTGGAGGACTAATCAAATCCATTACCCTCCTTGGGTTCCTGAATTCATCCAGCATATACAAAGGGATGATGTCACTACCTCCTCTCTTCATGTTTTATATATAAGAATTTGCATATTTATACTATATTGACAATCCTGTATCTTTAAATTTGATCATCTAAAGAATCTAACTTATACTTCTTCAAATTGTATACCTCTTTCTTTCATCACAAGAAGAGTTTGGCACCAAAGATCCATTACGAAGTTGACATATAAAGTGACGATGCTGTAAACCTACAGGGCGGCCTACACAGCGACCAGCACACTAAAAAGGGAGAGAAAAAGGTGAGGGGAAAGAAAAAGAAACAACCAAGTTAATAACAACTGAATCACTCTTGCAGGCAGTTACCCACTTACACAACCCAGTTACAATTCTCCATCTGTATCAAGAATCACACCTCAGTTCAGATAAGGTCTAGATATTTTGGATTCTCTGTGGGTTTTGCCAAGATTCTGACTTTCCTACCTATTCGTAAAGCCAAATCCATTGTCTATGATCTCATCATTTCACATCCCTAGTGCTACAATGTTCTTTCTGTAGCCCTGACAATCACAAACTTGCCTTGCTAATTTGCCTTGCTTGTATGAGGCATGAGGCAACACTAATTCTCTGAATTCATTATTTAGTTCATTGAATAGTAAATACTGTGTTAATAACCAAGTTCTGTGTATTAAATATTGTGGCAAGTTCTGTTGAAGCACATTCATTTATCTCTGTGAGGACTTCACAAGTACAGCTATGCAAACTGTGTTCTTATAAGACTGCAGTAAAAGCAATATACCGGATTCAAAATTGAGTAAGTAGTAATGGATTAGCTTATAAAATATACTGAAACTAATACTCAGGTTTCAGATCACATCTTCAACAAATATAAGTAGCTCAGACATCATAAAATGAAAAAAACCACAGGGTTTGTAATTCACTGGTCTGAAAGGTAATTACAACTAGTACCACATCGCTCTTCCTCTGTGCAAGAGCAGATGGTAGGGTGACACTGCTATGCTTTTATATTATAAGTAGTCTCCAGACAAACTCTGCAACTTACCTGTCCTTTTGTCTGTACTGTCCCTGTTGTACACGAGTGACCCAAGCAGGGTTTCCTTCCCGTGGGACGATCCCTGTGCGTACACGCACCCGGAGGCAGTGTCACCACGCTGCCGTTGCCCTTCACTTGTTGACAAGTTACTTGTCGGTAGCGAAATCCGTTGCCACAAGATGCAGAGCACTCAGACCATGGACTCGTTACCCACCTACAGGAGGAGAGACATATGTAGAGCAACTCTGAAAGCACCTCAAACTTGCTGGTACTTTGCAGTGATCTGTTTGCAAATAAAAAAACCAAAGGAATGACATTGCATGTTTTAGAGAAGAGAGAGAGAAAGGCAGAATCAGCTTTTTCAGTTGTTAAGCAAGATCTTATAAATTTGGTTAACTGGTGACTTCTAAGATAACTGTGGCTCCACATATATTAACAGAAGTTACACTGCTCGCTACCCAAAAGGTTATATAAGGTAAACCCTATAGACCCTGCTGGATTTAACATTTCTGGAGGAGGGACACTGTACTTTTTCCAAAACTTATAAAATGAATGCTACCGATCTAGTTACCACTAAGTTGACAGGTGTCATAATTCACCCAAATTTATTACATCAACGTCTTGCTAGATAATGGCTCAAACAGAACATGTTGGTTATTTGTAAGAAGTTGCAAAGATTTAGTCTGCCTTGGCAGCTAGGAACAATACCGAGGAAGCAGCAGGTGGTAATACAATTTACTTGACTCGATCTTTTTATAAATCTAGGCTAGAAATACAGAATGGGACTTTATGTATAGCACAACTGTGATAACAGGAAAAATATTCTATTCTCTTTAACAATTATTTCATTTTCTTACAGTCAAGTGGTTTATATCCATTCAAGGAAGATTAATCTTTTACAGTCTGGACTCGTCTTTTTGGCCCTTTCAAAGCTCAAGTACTTTTGCAAACATTTGGTACAGCACATGCACAGCAAGGCAGCAAGGCCCAAATTTGGCAAACTTTAAAGCACAAGTTAAATACATGCTTATACCCTTATATTTGCTTAACTGTACTTCTATGCTGTGTTGGAGAGAAGTGATAAAACACATGCAAAATGCTTTTAATAATAAGGGCCCATGACACTGACCGTACTTCTAAAGCCTTCATAATTCTATGCGTACTTTCTAGAGAATTGCCTTGGGATGAGAAGATCGTGCAGAAATCAGTAATTGGGAAAGGGAAGTCTGAACATTTTGCACTTCTCTCCCAGGTCAGAGGAGGAGGAGAGGTTGGAGGCACCAGGAACCAGACACAGGGCTGTTTTCTAGGCACCTGGGATGCTCTTCCTCTATAGGAAGCGTGGAATACTTCATAAAAGAAAAACAATTTGTATGTTAGCATACATGTATAATTCAAGGTAGAGTCCCTTCCACTGGCAAATACATAAAGCCAAATTAGAAGCAAAATAAATCTAAGCATTTTAATAAGAGAGAATTTAGGTCCCAGTCTGTTTAGCCATATAAAATAACTGATTGGTTTTTCTGGTGAATATTCTGGGTCCAGTGGTAATCAGATTGTTAAGTCATGCACTGCAGTCCACCAAAAAGGAACAGTCTTGCTCCAGGGAGCACCAGGCCCTCTAGTATCCTCCAAACTCTGTCATCTGCTCTGAATGGCTGGATTTTAAGAGGGAAACCTCCAACTGTCTGTGTGTTTCAAACTATTAGTTCTATTTCAGTATTTTTCCACTGGCAAAAGCTTGCTTGTTATGGGCTGGCTGGAGTTCAGACTCACAATTTAAGATGATCTGGTTTTTTGGCTGCTAATAATGAAATATAAACAATTTTCTCCTGATATTTATCTGTTGCTATGTTTTCTCTTTTCAGAACAGTGTTTAGAACATACTGGCAAGATGCACTCCCACAATGTCAGTTAAGGTCTTAACACTTCTCTCCAAACATTTTCCAGTGAGGGACATCTCCAAAATGTGTGCACGACTCTTCATCCCTCATGGATTTTTACATTGCTAACAGCAACGGCCAATCCTTTTAAGCAACAGAAAGCACTTGTTTTGAGGATGCCTGTGGGATTTCCTGCTAAAATCCTAGAGCAACGCCTTGTTGTGGTGGAGTGCTCAGTGCAACTCAAGAGGTAAAGTTTTGGCTTTTGAAATTAGATGTTCTGGACTATTTGCCTGTGATATAAAGATTTTCTGTCCCAAGATTACAAGCTTTTCCAGTTGATCCAGCCAGAAAATTGGCAGGGAAGCACACGCAAGGAACATGGCACTGTGGTAAGGGGCATTAGAGACAAACGGGGCATCCCACAGTAAACATCCTACTCAGAGCTCTGCTGGCACGGAAGGAGAGGAGCTAAACACAGATTCCACTCAGGAGTATCCTGGCTGCTCTAAACATAATGAGTTTTCTCTCGGAGTGTTGTCACAGATTCCACAAAACTAGCACATCAGGATGTCTCAGAGAGACCTCCAGCTTAGCTTTCGAGGTGTTAGTGTGGTAGCAGCGAGACTTGCTGCAGCAGCACAGAGACTTGCAGTTTATCCAGTTGGATCCAGCGTTCTCCTACTTGCATGTGATCCATTTTTACATCTCTTACACTTCAGGGTTCATGATGAAATAAACCTCACATTTCAGACTCAGAGCATAAATGCAGAAACAACGTCAGGAGGTTGAGAGACCATTTTAATACACGTAGAGCACATGGAAATAGAGTAGAAAGGAGTTTACCTGGCAGGACAGTCATCAGTGTTGCATGACTGGTAAATAATCGCTGGCTTTTGCAGTTCTCTGCATAACGATTCATTTACTTTCTGTTTGTCTGCATTCATGCACTGCAGTCCTCTGGAGCGGGTTCCCGAGTTCCCACAGCTAGCAGAGCAAGTACTCCACTCGGCATATTCCCATTTGTAATCTAAGAAATGCAATTGAAAGTAGCGTGAGAGAGGTGCTATACATAACTGTCTCACATTTTAATTGATCTGGCAGCATGTTCTGTAAGCTAGATAGATACCCTATTCTCTGTAGAGAAGCAAATATTTCAGCATTGTGAAAAGGGACCAATAAGCCAGAGTCGAATTTAGTCCTGCTCAGCTTCCCAAGTTCAGCCCTTACATATGAGCATGAAGTTCTCTAGAAGGCAAATGGGATCAGCATATGTGCACACCCAGGGCAGAGCCTGGCTCACAGTAGGAACTGATGAACTTCTTTTAAAACTTTCATAACATTTTTATACAATGAGCATTAAAAAGAGGAAACTGTAAATCAGGCTCTCTAGGTTTCCTGCTGTTCTACAGTAAGTTCATTCTGAAGAAAACTCATCTTACTCCAGACACTTCACATAATTTCGGGATTTAAGAGAATCCTGTACTGAACTGTAGAAAAGTATTTAATGCATAAATAATTTGCCACTGAGGCAGCTGGCAAGATGAAAAGGAATTTGTTTTAAAGAGCATTTAATATTAAAAACCAATCACCTCTAACAATTACTACCTTCATATTTAGTCACAATTCCACACTTACCCCCTTCCCCCACTTTTTTTTTTTTTTTTGACACTTGGTAAAAGATGAAGTACTATGCAATGTTGACAGATTTTTATGTGATCACAGAAGGAGTCAGATTTTTCTGTAATAACCAAGAATAATTGATAGCTACCAGCTGTGTCCACAGGCTCACTCTTCCAGCACATAATGAATTCTTTAACTTATTGTTTTTCAATGTTTCCTTATTACTTCTAGGTTTCTTAAAATAATACAAAAGGGCCTTTTTCAAAGTAGAAATAGTTAAATTTACTGACTGCAACTATGATGGAGAGACTGTATTGTTTGTTTAACAAGGATGATGCTGCTCAGAAGTGCCCTGAATGTGCCTGCTGTGCAAAAACCACCAAAGGAGATTTTGTAGTCTTACAAATGCACAGGTATTTCAGTGATGAAACATTTACATAAGGAACAATCAGAGTTAAAGCTCACAACTGAAAAATAGAATCTCCCCAGAATTCTGACCAGCCTGGCAGGAAAGGGTACTGGGCAACCAAAAGGTACTCCAGCTAAGGACTACAGGTGGATAGCTGGATACGTGGCTAGACCTGTTCAGACCTTCTAGCTTTAATGACATCTATATTTAATATAAACTTTATTAGGATATTTTCAGATTCAGGTTGTTAATATTTTGATTTAATTAAGATTTAAAAAATAATATTTTGATCACAGATATGCTTCAGTAAAATTTCTTTGCAAATGGAACTGATTCCACAACCCCTTGCACACCAGAACCATTCTCACCCACAAAAGCAAGCGCTGGCAGTCACTGAGAATACACTTGTGCAGAGTGTAGGGGATTCACAAGACCTGTTCTTACAGCTTGAGATGTAAGAACAAGCTGTTCTTGTTCTTTGCACATCAACAATAAGCCAAATCATATTGATAGGATAATAGTTAAATCACATGCAAAAACTATCCATTTCATCATATACTTGTTTTTAAAACTGATTTGCATTCCCTGGGTATTGGCTGGTTAGAGATACTTTTTTAATTGTCAAATGGAGTTTGATGCATTGCTGCCCAACTCTTAGTAGGATCTAAGACCCTAATTCTCTTTTTAAAAGCCCAATTATAATGTAATTAATTTCTAAGGCACTTTAAATATTTACAAACTTTATACATCATTTTCAGATAAAGCCAATTGTCCCACTCAGGGATGTGTAAGATCCTTGTCAAATTAGTCTATAATTCTCAGTTGCACATTATATAGCCTACTAACAGAAATATAGTTTTGGGCAAGCGCATTTCAATGGAGAACGTTACAAAACATTCTTGAAAACTTAACATTGCAATTGATGAGTGTGTAGTATGCCCTAGAACATTGATATGTTTAAGGGTGACTACAATAAGATGATTACCATATCACTGTAATGAGATGCTAGAATATGACAATTATATTGAAAATATTTTGATTATAGTTAAGATATTTCCAAAGATGACCTCAAAGTCAGTTTTGCTTCAGTTTGGTGGGGTATCATGGCAGGAATCTGTACGATTTGTTGAAGAGGAAGTTGAGAAAACCTGCTTAATCTAAAACTGTTTAAGCAGCAAGACACTGAATCAGGCAACGTTCTCTCTGCTTCTCAGCTACGCGGGGAAGAAATGAGAACCCCCACATCATATTTAGATACACATTAATTCCATATCCAACTCTGAGTATGGACATTGTCTATTGACTTAAATGGGACTACTCATATATGTGAAGTTAAACATGTATTTCTAAATTACCTTCTATGTATAAAAGCAGGTTAAGTTTCAGGAAAGTCTTTACCAAGTGAAAGAAAATATTTTAAAATTTAAGAATTTGTCATATAATTTTCAACAAACCTTCCTTCTTGACATTTACCCAAACTGACATTGGTTTTGCAGTAGCAGAAGTCCAACATTGGAATTGTCCAGCAAATTGACCGGAGTTAGTGTTCACCTCTAGGATACGACCCCCAACCAGGGTTCGGTATTCCAAGGTCTTAACTTGGTCAATAGGACTACCTCCGAAAAGCCAGTGAACTGTATTTCTGTAGCTGGGCAGCACCGGGCAACCTAAAAATCAACACCAGTTTAGCAGGTTTTTCTGAACACATTGAAATATTTGTGAATAAGTTTGTGTGGTTCTACCTAAAAGACCTTACCAGTCTAAATGAAAACAATAATATGCAGAAGTTCATTGAAGTCTAAGCTATGGCCTAAAATCCTGACTTGAGGACTGATAACCCTTGAGGGTTATCAGTTGCGGGAGCTGATATATACTCACCATATTTCTTTATATTTTCCCTTTCAGGAAGTTCTTACAAACTTAACTTCTATATGAACGAAGGGGTGGGGGGAACAATTGATTGAATGGAACAAAGATTTCATCCCAGACTCTACAACATGCAAATAGGTTTGTAGTGAAAGAGTTTCTATCTGTTCTGGAAAGGAGTCATAAACACATTAAATGAAACTGCTGCATTTTTACTCCACAGGCACCAAGCAGGGATGGAAACAGAGGTATCCATTTAGAGAGAAAAATAAAAAAATTTATAGAGCCTGGCTGAATCCCCTCCCATCATCTTCAAGCAAGCTCAAAGAGAAATTACGCAGCTTCAGTCTCCTGGTGAGTCACCCAGTTGATTCCTAAAGGGTCACCACTTTTAAACGCCTTTTGAAAAGCTGTATCAAAAGTAATTGTGTGTCTTACTCTGAGGCTCCCTCCCTGATAACTGAAACCTGACATATGGTTAGGAAATGCAGAAGGTCACCAAACCTGGACTCTTAAGAATTACACTCCCTTTCTCCATGGGGTCCTCTCCATTTTAATGAAATTAATAAACAATATAATTTAAATAACAAAGCAGACACGACAACATACCTATTCTTAGTGGATCTCCAGGTACCACACTGACATTTGTACCAATTCCAGATGCCATTAGGACACGTTTTCTTCTGCTTCCCTTTGATAATAGAGTGTTATTCTCTATAAATCTTTGTTCTGTAACAAAAAACAGAAGATCTCTTCTTAGCAAGAATTAAATCAAGATGCTAAAAAAAATTGTATCAAAATATCCAACATCTAGTTATGAAGCAGAAAGATAATAGCACTTTGGAATTCTTTAGGGTCAACTTCATTTATACACTTAAATGGTCAAGCTAACAAATATACTTCAGATACGTAAACAGGGACACGGAAATTATTTATAATGTTTATGCAATTTTCTAAATTAATCAAATTTATTGCATTTATTAGAAAAATAAGCCTGTAACAGTGTAAAAACAAGATTCACAGGATGTATGATGTATTTCCTATTTCTCATTACAGTGTTATTTATTATTTCATTACAAGACATTCACATACAGAAATTTTAAGAAAAATAATTCTCCCATTGGAATCAGGCCAATTCCTCTGTTCCATTAGATGGAATTATGACAAAGTGCTACAACAGAAAAAAAGAAGAAAACCTTTTAAAATCTTATTATGTACAGAGATAGCATAATGTCTGCAGAATCATATGCCCATCACTATAGCAACTCCTCCTTTTTATCATATGCCAGACAGGATAACTGCCAAAAATGTGGGCAATCTGTCAGTGACACACAGTTCTTGCCACTTAGTAAACATTTCTGTTTTAATGAATGTGCATAATATTGATGATTCTCCTTCCAGAACAGTTTAAATCTTTTGTTGTATTCTAACTTCTGTGGGTCATTTTACATTGGTTCAACATTTTTCCTCGGTGTGCAATGTCTGTACAAAGCCTCTTGCTTGTCTGTGTAAACACTGAGACAAAAAAACTCTCCCCAAGACCACAACAAGACCAGTCCCACGCAGGCAGAAGGCAGTTGCTTTGTCAGTCCTTAGGAACTTTTATTGGAAAGGCTGCACTGATTTTGCACCACTGATTGACTGTCCCAGGTCAGGCAGTAATTTCTGTAGTGAAATCCCAAAGGCTGACATGGTGTTACTTTAGACAGCACTGAGTCAGTGCAATCTGCAACTCCTCACCCCAGAAGTCCTCCCTGTGCAGTTCTGCAAAGCCAAAAAATATTGCAGAATATGGCACTCTCCTATCCACTCAAGATTCATTTAAACTAATGTCACGTGACCAGGAACAGAAGCGAAGTTCAGACTGTAGTGAGAAACCTTCCCTGTCACATCATTATAATAATATTCCTCTCTGGAACATCTGAAGTCTTGATGTACCCCAGGAAAACCGAAACCAAGAAGGGAGCTTCAGTCTACACTCATTCTCAGACAGAGACCCCTATTATGTCTTTGGTACGTCTTCCTTGGCCAACAGATCCAAACATTTATAACCCGCCCCACACACGTGCCTAAGAAAGCAAACTCTTGGTAGCAGGATTGGCCATGTATAACTGTTTTGTACTTCATACAGCAAAATGGTGAGAAAATTAATCTCTAGAGCTGAATGGTCCATTTACTGGAGCTATTTGCAAGGCATGATTGTATTATACAGTATTACATTATTAATCTACTTAAAATAGACTCATTCAAATTAAGTTTTCTTTACATTTTCTCTTCTGAGAGTCAGCAGTTCAAATTCAGCATTTTTTGTTTTCCATGTCCCTAAGTTTTATTGGCCTCTATAGTTAAAGAAGAAAACATCACCCAAACCCAGCCTTTGCTTTCATTTCACTTCATTTCCCTGCAGATTTTCTGAATAAATCAAGCCCGCCCCATTTCCCTAGATAAAAGCATTGGGAACAATGCAATATGATAGTGGATTTTCTAATGCATTTGCTGGTTTAAGGGCTGACAGTTGTGCCTGGAAGCAAGAAGATGGAACAACTATCACAGAAGTAACAGGTCAAACCATCTGTACCTACCTCCACTATTACAGGAAACACCAAACAGAGAACAGATCCCAGGGAGTCAGATGCAATCAAAAATTCCAAGTTCCTAATAAAGTGTTAAATATCACCCCAACTATTTTATTGGTTTCATAATCAAAGTGTCTCACTGTTGTTATCAGTAAGGAATTCTCATTTAGCACTTACCAGTTAACTGGAGAACAGATGCAGCTTCAGCTTTTCCAAGAGCATTAGTTGCTCTGCAAGTGTATGTTCCTGCATCTTCATGAGAAACATTCCTCAGAAGTAAAGAGCCATTCAAAACCAAGAAAGGATTGATTTGTAGAATGTCTGTCTTCTTAAACCATGTTACATTTGGTTGGGGAACACCTTTAAAATGCAAATAATTAAAACATTCATTGTGAGAGAGAACTGCTAACTGCTACCGTAACATCCAAGAATCATAAATTCCTTTGTCATTTCACGGACACCTTAAACCAAAGTAACAACATTGCAGCAAAACAAGTACTTTTTCCACTCACAACAAAACTTCTTAGTTGTGAGCCCTATTAAGAATTCAGCATCCCATGAAGATTAAAGGTCAAGCACTGTAGGGCAAACTCACAGAGCAGCTTCAAGAACTGCTACTAGTCCTACAAAAGCAACGTGCTTATGTGTCCTGCCAACGAAAGATGTGAGAGCGTTAACCCCAATCAGGACCAACTGACATAAAAATCTGTACAGCATGTTTTCATTCAACCTGTATCCCAGACTATATGAAGGAAGCAATGAATATTCAATATTTAATTAAAAAGAAAGAGAAAAAAAAAAAAGGAGGCAAGATATTTGTCTTGAAGAAAAAAGGATATATTTATTAATTAGATTAGAAAATACACATGTCCAATTTCTGCCAAAAATGCTCCTGAAAACTTCTGCAAATTGCTGATGGCTTATATACAACTTGTAACAACGCAGTGTGAGGGAAAAGGAACAGAAGGAGCTTTTAACAACTAAATGAGGGGCTCAGTTGTTAAGCAATCTCATTTACTGTGTTATAGAAAGCCAAAGGTCTATCATCATTCCTATTGTAACACTTGAACTCAGTATTTGCAGATAACTTGTCATTCTGCATTTTAATCAATTAATTACTTTGGACATTTATTTTTAATTAGATTATTTTTCCACTGGCACAGTACCTCCTTTGTGGGAGGACTTCTCCTGTTTTATTTTTCTCAAACATTTGCCTTTAAAAAGATACTTTGCAAGTTGTCAAATCAGACGCTTCATTGCTTGTGCTCTGGTTGAGCTGCTGCAGCAGAAGTGTTCTTTCAAAGCTCCAAAATCCCAGATAAATCACTGGGGAAGCGTGACATACGTGGCACAGTGACTAGACGCAGAGTCACACAAAGGTACAGGGAACAAGACAAGCCAGAGCAGTTAAACTGTCTTTCACCTGAACTCTTTTTTCACTAAATATATTGATCAGCGCTCACTGGAGACTTCCAAAACAGGTTCTGCTATAGAAGCTGACCTGAATGTGGGACATTTGGAAGGTTCAGCCATATTGAATGCTAATTCAGTCTCCTTTCTTCGCAGATCATTGTGCAGTATTACTTTACAGATGATGTCTTCATGATGTGGAATAGCCTTTAGGAACAACTTTAACATTTCAATCACTGGCTTAGCACTTCCAATGCACACCTCAGGTTTTTCCTTTACTGGTAATAGGAACCAGACATATTTTTTGGAACCTGCTTATTTCACTGAAGGAAAAAGCTCCCCCCACAATTTTGTCTAGAAAGACAGCAGAGAGAAATACTCTTTTGCATAATCACAGATTTTATTCTAGACAATTTAGCAGCTGTTCAGTGCTTTTAAACTCTTGAAATTGTGTTTTACTGAATTAAACTGCGTAAAACAAAGTACAGATATGCAGAGCTCACAAAGGTCCAAAAAACCAGGCTGTTTTTCAAGTTTCCAGAAGAAGCTTTATGCCACTTCAAAAAATCCTTTTGGAATTAGGATGAGGTCTTGTTTAAGGGTCTTTTTTCCATTTTACCCCAGCTTTCTGGCTAAAGTGTATCATTCTCAGACATATTTTTCCTTTACAGTGTACTTTCCATGGCCATTCAGGCATATATACTTACTATACAGATGGGCTGAGGAGGTGCTGTGAGGATGCTGGGCTGTTTTAGTCTAAGGCCTAGAGGTTTGCACCCAGACTACCTTCACTGGCACTAAAATCCTGCAGACCAATCAGAGCCAAAAATAAACCAAAAGCAGCACGGTTTAGATAGGACTGAAGTAAAAAGATTTTAAGTCAAATTCCACAAAACACAAAAATGCAAAAATGTTTGGAAAAGTTCAAACTTAAGCTTTTAACCTGAGCCTCTATCAAACTGCAGCCCAATGTCACCCCATGATACAGTCCTCCCTCTCCTCTCACCACAGCATTCAGAAATGTACCTCATTCCTGGGATTTAACTTAAGTAAAAAATGTCTTTCTTCCAAACTTGGTTTGTATCCTAGAGTTTATCCTGGAAAATTTGCCATGTCTCTACTCTTCTACCCGTGTCTCACTCAGAGACATGTAGAGCCTTTTAAAACCTGGACTGGAGTTCAGTTTGCAGAAGAAATCTGCAGAATAGCTTCGCTTCTCGTTTTAAGTTCAAAATTTGGTATCTGTCACACACCTTAAACTCAATTTAAGTTATAGCAAATGATTCCACTTTCTTCCTCCAAAGAGCTGCATACATTTCTCTTTGGGGGAAACAAGCAAATAATACCACACACACATAAGTAAATCAGACCATTTCTCAAGTGAATAACGTGACTACACAAACATAAATTCTAGATCTGAGGAGCAGAAGTGTGGACAGACCCCTATATGGCAGTTGAGCAACCAGTCTGACTGAAACACACAATGAATCCATCCAAGCAATCGTAGGGTTGCTGCCACTTACAGAAAAAGTGGGGGGAAAAATCCATGAAAAATGATCAGCTAAATACATAATGGAAAAAAAACACCACTATTATTCATAATACAAAATTATTGCATGCTGTCATTTTAAAACAGAGTTAATATTATCTAGATACCTTCAGGGTGCATCCCTAAACAGAATTTCGATGCTTTTCCTTTAGAAATTAGACTCCATATTTACTATTCCAGAGATAAGATTTTTCTTCCCTGCTGGTGTGCGGCACTGCACACTGAGTTAACTCTCATCTGTCAGCCCTTGTGAGAAAGCAGGCAAAGTATACAATTCCCAATTCCTCTTGTGACAAGACTCCTACAGTAGCACTGTGAAATGCACCAATTTTCCTACACAGAAACTGCAGGACAGAGTTGAAGCACACCATCAAAATGCAAGAAAAGCTCTTTTTTTCTAGGCAAACAGTTAAGGCCTAAAACCTGTGCTTTACCCTTCAGTATTCATGTAAATATAACTAAAAGTTTTAGGTACAGTTTTCTTATCCAAGCAGAAACTAAACTAAGCAAAAATAAGCCAAACATGAGGTGTTGGTGTTTTCATTTTTTTTTCTTAAAGAGGCTGAAATTATACTTAAGCTTTGAGACATACTTGCAGGATTTCACGGAGGAGTTTGTTCCGTGCACAAGGTTGAATTTGACTGCAGATGCTTGATTCTCCATCACATAAAGGTTGATTTACATTGGGATTTTAAAAGGATAAAAATAACATTCACACTGTCTTCAAGAGTCTCTTCCATTACAGAATTATATTGAGAAGACTAGTAACAGAAATGCTTAAAAGCTAATTACATTGAATTTTAAAAATATTTCCTCCTCACTGCTATAATTTTCTGCCCTCTGTTCTGACTCAAAGAAGTTTCTACTGTTGTCATTTGTCCTTTCCTGGACAGTTTAAAATGTGTCTTCACCTAACTGCCCAAATTTAACACATCTACATAAGCTGCTTCTACAGAATATCTGCCTTTCTGTATCCATCAGAAGACACAAGGTCATTCTGGAAATCATTTGCTAGACCTTCTCTTCAGGAAAAAAAGTAAATCTTCCAGTTTGTAGTCCTGGAAGGAAGTTATTCCCTATCTATATCCAAGAAAATATTACTTTCAAGATGAAGAATTCCTGGTGTGATGCCCAGCCAGTACAAAAAGGGGAAGAGGAAAGAGATGGCCTGTAGCCACCTTTGTTTCCTTCATCCCCTACCTCCACGCAGATGCAACTGAAGATGAGCCCAAAGGTATCAATTCACCCAAACTGCCAAAGGTTCAGAATCCCCGAGTGCAATTTAGATCCCAGTGATTCAAATGGGAGATCCATCACTGACATCAGTGAGTAGCAGAATCAATCAATCATATTGCATGGCTCTAAGTCAGGAAAGCACTTAAGCATAGGATTAAATCCATCCCTATTAGGGAATGCAATTAAACACATGCTTAAAATTAAGGATGGCTGTAATTGTCCTTCAGGAACAAAGACATATTCCTGAACTCAGGCCTTCCTAGTCTTTGGAAAACCTTAAAAATCAGAATCTTACTCTTGCAATGGATCTAAATCCTCCGATGTTAAAAATCTCTACTATAGACCTAAGTGGCTATAAAACTTTAAAATTAGTTTAATCTATTTTTCTGACCTCAAACACAGGTTATTTTCCACTAGCACTGGAGCAGCTCTGAAATACCCAATGCTCCATGAAAAAAAAGTCATTTTCCACCATGAGTGGCCCTGGGACAGCAAATGTTATGGAAAAAAACTACAGCTCCGGATGGGACTGTGAAACACGTGTTTAAAAAAAGAAAAAAAAAAAAAAAAAGGAATCCACACTATAGGGTGCCCTTAAAATATTCAGTGTTCAAAAACAAATTTCCTCCAACCTTGAAAGCCCTATGAAATATTACACACCATAAAAATCTTGGCCTACTAACTAGTTGCTCTAAAACATTGGATATGTCTTCAGAAATTTTTCTCCCAGCTATGTAGAATCTCATAAAGTATTCTGTATTTCCCATTCAAAAGCAAGGCAGAACTGTGCTGGCACAGATCACATTTTGCTGCACTTTGCTAAAAGTTTACCTAACTTTAGAGGCTAAATTCACGTCATCTTTCAGAGGAAATGATTCTGGGTCAGTAATGTACACAACGAATGTCGTCTGATTATTATTTATTCTACACTCACTAACACCTACAGTGGATTTAGCATAATTTACAATGTAATTTCTTTGATTGATACATCTTCATATTTTCTCCAGCAAGCGATCAACTTCTGGTGAACCCTAAAAAGCCTAAACCATGCTGCTACTGAAATTACCTGCATGAATCTTGCCAACTTCACCGGGATTAATAGCCTTGCACAGAGAGCCAGCACGAGACACTTTGGCACTTGCTATGATCCTCCAACCTGCCCTCTGATGCCACCCCATTCTCTCACAATCTTTCAAAGCTATTGCCTCTGCCTCTTGCTACCAGCCATGCAACAGCCCCTCTTCCTAGGTGGTAGCAACATCTGGCAGGATTTAGATATACTTACTGACATCTGGTGACCTCCTTAGAGGGGCTCCTGAAGCAAGACCCCTTCCCATCCCACCCTTGCTACAGGGCTGTCGGGTCTTGTTTAGTTCTCTGGCTGTCAGCTCAAAGAGAACTTGATCTTTTTTCCAGCTGCAGGAGTTTAAGGCTAATATTTTTCAAAATCAGGCATTTAAAATAAGGCAACTATATTTAGGTAACTAAATAAGAGGATCTGAGTTAAGTATGAACTCAGAAACGACTGCTAGACTGAATCCTGCAGACCCCCAACAAAGACTCAGTTGGTGCGCATTAGGGCAATTCTACGATTCAGCACTGTTTTCAGAGACTGATTTGCCCAACTGGTTAGTAATTATACTTTGTCTTTACTGAAGAGCTGTGCTACACCCCCAAGGACCCAGACATTTATGGTCATAAAGTAGATACATACTCAGGGACTTGGAAAATATAGTTTAATCAGAAATTATAGAACTACACAGGAATTGCCATTCTTAGTCAGACCCGAAGTCCCACTAAACTCAGCACTTTGTTTGTTCTATATGTACATTTATTCTGTAAATATCAATTCTGAATATCCCTTGCCTTCATTTAGCTATTAAACATTATTTGAGTGATCCTGCTGCAACTCTTTGTAAAGAGTTTTAGATCTGATCTTTATAAATCTTGATTTTTCACAGCTTTAGTCAACTAACTGTTCACATTATTTTACAGAACTTATATAAAAATGTTGAACATCACAAATCCCAGAAGAGAATCTGGGGCACCCTACTGGTAACCTCTCTCCACTGTAAAATTTGACCACTTGTTCCTTCCAACCATTTAATGAGTTACTAACCAATGAGCTAACCTCTGCTTTTATGCTATGAGAATTTGTTAAGTTTTACCTAGGGAACTTGACAGGTTTTTGCAAATTGAAGTAGGAAGTATCAAGGGAATACCCACATATTTGCTGAGCATTCCAAGAACTCTCATAGATTTATGAAATTTTACCTTCCTCTAACACAATCCATCTTAACCCTTCCTGAATTAGGTATTTGAAGGAAACCTCTGCTCCAATAGGGAAAGCTGGGAAAGAAAGGGAGAAATGCACACCAAAAAAAGCAATTCTGTAGACCATTCCAATTCCCCCCCACCCCGTCAGAAATTCTGTAGGCTATGTCTACATTAGCAAGTAGCAGAGTACATCAGGAATGTGCCTTTAAAGAGACATAGTTGGTACTGAAGTCCCAAAACACATCCAATATATGTGTTTGGATGAGGGTTGCTTTGAACTACTTGGTGAACCCTGCCAGGACCCTTGGACTTACTGCCCATCAATATCTGGCAAATAATAGATATAGTCCCCAGGTACACCTTTCAGTTTGGTTATATCCAAAGGGATTCAGTTTTCAGATTCCCAGACTGTTGCAAGGCACAAAGCAAAGCACAATTAAGCTTTTGAAGTAGATCTTTCAGTTCTTCCCATTTATGTCCGAACAAACAAACCTTCTAATGTAGGTGCACTTACAGTGAAAAGAAACATAAGAGCAAAAGATTTTCCTTTTGTTATACTAATTATAAATAGTGTAATTTCTTCCTCATAAAATAAATCTGTACTTACCCCTTCAAGCCTTTTAAACCTATTATTTATATCTTTTAGAAGAACACATAAAAAAAACCTTAAAAAATGAAGAGCCAGAATCCTATGTATTAAGTGGCCACTTTTCCTCACTGAGATGTCTTCTGAGGGGTTAAGCACAGAGGACAAAGAACAGCATCAAAGTTACATTTGGAATAGTGTGGGGAAATGAAGGAACAGATGGAAAATCAAATTCTTGATTTATCTGGACCAGTTTCAAGTTCCAATAGTGACAGCAAGTAGCTGGTCCATCTTTGTGAAACGTATGTGCAAAAAGATGACCCTGATTCAACAGGTTTTGTGTGTTTCTCGCAATTTTTTAATCAATATGTTATTCTTAGAGAGCCAAAATATATTCATAGGCATTCAGAATTTGGATTAAGATGGAGTTTCTACTTTTAAAAGCCTCTGTGCCAAGATATTTCAGAGATGCAATATAACGTGTAAACAACCTCAAGTCAGTGTATTTCCCTTCTACTGTCTCACCAGCAGGTGGCAGACAATGCACATTTTAGACATATTTTCATCCCCCCCACCCCACCCCCGCTATTTTACTTCAACTTAAAACTTTCAAAATTTCACAATAAATGGAGTCTGACAGTTTTAGTTTATTTTAGTAATAATCACAAGACGATCTTTTCTGCAAATACAATAAATGTTATCCAAGAGCAATTTGGAGCAATCAGTATTGATATTTATACCATGTGTGTTGATTGAAAAGCTCTTGGCTGTAAGAATGGAATATGAATCTATTCAGAATGTTATGAATATCTTCTAGACTATGCTCGTGTGGGAGCTATAAAAGTGAGTTCATTATAATTAGTGGAAAAATAGTTTTGTTATAAATTAAAAAGAGGAAAGATACTGCTTCAGGAGTTTAGCTAACTTTTCTTAATCTATTCTTTGATGTTCTATTTATCAGGATACACTGCTCTTTAGCATTTCGAAGTGTTTTTTCAATCTGAACGTGATTTTTGGCGTGTGCAAGAAGGAATTTCAAAAGGACAAAAGGAACAAAATCAACAACAACAAAGAAAGAGAGAAAAACCCTTGTAGCCAGGTGGCTAACACTGCATGTAATATTAAACTTCATGTCCTTTCCATTAAAACCATCAAACAAGAGCTGTCCTGTGTAACATGCCCTAATGAACCCAGAGCCCCTTAAGTGGAATATACTTCAGGCCTTGAATAATTAAAGGGTCTATTGTAGAGCCATTAGCCAGCCAGGGGAGGACAAAGCTGGGAAGTGTATCTTCCTTTACAACATCACCTCCACCTTTCGCAATTGTCTTTTTCAGATTGTTGGGTAAGCTCCTCCTACTTCCAGCTGAAGTTCTGCTCTATGGCATGGTATTCTCTCCTAAATTAATCATTAATTTACCATTTTGCATATGTGCAGAATTTTTTATGTATTTCAGAAAGAAAAGTCCTGAGTAGACCTTACACTGCTAGACACAAAATGTAGAACTCTATATGTAGACTTATTCACAGAGAAGACTATGGTTTGAAAACTATAAAGAAGCATTATAAGTTATTCAGCCTACAGAAGAAAAACCTCAGAAGTCATTGCAGCCAAGAAATTCAAAAGTAATTTAAGAATTCTGCTAGTGGCACAGCACTAATATTCTTCACAGACACCTTATTCATTAGATGGTTCTTCTTATGGAGGACTATTTTGTGGGCTAGAAAGAGTCCCATAGATCAGATGCATCTGCTCGATGCCACTGAGAAATCTGCATGAGTAACGTCAGTCTAGAAGGACCCTGAATAAGTATGTAGCAGAACACGAAGAACACACAAAGTCTAATCTAGTTGTAACTTCACTCAGGACAGGCAGAAAAGTTGTCACCCACGAAGAAAACACATCATTCTTTCTGAGGATTCAGGAGGAAGGGCAGTGAGGAAAAGGTGCTCCAGACCTAGCCAAAGTCTCCCTTGCACTAAAAGAAGGGCTCTTTTATAATTACTTGTATAGTTCATTCTAAGAGATCCTCAGCTGATAGATAGTCACATTCAATTACTGTCCAATGGCATTTTTTCTCTAGATACTAATTGTAAGGATTTGCAGTGGGCTATGACTCCAAGAAGGCAAGAGATCATTTCTGTAAATCAACATGCCTGATGAGGAGAAAAGGGCACTTGCAGACTCATTGCCTGTTGGTAGGAACAGAACTTTTAGAGTGCATAGAAATATTAGTATTTTTTTCTGATTCAAGCTCTTGGTTGTCTGGTAATTCACATGCTGTTTTATCAGCATTCACAACAAAGTTCTCATCCTACCAAACTGCAAATGCACATATTTTTGAGTCCCACTTATTGGACAAACTTATCAGCAATAAAGTGCTATTTAAGTTCAGTCTTCTAAAGTCACTGGTTTATTACTTTTCATTAAGGAAAGGAGATCAGAAAAACTCTGCTTCCATCATTGCATAAGTTTTTTCTGCTTCTAGGCTTAGTGACATTTTGAGACTTGCAAGCTCTATTTTATTCACAAAGAGTAATACTTACTTCCTTGGCAATGACAGGAAATAAAGCAATTAGATAAATCATTTTTTAAGTCAACACTGGTGTCTTAGCATAACTAAAGTTTGGCTCATGAATATACACAGTTCTAAAGCATTTGGAAGCCTAGAGTCCCCTGTGAAAATATTAATTTATATTTAAATTGCTAACTGCTTACCCATCCTAACAATATTAATATTAACAGCGTGACATTAACTCTCTGCTGGATTTGAGATGTAGGTCAGTTATACATAGTCTTGCCAGACTATAGTTGGAAAATATTACTTCATCAAAGAATTAGCCTTGGTACAACAGTGAATAGCAGAGCCACGTGTCCTAATATATGTCAGCCTGGCGCCACTATTGTATGCAGAACTATTTGCATACATATATATATATATTTCTATTTCTATCACTCCTCTGGTTCAGTATCAACACACCTTCTGCTGTGGACTCCCCCAGCAATACGAATGCGAAGGGCACGCTGGCTTCTCTGCTGCCTCTCTTTGCACTCAGTTGGGATGTTCATTGCTGTTAGCACTTTAATACACCATCTTCAATGTGGCATAAAAGGCTCACCTTAGCTTATTAAATACCTGATGGAATGTTGTCACTGTGAGTTAAATCTTACGATGTAAACTTAACAGATAGCAATGCTGAGATTAAAAAGAAAATATCTACCTTTCCAACAAAGGACTAGAAAATAAAATGAAGCAGTGAACTGCTTAATTAATGTACGTAGCTTCTGATTAACATTAATGCTGCTCCACAGATGTTGAGCTTGAAAATCTCGATATGCTCTCATGGCTCAGCACTTTTCTTTGTTTCCTTACTGCAGCTGCAGACTGATGGCTCTAAAAGGTAAGTTTACTTCACCGTCAGGTTTAAAGATCTATTAAGCTATGGCTGGAGATTTCATTTTCGGTTTTAACAATAGTCTAGACATATGTGCATCTCAAACAGGGATAAGGAAAGTTCTCTGATGAGCAAGTCAGCTGGCCATGCTTGCTCTTGCAGCAAGGCAGTCATTCACTGGTGGGCTTTAAGCTCTGTAGCGGAGCCTCAGACCACTTCATGGAAAGAAAAGCAGTTTTAAGGGTAACTCTGTGTGAATGCATACGTGTGTGTGTAAGTTAAAGACAGAAAAGAAATAGGACTGCTGCAGGTGACATACCTAATAAAAAATGACTAATGATCTATCATTTTCTGCTCTCACTGGTAATTTCTTTCAAGAGGTAAGGTAAATTTTTGATTCCAACCTTACCAGGAACTTCAGTGCAGTTCTTGCTTACCTTTCACTGGACATTCAACCGTAATATTTGCTCCAGTTCTCGCCATGACTGTACCTCCCACAACTGCTGAGAGACTGCTGGCTTCCAGATTTGTAACATTTAACACAGAGGACAAGATGACAGGAATCTCTTTGAAATTAAAGGGATAATCAATATTAAAAGCTTTATTTTACCTAGAGATCTTAGATCTTGTATTTAAAAAATATAGATCTTGTATTTAAATTCATCATGTTTGAAACAGAATTCAGTTTGCAAAACAGCAGCCAGAAAATACAGCTGGGATAGATACAAGCAGACTCAGTTCACACCTGCTGTGGTTTTAAAGCAACGACACCATCTTATTGCTACCTATTAAATCAGGCAGAGTTTCATGGATTGCAAACAAACAAAAAAAAATATTTCACATTGGAGTGGGAATGGGTGTTTATATATTAAAAAAAAAAAAAAAAGAAGTTACATGCCCGATTCTGTGGATGCAGCCTTACCTGCACGCAATAGCAATGATGTTTCCGTGTCAAACCCAAAGTCATTAACAACCAGGCATCTGTAAGTACCAAGTTCCTTTTGAGTAGGATTCTGAATCTGCACTTTTCCAATGGTGTCTAGGATCACCCTGCAGAGTATTCAAGGAAATACAAGGGTTATTTACCTTGGGACAAGCCTAGCTGAATCTTCCTGCAAGAGTTACAGATGCAGCAGCAAAACTCCTTTTCAGAAGTTTACCGGTCTAGACCAGTGCATGCAGTAACAGTTCTGCCTCCTCTTTGGTGACATCGGGGGAACACTGAGGGGTACATGCATGGAATATTCCTCAGACATCCTTCTTCTACAAAGCTGTGTCCTAGCTGCAACCCTTTGGAAGACAGCAAGTTTGCTACTATAAACCAGAATCCCTCAGGAACAGCAGCATGAATAAATCAGATTACCAAAATTAAAAGCATTAGGCTTGGCAAGAAATCCATCTATCCACAGCAAGCTTGGTTTTCAGCAGGACTGGGAAATTCACAAAGGTATTGTCTAACCTGACTTCCAAATTACTGTATGTTTGTTGTCTGTTTTGGTTTGGTTGTTTTGTTTGTTTTCTGGGTTTTTTTTAAATATTATAATCATTAAAGCTGAAGTCTTCCACCAAAAGCCCACTGGTGTCTTCAATACCTTGAATACCTTGCACTGAGGGGCAAGGTAAGGGAGAACAGGGAAAAGCCTGAAAACAGCAGCCTGGACTTCTCCCCCTTGATTCCTTTCTCAGCAGTAAGTTACATGAATCACGCCATACACTCATCACATCCAAAAACCCTGTAGCTCTGGCATTTTCCCACACTGAATACACTTACAAAAGTAAGAGATACACAAAAACCTATTAAAAATACCTGTGTCCCAGCAAAACAAGCCACCTTATGCATGGCTCAAGTGTGGCCTTCATTGCAAGCCCAACAGATAAACAGCTCATTTACCTCCTCACATTCTTTTTCAGAGGTAATGCTATTAATGTCACTGGCTTTTTGAGTACACACACATCTTCATGGATTTGTGTATAAGAAACCTTACTGTAAAAAAAATAGGAAAGAAACCTACTTTGCCGATGTATCCCTTAAGTGCAAGAATATCAGTCTGGGCTAAAATGAAGGCAATTGATGAAAGCAGACATTAGGAATCAAACAGATACTTGTGAATAAATAAAACACCATCATGTCCAAAAAATGAAAGTATCACTTGTAACAAAATAATGGGAAATTATGTGTATTTCACAAAATAAACATAACTGGTGGGAGCTACACGGTTCCAAAAACATCTGCACTTTTAAAAATGGCTCAGTTTTGGTGTCTTTGCTTTAATTGATAGCCCTGCAGAAGTATATTTTTCTTGGCAGTGTGGTTAATCAGTTAAGTATGTTGAGAAATATCCAAAAGTGCCTTTATCATTTCAGAATCGGTTTTTTCGTTACTCAAGAGCTAGCTATAATTCCAAGAGGCTCACACACGAAGTTAATATTATCAGGTGAGCTTCTAATTTATCAGCAATGGAGTAAAAGTGTTTGCTCAGTCTTGAGCAAATATCTGAGTATAACACACACTTGCTGTACTTGTTCTTCAGGCATAGTTCTCAAATTGTGATGGTAAAAGAGGTCCTTTATTATTTTGTGGTCCTTTATTATTTCATTATTACTGTCCTCAACAGAAATATCTAAATTCTGAAGTATTGAAAAACAACCATAAATGCTCATTCTTTCTTTTTAAATTGAAGTCATGCAGCTACAGTTATACCTTAAGATTTACTGTGTGGAAGGATATTGTGACAGTAGGAGTGAAATTTTCCCTTCTTAAAATGAGTAAGAACTAAGACTTCATCTATACCATGGCAGAGGTTTTTAATGTGTTCCTACTGTATCCGGTATCTGAACTAATCCAATAGGCTTCTTAATTTGAGTATAAATCTGTTCATTTTCTGATGCAGCTGAAATGATTAAGGCGTATCACGAAATAGAGTTAGGACATCTAAAACACTACACCTAGTAAAAACGTCAACCCTCTCACGTAATATCCTGGAAATGGACATACACTTGGATGTTAGTAAAGCCACACGTGACAGACACTTGAAAGAAAAAAAAAATAAAAAGATGGAAGGCACAGTGTTCAAGCTTACCTCATTTTTAATACTGCACAGCAGGGTGGATTTTTACAATTGATAGTGACATAATAAGTCATTAAAAAATAGAAGATATTTACTTACTTCTCAGAGGCTTTTAATGTCTCGCCGTCTTTTGTCCAAGTATACTTCACTTCACTAATACCAGCTGTTTCACACAGGAGATTGACAGCATGAGTATTCTTGGTCAGAAAAACCGTATTTCCAATTCGTACAGTTACTGTTCTGTTGAAGGAAACCCGAGGAATTTCCTTTTGCCTCATAATAACTGGAACCTTCTGGTCAAACATTAACTTATCAACAGTTTTTGTGCTGAAACGTTCAGATTCATTTGGTGATTTGCCTGTGAGTTTTGATGCAAGTTTCTCATCCTGGGCCCCTTTCCATTTTTCAGTAGCTGGTTGTGGAGGCCTAGATAATTCAGCAATTAATTGATAAATGACCTGGGATGCCAAGTCATCATTGACTTCTCCAGCTTCAATCAGCTGACTCATGTTCCTTATCAGTTCTTCAAACTGCGCAGTGTCCATGCTGTAGGCGCCCTGGAGAACTGCTGCCTCCAGACGTTTATTCTTGAATTCACGAGAGCTGAAGTCTTCTGCCGAATTACTCCCAAAGGTACCAAGGTTGCGCAGAAATGGCTGATCGTTTACTTGCCTGTCACCCAGATAGAGCTCGTTCTTCTTACTCCACATTTGCCACATTTTGCTCATTTTATGCCATTTGGCCCCAAAGCTGTTAGCCTCGTTGTGATCTGTGTTACTGGTCTCACTGGCATGTTTTCTAAGATTTGGTGGTTCTATCAACCTGTTGTCAGTACCAATGAGTTTGAGTACAAAAGCCTCATGCACAGAGCCTGCAATACAGCGGTACACACCAATATCAGTAGCTTCAAGACTATGTATTTTCAGGGAGCCTGACTTAGTGATGCCAAGTCGTTTAGAGTTTTGTAAGTGCTGTCCGTCCTTCTCCCACCGGATAAGTGATTTCTGGAATCTCCGTACAGGACACTTAATTACAACAGATGTCTTTGGAAGTAAGTAGGCTCGGCTTCCTATGGTAAAATTAATGCGCTTCTCTTGTCTTGTTTGAATATAGACTCGGTGAATGCTGACAATCTGAGGGCCATGAGCAGAATACTTTTCTGGAAGCTTTGGTTTAATCTCTGAAAGAAAAGTGTTGAAAAGTAACATTGGCACTCATGCTTACAAAATCTACTTTTCACAGAATGCTTGACAGAGCTTTTCCTGACTTTGTTCAAATCAGATTGCAACACACTGAGCTTTTATCTGAGTCACAAAACTGCAAAAATACAAACAACATGAAACCATATCATTCCCCTCCTCCAACCAAGAATGCTATTGTTTCTTCCCCAAACCTCCTAAAAATAAAAAGATACCAGCAACATATATCTATATGAAGGACATAAATGTCACGTACATATATAAATGTATATATATACATGTGACATATATTAATTTTTACTATATATGGAATTCTTTTATAGTTATATTTCCTATATGTTTCCTACTGCAACCTCAGAAAGGCTAGGCATGACAGGAATGGGAAAAGTGAATCAAAAAAATTTGAACACGTTATCACTTTCCCCACATTCGAACACTGTTGAGCACAGAATGACCTAAACAAAGCAAAACCTATCCAAAAAGTAAAGCTCCCCTTGGCTGGCATTTAAATTGTTGGCTGGCCATGCTGGTTGTCTGATTGAGTCAGGCCAAATTGATAGCAACACAGGAGGTGAAAGAACCAGTCAACGAAGACACATGAATGTGCAACAAGCAAAGCCACCACGTAATCATTGGCTGAGGGTAATTTCTTTGGGTTGAAAGATGAGTGGCTCACAGTGTTGTGCCAAGAAAGTAGGGAGGGAAAGGAGGAAAGAGAGAAAGAAGCAAAAATTTTGAGAGGTTGAATTCACTAATCAGACAAATTGACATAAACAGACAGTTACAGCACAAAGCTTCATGCAGACTGGGTATGGAGACACTGGGTATTATGGAGCTCCTCCTGCGTTGTACTGCAGGCACTGGAATACTGAAAGGTTTCTGGGGAGCTGCCTGAATGAACACCACCACAGGCAGCTTTCCCAGCAGTGGCTGGGTAGGGACACTGGAGACACCACCAGAATGACTGCGATGTTTCGGATACCACTGTTTGACTCACTGCTGGCAGCTACTGTGCCCCACTTTGATCAGTAGAGCTAATTTTACTAAGAAAACACTAGGTAGGTGAGAAACAAAGCGCTGTAGGAGGCGTGGAGCAAGGGCACGAACCCCCTGAGTTCGTTCCATGCAATTGGAATTGGCCAGCTGGGAAGAGTCGGGAAACACTCGGAGTTGGTGCTAGAAAACAATCCAATTGTGTTTGGTCACCCAGCCCTTTGGTATGTGACAGAGAAAAAACTCAGAGCCTGCAGAATGAGTTGATGAGCCAGGAACTGGACACAAATCAAATTGTTTCTCAGCGTGCCTGAATCTGAAATCATTACTACTATTCCACTTGGTAAATACATAAATAAAATGACAACTACAGTGATGGCACACAACTGATATTTGAAAAACTGCATGCTTCTTACATGCACATGCTCCAAATATGCTGTGAAGAAATAGGTGAAAAGCTAAATGCTTCAAGCATTCAATAAGTGTGTACACTATATGAACTACACCCTAGAGTGCATTCTTATGCTTATAAAACAAAATGGTTATTTTCAGTGTTTTGGGTAATGAGTTCAGACCTGTGGGGATATCATGGTTTCATAATTATACAGCTTTTAAATCAGTATTCGTTATCCAGATACATGGTTCCCTCAACCACTTCACGTGGTACAACAAATAAATTGCTTTAGGCACTCAGTTTACTAAAATTATTGAAGTAGCGTCCTGTTTTTAATAAGTTATTGGGCCCCAAATATTTATTTTTAGGGAAGTGTTCCAGTTTTAAATCTTCCATTTCCAAAATCCAACTTACAGACACAGTAAGTGTAACTTTAAACACACAAATTAAAATACTTCAGGCTGTGCTCTGTTTACACTAGTTATTCCAACATGGAATTAAACCCAGTGCATACTTATAAATATGTTAACAAGTCTCATCCATTTCATTTTTTAAGAAAAGAAAGACCACTAACTCTCATTAGCAGTTCAACACTAAAGGGTGTGTATATTTTTACTGGTGACTGGTGAGCAGGGCTAGGAGTGAAACAAAGTTCAGAGTTGCGGATGGCAGGCCATATAAATATATAAGGTCATATAAATATATGAGGCCACATAAGTGTGCATTTTCTGGATCCGTAGTATCATCCAATCTTGCAGCTGCTGAGGTAACAGACTGTTTGGGAGAGGGTTTTTTTTTTTTTCTACAAGGTAAAAGTTGCTTAAGGATTAGATCGTACTGGAGCCATTGGACCTCATTATCACCTGGTACAAATCCATCTGCATCTATGACCTGTAATGGTCCTTCTACAGCTTCAGCTGAGCATCAGGTCCTGGTGACCTCAGGGCTAGACTGGTGTTATTTCCTATTTCTCAGAGCCCACAGTCAGGAATGTTTCTGACTTAATAGGGCTTATTAAGTAGAAAGCAGCTACAATTACTAGTCCCAGGGTAAAATATTAAGTCTAAAAATCTTCAGCACTGTCATGAGACAGTAAAAGAAAGGAGCTCATCTGAGCCACACAAGCATAATCTTGAGGAGGCACATTCAGAAACACTTCTCCCAAAAGCAAGACCCCCTCGCAGTACGTTTGCTCTGGGCTGAGTCCACGTCGCTCTCCTACTAGCCATCTGCCCATCCCAGGGCCATGCTACATTCCTGCCTTCTACTCGCTCCCCCTTCAAAGGCAGCCTGAAACCGTGGTCACAGGATGAGGAGATGCCTCCTGCATGTTCCTGTGAATCCAAAGCCTGCTGCTGCCCTGGCTCCTTCTGCAAAACCCAAACTGAAACGATGGGTATGGACGTGTCTCACGCCTTCCCCTGCCCTCCTGCTTTGCAGCTGGGAATTGCCAGGCAGATCCGAGCTGCGAAGGGCTCCCTTGTTCCAAATGGTTGTGGAGATGAAGGGAGAGGACAGTGATTCTCTTTTATGACTTTGATCTGCACCCACTCAGTGCAACTGCATTCCTTTTGCAGTCCACCGTCCTGCTTTCTTGGCACTGTGGTGGAAGCTGACAATGTAACTTTAATATCAGACTGTGCTAAGCAATTTGCAAACCAGCTACACTGCCATTCAACTATCCACAATTAATTAAATTCAGATAGATATGCAGCTCAAAATATTTTATTAAACCTTATGCCAAGGACATTCCTGAAAGTCCACAGGGCTTTATTTAAGTAGAGTTTTGAACCTCGGGATTTTGGCATGTTAATCCGAAACACAGGCCAGGAAAAGAAGTTTCATATTATGTATGAATCAGTAATTATTCTATTTCTTATTTTGTTTTGTGAATAACTTTTACAGCAAAGCTTCAAAATGCATAAAGTAGCTACTTCTTGACAGCACTATGAATTGGGTCAAAACATGTCTATCTCTGTGATCTGTGATCAAAACCAGGCCGTTCATGAAGGCTTTAGGTTTTCTCCCACCTCAAAACCAACACCTCTCCTATTTTCCTTTCTTTTCAGCACCCTCCTCCCCAAACCTAAAAACTAATACCCTTGTTTGTAGAGGAAGGAGAGCACAGGTTCAGACATAAGGAACCCGCATTTAGAACTGCCCCTTCTAAATGACTGTATGTAATTGAACATATTCTATACCAGTAAGGTATTTCCATCAGTGTTACACAAATGCAATTAGGGCAACTACCATCAGTATCATAACCTGATTGTGCCCAAATTATACAGTTCCTACAGACAATCTTCCTGATTTTTGTATAGACAGTAATAAAATATTGGATTTTTTGAAGACTGTCTGTACTGTCATCACTTCCTGCAAAGCTCATGAGACTGGGATTCTCATTTCTACAAGGAAAGACAGAAATTATACCTAAAGTTATCACTGGCACAGAGTTTCAGGTTTTGAATTCCACCACGCTAAGCAAAATGTCTAGAGTAATACAAATGTACAGTGAAAAGACAAGCCAGAACTGGATTCTTATCTTTTCTAATGTCCTTTGTAATTTATACTCAATTTATGGATTTTTTTTTTTCAGTTGGGATACCGTAAAGGATAAAGGAAAAATCAGATCAAATGTAGGTAAGAGGGTGAGAGGTATGTACCACACTAAAGTGTATTCAAAACTACTTCTTGAGATCGTAACCTTTATTTCTGACTGGCAGGAAAAAAATTAAAAACAATCCTGTTATTACTGGTCTAGTAATTATGACACTCAGTTTATGCCAGATTTGTAATGTTGTGAAAGTACAGGGAGATGAGTGAATTAACCTGTATACAGATTTTTCTTTAGAAATAGATCATTCCAAATCAGCAAGAAACTACATAAAGTAACATACTTACTGTTGCAGGCATTCATCTGACAAGACCTTACAAGCAGTGAAGGAGACAGACCACTACACATTGATCCATTTAATGTGACATATTGGCCCTTTGCTGTTAGGTTTTGGCAGGCAAGTTTCCTTCTCTGGATTCCAACTCCGCAGCTTACTGAGCACTGTGAAAGGAAGGATGCAGTCAAGCTAAACTTGGTGTTCTACACCACACATGCTAATTTTAAACTAGTTTGTCTTTTTTTTTTTTCCTTCTGAAAGACAGTGCATATGCTCTACTTCATACATATCCTTGTGTTATTCAGACATTAAACTCTCTCCATTTTTCCAGGCAATAAGAATATAAGATAGATAATTTGTTCCAGCAAGCAACTTGGGAACAAGTAAAATAACTTGACAGTATTTCTTAATATCCAACAATGGGCAGAACAGAGCAATGAGTTCTAGTATCTAAGAGAAAAACTTCAGCACGTTCCAAACAGTCTGTGTCAAGTCTCTCAACCCTCTCTCCTAGTTTGTATTGCACAAACCTTTAAACACAGCTTCTAAATTCACTTTTATAAATCTTTTTCAAACAGGTAGTGGTATCAAGCTCACATTAAATGGGAAAGAAGGACGACATATTCCAGTATAATGCAAAGATTCGCTTTTTGGAAGCCATACTATGAAATAGCTGATAGCTAAACATGTCTGATAGAACGCATGCAATATGTTACAGCCTGTCCTTCAGCAACTCAAACACAGCTCAGGAAGGGGGATGCAATCAGTTTGGTTGTAGGCAGGGATGCACAGCAACTGTACACACAGTCTAGTCCAGTTCAGCTACCCTGTGAATTTATTGCTCCAAACATCTTATTTACCCAAGCAGAAATCTTTAGAGCTCATGTTGCAGTTGAAGGTTTTGGTTCACCCTTGTTAGGGACTGCTTACCTTGGACCATTCTCCTACAACTAGCTGAGGAGGACAATCAACTTTTGCACATGGTTTACTAGTTGGAAATTTAGGTCCCTGGCAGGTTTCATCAGAGTGCTTCAGGAAACTTCCATCCGTCAACAGCTGCTTACAGTACACTTTGCGAGTCTGAATTCCTCCTCCACAAGTACGTGAACACTAAGGAGAAGAAGAACACATAACATGTACACCTGCATGGACATCTGGGCTCACCCATCCCATTGTTATTGTGCACAAACACTGTAAGCTCCCCCCTGCTAATTACACCCTCTTGAAAAATTACATCTACTTTCAATTAAAAAGCAAGCAGCATGTAGAAAGTTCTTCTGTAAAAAATGTTTAACTAATATATTAGATATGATGGGAACTTAAATAAGTTAAGAAGTCACACCACCTGAGTGCAATTAAGTAGCAGAAATCTTAAAGAAAAGCATGCACCTTGCACGTAGATCTGCCTATGTCCCACATCAGTTAGTACACCTGGTGGGAGTTTAGGAAACAAAAAAAAATAAAATGAAGCCATGCCTCCAAAAGTAGGTTATTGCATTTGCAGAGCCTAGAAAGAGAGGTGATGTCTGGACTAACTGGTATCCAGACTTCTGAAATATTAAAAAGGACCTTCCACCTCATCTGGTGACTATGTATTGGCACAGTAGTCAAAAGTGGTATTTTTGACCCTGGATTGTTCTAATGAAATCGACTTAAACACATACCAAAGTTTAGGAGATACTGTCGGTGTTATTCCAGCTAAAAAATTTCAAGTCCATTTCCACATTTAAGCTATTTCTATAACCTGGTCATACCTGTTGCCATTCCTCAACATGCCAAACAGGAGGACAATCAATCTGGTTACAAGCTTGTAAAGAATGAGGCTTTTCATCCTTGCACTCTTCAGCAGCAACAGCAGATCCTCCCGGCTGCTGGCAGAACACATCTCTGGTCTGTATCCCAACCCCACACGTAGCCGAGCAGCGTCTCCAGGGGCTGCTTTGCCACCTGTTCCAACAACACAGCCAAAATCCCACATTTTAGCAACTCGCCTCAGACTGGGGAAGGAGCAATTATGCTCTAACAGATCCTAGTAAAAAAAAAACCACCAAACTGAAGGCCTAGTAATTGATAGATGGCTAAAACATCCCTTTGGTTTGGCTGTAATGCAAAATTATAAACTAGATTTATAAACTTGCAGGTAACAAGGAAAAGCAGACATTACTCACAATAAAGCAATAGTAATTTCCAGACAAATTCAGCCCTAGCATTTACTTTCAGAATGCTCCTCAGAAAAAACAGCTTGTTGGCGACCTGCTAACATTTACATTTATAAGTATAAATATGTAAATAGACCTTTCTTACATCTACAAAACTTCCTTTAAATGTGTACATGTTTTCTATAAAACATCCTGTTCCTGTTAACTTCTTCCCTCCACTTTGGAAGGGGAGATTTCTGCAAACACGTAGAAACAGTATGCAAAGGATCAGGGACATCAGAGATCAAAAGCGGGTAAATAAGGCAGCACATGTCAAAATTTCACATATGGCCCTTTCAAGTGACCAAATTTGCTAGGTTTTCTTGGATTTAGACTGGGTTTATTCTTTTCCCATAATCTCCGAATAAACATAAGAAGCCATAAGAACTATGTGGGGCTACTGAAGAAGCATGAAATTAAAATAACTTTAAATCATAATTTCACTTTTTTTCCATTCAGTAAGGATACAAAGTAAATATTCTCTGGGTTTTTTTGTGAAATTGCCCTAAAATTTTCCTTGAACCACTGGAAGAGTTAAGGCTATTTTTTCAACTCTGGCAAACATCTACACAGAAGAGATTTATTTCAGAAAATGTTCCCTATTTTATTAGTGAGATGTGAAGAGTGGAAAAGGAGTGAACAAGACCAAAAAAAATCCCAACCCCACAACCTTGTTAAAGACAGAAGTAGTGAAATTTCATGCCATAGTAAGACCACAATCCTGCAATCTGAACTCTTTCTGAGAAAGCCAATGTTTATTTAAGTCATATTAACTATTTCTTTGCCACAGTTTGATTTCACTATTGCAGTGTACCTTGGAGGGCAGAGCTTTGTATTGCAAGCACGAGTCATTAGTGGTGGTCTCTTGGAACTGTCACACAGTGTTTCATTGACAGCTTGTTTTGTCTCTACATGCAGACACATTGCAATGGCTTCTTGTGTTCCTGGATTAAAAAGGAAAACATTCATGAAACACTGAAGCTGGAAGAGATTTCTGCAAAGCCTACATTTAAATAATACTCAGTAAAAAAACCTCCAAAAATGGAACTAGACAGCATAAAAGTAACATCTTAAGTCAAAAGGAACACAAAGATAGTTTGTATATTTCATGCTCAAAAGATATTTGTGAATTATATCTAGCACTTTACTTCTGTGATATTTAAAAGGTTTGATTTGACATTCTACCTCTCTGAAAACCAACAGAAAATAGGCTTCTCTGTCCACTATCAGATGCTACATCTGCCTGGTTCTGTAACCATCCCAAGTTGACTGCTGGCTTCATTGCCAAAAATCAGGAAAAAAGTGATTCCTTCTTACTTACCTTGACTTTAGGTAGCTAACGATTTGCAAAAAAATGTAATAAAAAAATGCAGAAAACTTGCAAAATTATAGTCAGGAGAAGAGCGACTAAACATAGAACCTTTCTTACAGGAGCTAAGAGGTGAAATAATTTTGGTGAAGGCAGCAAATCTGACCCAGGCTAGAGCTTTCCTCACTTGTGACCATTCTTGGCACCTTCTGATCTGCAGCTCTTGCTACTCAGATCTTATTACTGAAGCATGAAAGATTACTAATACTCAAATTTCTATGAGTCAAAATGAAAAGTAATACAAGTTTGCTTTAGAACAAGTCAGCTTAGCAAATACATGTCTTGTGAACTACTTTTATTTAAAACCTATGTAATTATCCAATTTTACATATCATATTCTTTCATTTGCAAGCCTTGCTCAATTTCAAAGCTCACTCGCATGCACATGAAAGACAAGATGGATTGTGTTGTACTTGGGGGATCCTGTACATCTGGGATGTTCTATAGAAGCAAAGCTGAAGATCATAATCCTGTAGAATAAAAAAGCACTGACATAATAAAATACCTACTTTGTTGCTTCCAGGTAAAAGTTACTTTTTAAGAGTCACAATTTAAAGAATTTAAATCCATTTCCTTCATATTTCACTTATCTCTAGTGATTTTGTAAGGATACAAACTTGCTTTCAGCAGGAGGTTATATTTCTTTTCCTATGAACAACTTCTAAGTTTCAAAAGGAGTTGCATTTTTAACTAAAACCCTTCACTAACCACTTCATGGTATCACCTATAACATAGCTTGAAAACATCACCACTACTGTTACACAAAGACTACTACAACTATTCCCACTTCTGTGCCAACCTTACATGACGACTGTTTTTTTGGCACTGCTGATCATTAGCCATTCTGATTCCAGTGGGCTCAATGAAATATCCTACACTGAAAGTTTTCTCTCCGTGCCAATGGTTGATATTTCTCTCTTTCACAGCACATTCATGAGCACTGTTGTTCCTTTCATAACTGAAGTTCTTCCTTCCATCTTCATACAATTCTGATGTGGTCCAACAATATCAGCCAACCCAGGCCACAATCCCACTTTGTGACACTTGAACCAGTCCAACTCTTTCAGACACTTCAGCAGGAGCAGATCAGCAGTGATTTTCACAATAACGTAGATTCCCGTTTCTTTCAGGCTCTCCAGTGCACCTCTAGATCCCTTCAGGAACTTGTTTTCAGTTCAGAAAGACCTTGTTATATAAATGTTTTGACTACATCTATGAAGTGATGAATTTTTATAAAACAGAAGACCTGACCTTAAACATGATTGAAAACCTATTCGGTTCTCTTATATCAAAGCATTGATAATTACATTAACATAGAACACACGCATTGAGTAAACCATATTTTACTAGCAGGGCTGAGAAGAAACGTTTAACGGCGAGTACCATTACTATAATGCAGACATTAACATGTGCAAAAAAACACAAACCAGTAAATAAACATGGTTTCTAGAGCTCTACTGTTTTATTCCAGACTGACAACCAAGGGAATCGAATGTTTTCTGTCCAATTGATCCCCATGTGTTTGTTTAATGGGAGCACCTTCCCTTTCCCTTTAGGTAGGAAATGCACATCTAAGTGTCTACAGGAGAGAAATAGAGATTTAGAAATTGTGTTCTGGCAGAAATGGAATGACATTACCAGACAGGCAATCAAGCACATATCAAGCATCCACATAACCATTATTTAGGTCAAAATCTACCCTACACTACCAGCCTCCAGTTTTGCTGACCTCACCGTGTTCCTGTGGGAAAACCACATTCAGAGGTGATGCTGCTCTGGAACAGGTTGCGATAAGCCATATCTTCTTAATATCTCACACAAAGGAGGGGGATGAAATGAGATTCTTTACAGACCATCTAAGTCGGCAAAAATCTCATGGGAACTCTTTATCTCGGTGTTATAAAAACTAAATTGGCCAGCCAAATGAACAAAAGGCATGTCATACCAGGTGATGGTTTTTGACTGCAGCTTACCACCTGGAGTTCATTAAACTCCTTCTGCCTTGCAGCATGACCTACCCAGCTTTAATTGTGTTACCAGAAGAAAATGTCGATGCGCGGTGTGGCTTTCAACTGACTTAACTACAGGGCACAAACTACAGTAGTGAATTCTCCCCACAGGGGCCATAGTGAAAGAAAAATGGCACCCTGTTTTGATGCCTTAAGTACAAAATAGATATTAAAGAGTTATTAAAAACATACCACGCACCCCCTTCCTGTTCCTTGGTTCTCAATTGAAGGACTCTAACTAACTACACTTAGTTGATGCAGCATTTGCTTGAACTTAACTGTCAAAATGTCTTGACAATTAATCAGAGTTCTCACCCCAAACTATAATTTTACATTAGTTGGGAACTTCAATTGCTGATAAATTTCTTATTCTATGTCGACTTGAAAATGGAAAAATCTATTATTCAAACAAGCAAAGTTTTATATGTATTACTTTCTTGGCTTATAATATAAACATAGTAGATAATTTAACTAAAACATTATGTATGCAGCAGGGAGCATTAAGTATTTTTACAGTAATCTGATGCACTATTGTAGTAATTATCCTACTATTTGGTGAAATAGAATATTTTCTATTTTAACCCAGCATTCAAACCACATACATTTACATTCTTTTACAAGCTCTTCTGTGCAGTGAAATACACAGTGCTGTGAAGCTAAAAGATCAGAATGCTTGAAAAAAGCCCAGGGTTTTTTTTCTGCCTTTTTTAAAGTACAAAGAAAATGGGGATGGAAAGTTGCTGTGCAAATGGTAAGAGGGTGGGAGTATTCTCTGTACCTGGAAGAGGAAGGACAGTCATTTATTTCTATCAGATAGTCTCAGTTTGGTGACTACTTAAAAATATGTACTGCCAGCTGAAAATAGCTCAGAAGAAATGCCAAGTCCTACATATGCTTAAGCTTCTCTGTAAATCTACCAAAACTGGCAATTTTATTTATTCTGTAATTTAATGTTCTTTATTCTGTTATTTATTCTTCTGTAAAAGAGTAAACAGTTAGTGTCTGCAGTTAATGAAATTAGTCACAGGAGTACCCAGTTATCAAATTGCCTACAAGGCTATTGCAAATGCTCTCAACTTTATATGAGACTTGTTTTTCTTAAGGGCCCTTAAATTTGGCTAGAATCCACGGATTTTCTAAGAATCTCGGGTTTCTTATAAATAAAATAGTAAACTTTTAGCTGTTATGATCCAGACAAAAGCCAGAAAACACAACTTGACCGCACCCTAAAGTTTCCAAAGCCACAGACTACAGGGGAAACAACAGGAAGCATATATGTATTTATTGTTTAATCTCATTATTTTTAAGCCAATGTAATGACTTTGGGGGGCCTGAATCATAATTTTTGAAGCATATGGAATATAAATAATAATAATTACACTGAAATGCCAAAATCTGCCTCTCGCAATTAAATGTGTTTTTAAACAGGGACCCAGAAAATGTTCAGTTATTTTTTAAAATGGAAAACATCCCTTTAAAATATTAGAGTAGTTAAATGATTGACAACACTAAAGAAATACTACAGATTACAAGAAAAACATTTCTCTCTTCAGGCATACGCTTTATTCTGATAACAACTATTACTTCTCCCTGATGATATTATGAAAATTAAACTTATGTTGGGAGCTCTTGCATCAGGGCCAAAGTTCTTCAGATTGAAAAAAAACCAACAAAAACATTCTGGGAAAATGAGGACAAATCCTGAGATCCCCGAACACACAGCTGGCTTATTTTCAGTTTGGGATTTCTTCAGTCACTGAAGACAAAATAGATCTTCAGTTTTCAGGATGGTTACAGAATTTCCTATGGATGTCAAAGGTGATGTCTGCCTCAATTAGCCTGGACAACTTTTATTTGCACTCATGGAAAGACTGATGAAAGCAGAATTAATTATGCTAGCAGGCAATATGCATCCTAGCAGTCCTCAAAAGCAGTAAATGTTGTGACACCCAATATGCCATATGATAACCCACACAGATTTGGTGCACAAAGCACACAAAATGACCAAACCCTCATGTTACTAATGCTCTAGAACCTGTTAAATACAGTGAACTGGAAAGTAAAGATAATGTTTGATAATGCCTTGCAGATCACTCCATCTCTGTAATTCAAATACCTCAAAAACAATGCTTCCATATGCATTTTTACTTCTGCTTTGGAGAAGAACCAGCGGGGAGTTTGAATTCAAAGTCATCAGTTAAATCTATGAGGATTTTAGAAAAGGTGCAAGTGACAAGCACTGAAACAGAGACTCAGTCCTTGCTCAAACAGTGGCTATAAAGCTCCCAGCCGACTTAGACCCTGCAGATTTTTCCCTCATTCAGAGAGAGTCAGGCACTAAGAAATGGGGGTAGGGAGTTCTGAGGATACAGAAATCCACAGGAATTTATTTTAATAGCCACTGCTAGATACATACATACATACTAGAGAAAAAGCACCTAATATAATTTACATTACACTGGGATATTCCAAACTCAGACAACATTTATTTCTTGTAACGAAAGAGTTCATCTAATTGAAATGAGATTTGAACATAAAACTTAGCAGAAACGGATCAGCTCCTTTGAACTACACAATGGAAAAATAGTAGACAGTGAGATCATTAGTTAGTACATTGCAATAAGTTGGAAACAGAAGAGATGTCTGGTTCCCTTAAAACTATTTATCGGCAGGTAATTTTGGGTCTGTTTGAAAACCTTTGCCAAGGCAGCAAGGAGACCAGAACTGATAGAAGGAAAAAATCACTGCTACCTAACTAGCGTAACAGTGCAGGGACTTCTGAAGCTGTTCATTGATAAAATATCCTGACAATTTCCCACATTTCCCAGGAGCATCACATAAGAAAAATGTCTAGACATAGCACCAGTGATACCACGGAAGTCTCAAGAACACAACCAGGTATTTTCTTTCAAACTTCTTTAAATGGATCATCTGTATTGTGTATCAAATAAATGGTTAGATTCCTATGAACACTTATTGGACAATTCTGGGTCAAGCAGTCTCAAAAAATCATGAAAGTGCCAGAAGCCAGCAACAGAATTCACACTCAGCTCCCTCAGGAGCAAAATTAGGCTGAGCATGGGATTGTGCTCATCATTGTGTCTTCGTGCCGGCAAAGGAAACTACAGACTTCAGTAAAGGCTCCTTAAATTACCATCAGCTTGCACTCCAAGTGCAAGTTTTTATGTGAACATTTTTGCATGGACAAACTCAGATGTGAAAACGCATGCAATACAAATATGCAGGCAAAGCCTAGAGATTATTTCAGCCTAGATGTCTGCTGATGTCATCAAAATTCAGAAACTTTGGAGTTTTAGAACACCTCTGACAGATATTGGCTACAAAGCAGTATAAAGTGGATTTAAGATGGCAATGGAGTGACTGTATATAACAAAAGTCCACTGAGATAGGAAAAAGAGAACTACAAATTTAGTAGTAATGAAAGCCTGGTTTCTAGTTTAGAGTAAATTTTCCTTATTTCTAAAAACAACTCCCTCATTAAAATGAAGAAACAGAGACTCTCAGTCACAATAGCTGTCACTACCGTGTCACTTTTGTATGTACATACTTGGACCGTAACCTCTTCTACCTTGCCAGTCAAAACACCCACTGAAGGTAGTGGAGGGAATGGGATGCATCAGCTTTTGTGCTGCTATTCCTATGGATCAATGCCACCAGTAAACAGCAGCAGTAAATGATAAAGGAGGCACTTATCAGTCACTTACCATCCTGCTGATAGCATTCCAGGGCAACCATCCCAACTTCCGTCTTCAAGGTTTGAACTGGTGAACAGTAGAAAGGAGGCTGCTCTCTGTGAGCTCTAGAGGGGCTCTCTGCTTCCAATTGTTTCTATTCTCCCCTTTTCTACATTTTTTTTTTATTTCTTCTATGGGTACAACTGTCTTTGCTTCCTACTGATGTCATCAGTCCTGTCATATATAGGTGTGGTCACAATCCCACTGCCTCCACTTAACACTTCATAACTCACTTCTGTTGGGTCCCAAAGTACAGTATGTAGTAGCAACACCAGCAACCTTGTCTAGTAATATGTACTTAAGACGACAGAGAGATTCGATTACATCCAAAAAGGAATGTGCCTAACAACTTGCAGACAGATGTATGGCACAGAGTTCCTACAGAGTGATATACTGTACCAAGACCTAAACAAATGGCCGTTTGATCTCCTTGGTGGTCAGACTGAAAGCAAGTCTCCCTAATTACAACTTGCAGAAAATGGTGGCATTTTGGAAAATAAGGAAAAAATAACATGAGAATTTTAACTCTGAAACTATACACTTTCATTCGTAGGAAAAGAAAGGTCATTATCAAACATGCTGGTACCACCAATTGCCTGGCAGCTGAGACTCCTGCAGCAACAAAACTGAAGCAAGTTGCCATATCAACAACTTCTTGCACCTTACTCAACCAAATAAAGTTGGTATTTGAACACAGGATATAAATGAAACAAAATAGTTTGAAACACCCTATGGATAACGTAGAAAAAAGTTAAAACTTGAACCTGCAGGTTTTCCAACAGATAAACATGGCTAACTTAGGGTAACACTAACAGAAGACCCGACAATGTCAAACAATGCTAAATTCTTACAACTCGGGATAAATAAATAAATACATAAATAAAGGTACCTCCAAGACATGTGGCTGAACAAGGAGTAAAACCAATGTATTCCCAGTCATAAATGACACTGCCATCTTCAGCATGTGAATATTCTGGTGTGTAGGGGACAGGTTCACTGTCACAGGATGCCTGGTGACAGACTCGTTCTGTTGGTGGCTTCACATCTTCACACTCCTCCTCAGGCAGTTCAACCTCAGTCTGAGTAAAGGAGAGAAGAATTCGGCACTTCACATCTCGCACCTGTATGCCACTGCCACACGTGGCACTGCATGGAGACCAGGGCTCAGGAATAAACCTGCAAATAATCACAGCGCAGTAGAAACACTGTCGTTTTATTCCATATAATTGTGCCTGCGCGTGCAGAATTAAAACATAGCAAAAGTGCATAAATGTGTGTTTATACTCAAAGCAGACAATACATAATACTATTTCATCCTTAAACAGAATGCATAATCAAGTGTGTTAAGTCTTTCACTTGGCTCCCATCCCGGATCATTTCTCAAAATTCACAAAAGAAAAGATGTAGGAAAAGAGGAGAAAGAATCATGAGGAACAGGGAAAGCTGTATCCTTTTTGAGGGGAAAAAGGACATCTCCTAAATCTTTTCTCAGACTTATTCAGTGGAAAAAAAGCAGAAACTCCGTGAAGACATCTCTATACAATGTAAAATAGCTCCCCAGGTATGCAGACTGAGGCATATGCTAAAAGCATATTTGCAGTTTGCCTAAATCTGAGAAAGCCCGTCACCTTATGTCATACTAATAATCAGCAACCACACAGAAGAAAAGCACTTTTCAAATCTAGCTCCCTCAAATGCACACCACCGCAGGCTTCTGTTCAGATTTAATGTTGTAAGAGGCCTCTCATCTTCAATAAAGAGGTCTAACCAGCTCGGTCTAATCCATCATTTTTACTAGAAAGCATTTATGCTCCTGATGAACTACAGTAAAATCTTATTTTACACATCATGAATTTGCTGAAGGAGGTTTTAGTTCATAATATTCTCTGACTTTGAGGGTCACATTAATATCTGATAGTAATTTTCAAGATGGCACTAGAGCCAAGGGGATGAATTTCATTAATAAAGTCATCCTGAATGGCTCTGGGGTACAATTTATAAGAAATCAAATACAGAGTTTCATAGGACATTTATTCAAAAGGTTGCTTTTGCTCTTTGTTATATGTCCAAATGCAGCTGATAATCAAAACACAAATGGGAGATATAGGAGGATATATTTGACCAATGCTAAACACGTAGTTGGAAGAAAAAATCAGAATTAGCATTCAAAGACTTTCTCCTTATCTTTGATTAAGAATTATCTTTCTCTTTCCTGCAGGAAAGCTGCCCTTACAAATACAAGAACAGTCGTGTAAGACAAAAATCAGTATTTATGCTCTGCATACACAGTAAGCGTAGAAAAATGTCAACACAGTGTGGTTGATTCTGTGGACAGTTTATCATCTTGAGCCAATAACTTCTTGCCAGTATATACAGAGGAAGAATCAAATAGAAGAAAGGAGAACAGATGAGTGGATACTCTAACTCAGTCCTCGGGGTAGTCACTCAAGCTGTGCTTGGGATAGACCCCAAGACAGACTGTCTCCTGTGGAAAAGACTATTCCCATTTCCAGTGAAGGTTACAAGGTAACTGGTTATTGTTTAAGGAGATGTTGATGAAATACCTTTACAAGTCTACTATAAAGATAGAGATGTCAAAGCCCTTCACTTCAAAGGTTCCTTGAACAGAGCCTCAAAATTTTAGTTTGAGCTCGATGGTCCTTGACAGCTTTCAGTAAAGGGTGCAGTATCCCCGCTCCTCCTGAAACCAAGGAAAACTGCAAGTTCTCATCCCTTCATGACTACCTTTGAAGTAGATGACCAGATTGATTTTTATTGGAAGAGTGTTATCAAAACAGTGGATGGTTGTGTCCTATAGTGATAAAATCTGAGTAAATGCCACACTGGTGCAACGCAGCAGCCCATCGAGTCCAATGGCACAGCTGGCAGGGGTCAGTGCCCAGATGCTTTTGATAAATTCTAACTGAACATCTGAGGGAAAAGCTGCAAAGGAAGGCTTTCTCTTACCCCAGCAGATGAAATCAGCTTAACCCTGAAATGTCAGATTTCACAGTCTTTTCAAAGACAGCCCACAAACACACTATGGTAGCCATGCCAAAATCACCCTCATCCAGCAAAACACTTAAGCATGTGCCTAATTTTAAGCATACGAGCAATCCTTTGAAGTCAATAGGACTATGATATGTTCAGAGTTAAACTTCTGTTTAAGTGCTTTATTGGACCAAGGCCATTGTGAATAGGCTTAACAAAATTATGTCTTTTCCTCCCCTTCTGTGTAAAAAAAAAAAAAAAGCCTAAGTCCATTTGTAGTTATGTACCTAATTGGAAAAATAAAACTGATGGACATTTATAGTTGAAGAGAGTTGGTTGGTGTTCTGACCACACCTAACAGTCTGAAAGCAGATAACTTTTTTTGGTAAAAGCACACCAGAAATGAGTGTTAGTTTTGTATACTGTTAGTTGAGTGTATTAAAACATTCCAAAAATAATGTATGATGCATTCTTTTGAAATCCTGTATAAATGAAAGGAAATTTTGAACCACAGCAATCTTTTCATTCAACAACCAATTGATTTATAAAGAAACTTAGAAAATTCTAAGCATTTTTTCTTTGACTTATAGCAAGCCTATATTATAATTGAGGTTTTCCTGTTGAATATTAGTGTCTGGTATTTTTCAGTGAAGTGCAAGATTAAAAAAACAACAAACTCAAAATACTTTTTTTTCTACCTTGGCGTTTGCTAAACTAGTCTTATGACTATTTAGCTATTAACATCCTAAATTACAGAACTTTTCAAAGGATAGCCATGTTAAAGTCACACTTTAAGTACCTTCATCTGAAGCCAATGGAGACTGCTAATACAAAATTAGAGCAAGGAACTGACTGGGCAGTGACAGAGCTGCAGAGGTTGGCATACTATCTGAATTTTAAGTTCAGGCAGATGATTTTTTTTATTTTTAACATATGCACAACCAAAGCCCATGACAGACTATTAAACCAAACTCCATCAACCTCAAAAGTGACTCGGTGGCCTTCATAGCACACACATAACTATGCTTTGGACACAATACTTCACTCTGCCTTTGATGGACATACAGTCAGAGTGATCTCAGGTCAGGATTAAGAAGTATCAAAGCACTTTCACTATGAAGCTTTGCAGATCATCAAGAATTTATAATGGAATGGATAGGATGGTGGTAACAATATTTTCTGAGGTCTTTAACTAAATTTGTAGATGAGACTCCTCTCTGATTAAAAAAAAAAAAAAAAGAATGGAAAAATGCAAATCCAAGCAGGCACAACTGTTCACAATCAGCCTTTTTATACAGTCATTATTCCCAATGCAATGTAGAAATCAAATGCTCCTATAATCATCTGCACAGGTATAAATGATGCATGCACTACAGAGGCAGTGGAGAGTATCCATGCTGAGTGTTATCAGTCTAAGGCTAATGGAAATGCGCATTTACTCGGCACACTCTGAAAAGCTGGTGCAGGATGACCCGGAAAATGATGCAGTGACCAAAACTACTGATGATAAAACTGCAACAGGACAGCCCAACCCAACCAAATTGAATCTGAACTGAAAACTTAACTCAGCACAGGCTTCTGCAGCTTTCTAAAGACTTGGAAAACATGGTGTCTCAATATATATTTTTTTTATTTTCCTCATGCCTGCAGTTCTTGCTTTCAGTTAAGACAGGAAATGCCTAAATCCTGAAAAAAAAGGCTGCTCTTGTGATATTTCCAGTCCAACCCTACTGCGCCAAGGGGCCTGGATAAAAGTTTGCAGAAGCATCTAGAATGTTGGCTGCTTACTGGGGCAGAACTTCCACAATGCTGACACCCTACCCCTGCCTGAAGCACCACCCTTGCCTGCTCTAAGCAGAGTTGCACTGCCAGGTTTTATCAACCTCAAGTGCAAAGTGCTGGACAAAATCACCAGTCCATTTTCAAAGAAGCAGCTGCGAAAAATGTGTAACTGTCTAACAGCAAAGTCACAATGGGGACATTTCTTGGAAAATGACTGAAACGTGAAGAACAGCAATCTTTATGAGAGACACCGTATTTCACATTTGGCGAGTTCAACTCCAGAAACCGAGTCATTACTTTTTAGCTCAGGTTGCTGAAAAAATATATCAGCTTTTGAAAGCATTTTAGTTTTGTCTTAAGCCATAAGAGGGAAAGGCAGTTGAGGTGTCTATTTCTTTAACTTACGATTATTAATAAAAAGGATGCAAAACCTTGCTGGAGCTTCTCTGCGAATCCCACTGTAACTAAGAAAGCTCAAGGGAAGAACGTTTAAAATAATGATTGGTATCAACTGTCATCACATTCCACAACTAAAGACTAAAAAGGTCAGACCTACATTTTTCTTGGCCTCACTTTAAGGGCAGTCATTTTTTATTTTGCTAATAATAAAAAAAAGAAGCTTTTGAACGTTCCCCCTCTATGTAAATTCAGGACACCAGCCGTGGTAGACCACAGCGGCAGAAGTATTTATCTTCCACAAGCTACTTTTGGCATATCCATCATTTGTGGGTTCTAAAATGCAGCTGCATTTATTCTCTTATTCATTATCAACTAAAATATAACACGAAAGCATAGAAAGGCAGTTGTAATAAAAGGATGGACTAGAAGTTGAGGCTTCATATTGTGGTTTAAGTTTGGATGACAAGAGAATAACTAAAATTAAAAGTGATGGCATTTTACCAAGGAAATCATAAGCCTCCTGCTAGGCAGAGGTAGGCTATGAGTTATCACTGTGCCATGGGTAAATTACAGAAAACAAAGTTAAACTGATCCAAACCAGAGGAAAATCTTGTTATAATTTACTCTGGGAGAAGTAACAATGTATTGTTAGGGTTTCTTTTTTAAATCCTAAACCCTGACCAAAAAAATCTCACTCCAGCTAAAAGACGGGAGCAGTTGGGGCATGAGATTTAAAGCATCGAGTGAGAACTTGCTCTCTTTGCAAACCACTGTCCACATGACCAACAGGCAATCTGCAAAAAGGAATGGAGGCAGAGATCAGTTATTTCTCATTTCTCCTTACATATCAGCTTCCTTAGAATAATAAAGTAAGAGCAGGAGGCAGCAGAAGACAGGTAAAAAGAAGCTAAAGGGGAATGTGGCTGCAGCATTACAGCCGGGTTCCAGGAGAGCCTAGAGTACCTAGACTAGGAAGCACCTCAGCAAAACCTCTGTAAAGGAAGGGATGGCAGAGAAGAGTCATCAGCAAGAAGTGGCTGGAGAAATCTTTTGAACTTAGGTGAAGATGCTTCCGGGAAACATGAAGGAAAGTTGCAGGAAAGGATTAGGATCATGAAAGAAAGAAGAAAATCTAGGTGTCCAGAGTAAGCGAAGAAGAAAAAAAAAACCCAAAACACCAGGAAACTGCAAAACTGTCCAGCTGTGACAGAACATGCACTGAGAACTCAAACATGTGGCTGCATTCACAGTGTGAGGCTGCAGCGGAATACATTGGTCATGTCTAGGAAGGCATGAATAACTGCTTTCTTTGTAAAGACAAGGTACAAGGGAACCCATTATAAAGTTTCCGGCTCAGCTCTATTATATTCTAAATATACTCTGAACTAGCATGCTGTGTCCCTGCCAGTCCTCCCTGCTTGTTCTGTCAAAGACTGCTGCTGAAGAATCCTAAAAACCTAAAGACTACCTTAGCTCACGGTTGCCACTGTATGATTTTGTAATGCTAGAGATCGTTTTCTTTATAGCTTCACACTCTTTAGAGGTGGCCTCATATAACTTCATTCTGATATGCTGGCATTCAACAGGCACATTTGATTGCATCATCCCCTTTGACAATCACATTTTATTTTTATAACTTTGCTACTACCCTGCCTGAATTCAGGGCCACCAATTTGGAGAGTGAAATAACGGCTCACAGTAGGTTGACACTTGACTTGAGAGGCTAGAGCAGTGAAAAGTTTAAAGTAGAGTCACCATAACTATGCAAACACCTGTTTGGCAAGAGATTTCTTCTGTGAGTCAGTGCAGGTGTAAAGATTTTATTACTCATGATCACACCTGTTGATGCATGTGTGCCAAAAATCAGGAATAGCTAAATGGAAGAAGAAAAATAAGAAGTTACGGGGCACACTCTGTTCTCAGAGCAATATAAATCCAAAGTAACTTCAGTAACCTCATCTAAATTATTTTAAACTAACATTAGTACAAATGAGTGCAGAATTTGGCTAAGCACAACAGAATACTGTTCAAAATCTCTCATGAAAACCTTATAGAAAGATACTACTTTCTAGAAAGTTATATACTAAATATTGAATATAATAGATACACACATGCATGAAACGTACGCAGGGGATACAAGCAATTGTGTAGATGCCCTACCAGACAAGACAGGAACAAGTGCAGCTGGATTTAAGTTATGATTTCATCCCCAGGACTCAAACATTGCAAGGCTTACCCCCATCAGCTTTTAAGGGGACTCACAAAATCCAGATGTTATTTCACACACACACACACGTGTAAAATATCACAAGTTATCCCCACAGATTCAGCTAAGCTCAGAGATCAGCAGATTTTTCTCGCTTTCTTTGTGCATTGATCTCACCCCCCAAGGAAATCCTGGCAACCCTACAAAGTACCTCTTAATTTTTAATACAACCACTACATTCTTGAGGTAACAGCAATGACTGGGATAAAACTGAATTTGTTTAATTTACATCTGTTGAAATGTTCCCACATGCATTAATTAGGGCTTAATAGGGCTAAATTAAGATCTCTTTGCATTGCTTGAATGATATAGGGACACTATAATAGAGCAGCTCTGTGTCATCCAGAACGGGAGCTCCAGAAGCAAAGCTATTGAGATGTAAAATTAGGAACAGTTCACAACACCACTCATCTCCCAAGAAGGACCAACTGTCAAAGCAAACTGCAGAGCAACAGTCATTCCAGATTATTTGCAAAATATGCCAGAAATGTTTCTTCACTGTAAAAGTCAATGTACTTACGTTGGCTCTTCTGAGACACTTCTGATCTCTTCCATTTCATGTGCCTGTTTAAACCACGGCAATTTTGCTTCCACTGGATTTTTTTCTGGTAGAGAAAAAAACAAAAACAACCCAACATTCAGTAATTCCTCCAAAATCAAAGCGATACATAGATGTCAGCATTATTCACCTTAGCACTTCACACCTTACATTGTCTATTGATCTAATGTTTTTGAATAAAGATATACTGGATAATAAAACATATTTTTCTAGAAAATGTCTTCATGATGTTTGAGCTCCATTCTGATGCTCTTTTTACTGAGTGAGTACCAGTAATCCAATTTCCATTCCTGTTTAATTTTTTACTTCCTTCCCATGTCTTCCCCAAATGCAGGCAGTTTCTAATAAATTGTAGCTTATATTTCAGTGTAATGGGTTATCATAATAACTTAAGTTTATAGCTGAAAAAGAAGTCAGAGCATGGCAAATGTACATTGCTCTCCAGATAGACTGGCTTCATCAGAAAATTTTCAGATAAATTGGTTTGGGGCTTTTTTTGCTGCGTTAGCTAGCTTTCCCGAAATTGGAAATCAATTTAAAGAACAACACGCGCTTCTTTTATCAGTCTATACATCTTACATTTGTGTGATGCTTTTTCTCAGAGCACTGTAAGCCAGCTGAGGATCTGTCCCTCCAAATTGAAGTAAAACCCCAGAAGAAGGTTCTTAAAATTTTAGTGCTAGTTTCTACTTCGTGGTTTAACCCTAAATATTTTTCTGCTTAAAGAATTCTCTAGAGTCTGAAAACATCCTGAAGAGAAACACAGTGTTGTCTACACAGAGAGCTTTCTCTTTTTCTGTGTAAATCTTTATGGTGAGTTGTGAAGGTCTGAAATACAGCCTTTCAAATAAAAACTGAAAGAATGTGAGTAGCACCCTCTAAAATTTTCTAGGCCGAGAGGGACAGAAATGAGCAAGGGACAAGATATGCTCGTTTCCTCTTTCATCTTGCTTTTTTTTCTCTTCACCTTCCCACCTACTGTTTGAAACCTTCCCAACCCTTTTAGAGAATATTTGTCCACTTATATCATTGTTACAGACCTTTTAAATATGCAGAAATGGAGAAGATAGGAGAAAACCAGTTTAATTACAACTTAATGAACTGATGAGGCCCACTGAGAATGCTGACACATTTAATGAGACGCAAACGAAAAAGGTCCCAGGTGATATATATGGAGTATCATTCCCATTTCTAGTATTGCTAAACAACTCCTCCTCCCCATGTTGAACTCATTAATTCTGGTTTTCCCAATTTGACCAGGCTGTATAGATTTAGTTAGTATGTTCACCTTATGACAATCTGGCCACGTTATCAGCAAAAAATATCAGCAGGGCACTTTTCCTAGCACCAATAATTAAAATGCTTGTTTCTGCCAAGACTGAAATAAGTCCTAGTAAATTCCAGCTTCTGGCATTTCTGAAAAGGGTTACCAGGGGCTTTTAATTCTCTTAACAAAAATGTAAAAGAATAACAGACCCAGACAAAATTCCAGTTACCTTTTGGCTTGTAACATGGTATTGGCACGATGCACTCTTCTTTTATGTGTAGTTTAAGTTGTGGGTTACAGCCACCGACGTGCTGTCCACGGTGGTCAATACACAGCACTACCCGGTACCGCAAGCCTCGGCCACAGGTCACTGTGCACTGCAGGAGACAATGCAACCATCTCACACTCTTTCTTTTTTATTATATTTACAAATAGCGATAAAAAGCAAGTTAGAAGTACTAATGATGTGTTCACTAAAGTTTTTCCACAATCAATCAGGTATCAGAGACATATGAACCCATCACTGCATTGCTAGGTGAAGAAATAAAGGGTTGATGCTGGAAAAAAATGTCTAAGTTTTGGGAAGGCAAGTAATTTCTTGAGGTTATGTAAAGCTTATCTGATTGGCAATAGCGTGAAACAGAGGTGGCTATGTACTGAGAATATGCTCTCTCACAGTGGTCATTTTCAGTTAAAACTGGGTCAGACGTGCCGCAAGAACAGTTTCTTCACTATATGTCAGTGATGTCATTTGGATGAACTAAGGAATTATAGAAGTGTTGAGCTATCTGACTGTATCAGATAACTACAGCCAAGATAAGTTGGCTTTATGTTATTGTTACTATAATGAAAGGTAAGAATGCTGGAAAATCACCCTTACAGACATGTCAGCCCCTAGACAGACATGCCTTTAGCTATTATATGCAGTGAAATATTACATTTATCAAGAACTGAGAGACAAACGACCTGATTGCAAAAGGGCCTGACCTCTGGCTCTAATTTCTCCTCTGTGTAAAGCAGGAATTCAACAGGCATAAATAATTCTATATGCATTTTTCTCCACACAGACATGTTAAGATTTTGATTATTGGGCCAAATTACTTAGCACAAACTTCTCCTAGTAAGTGCTATGAATTATGCTTGCAGGGCTGTGTTTCTCTAATAGCCCTGTGTGAAGAAATACAGGGCAACGCGAGACTAGAGGCTTTCTTTACGAAACAAGAATAAAGGTCCAAATTACTTTTCAACTTACTTGAGACCATTCCATTGCCACCCATTTGGGACAATCAAACAGATTGCAGGTTTGAATGACTTTGGGCTTAGGGGCATACATGCACTTCCATTCTTCCACTTGCAGTATCTCTCCATGAATGGTCTCCTCTACACACACAAAACTTCTCCTCTGAATACCGCCTCCACAGGAAACTGAACATGCAGTCCAAGGGTTATGTTCCCATCTGAAAAAAAGAACTCACATATATTAAAAATAAGGTTATATTTTAGGGCGATTTTGTTTAAGCTTAAATGAGGCTACTAACTTCTATTAAAAGTGCAAAATACTGAATCCAATCTTAGTGTCATTAAAACACAGATAGTTTGGTTGCTGGATTCTCACCACACACTGAATATAAATACATTGAATTACAGAGCTACCTTGCATTATTCCAGGCTTAAATTCATGTGCAAAATGAAAAGAAAAATAGATCTATAAATTTAAGTACTTTTCCCAAAATAACTGAAAATCTTCTTTTCATCCATGAGTTAAAGACCCTAAATATACTGAGCTAATCAAGCACAATGATTTTACTTGCAAATAGCCTAAATTATCTAAACAGAATATTTTTCACAGTTAATTTACATGGTCACATATACTAATACTATCATTGTCAGAGACCAATAAGCATACATACTTGAGACCATGTGAAGTCCAAAGACAAAGACAGATCTGTCTGTGCTGACTGAGGGTGTTATTACCCACAGTTTCTCATCATTGCCCACATCATGCAGACTACCCTTAAAAAAACTGTTCATGAAAGACTTGTTATGGGAACTCCAATACTTGCTTTGGGTAAACCCAGCCATTTAATTTCAAACCGTGCTCATCCATAAGGACTGTGAACAAATTAAATTGTGACAGGTAACATTTGGCAGATCATGACTGCAGTTCTGCAAGAGTTTTCCACCCTCATTAAAATGCCGTTGAATGAGTCTGTATTCACACTTTCCAACTTGCTTCAAGCAAAAGGCAGCTGCTCATCTATTTCCTCTGCTTCGGCTAACCTAGCTGATTTCTCCTGAAGCAAAGAGATGCACAGATTAAGGAAAACTCACAGAGCCCTGTCAACCTGCAGAACCGTGGGATATTAGCCTCCAACAAAGGGATGACAAGCAACCTGCTGGGAGGGAATGTCTTCAGAATGGCCATCTATCCATGATCTTGGACCTAACTATAATAAATAGGGAAATTGCTGCACCATCTGACGCAAGAATTACATGGAGGATTTTAGGTTACAAACTGTTTCATTTATCTCTTGGGCATAGCATGTATGTACATTTAAGCAATCACTTCTCAACAAAAATTAACTTCAATAGCATGCTCCTCCTGCCATGTTTAGAGATAACAGGCTTCTGCCACAGCATTTGTCTAAAGGTTTCACTAAGCCCCACACAATTTTTCCTCACCCTTCACCTCCTATCACTTGCTTTCTTTCCACCACCCAATCTAAATCAAAGCTAAGCCCTGGGAAATAATCGAATTCTTCGGTACATCTTATGGTTCATCAATGTCTTGTTAGTTTAAAAATTATTCCTACTACAACTGCAGGAGCTCAGAAAGGATCATGAAAAAAATTATATCTATTATGAACAATAGACTCAGCAAGTACTACAATATCCCACCAAAATCAATTCAAGAGTAACTTCGCTATCATAAAGGATGTCATGATCTCAGAGTAGGTGAAGCAAAGGCCTATAAATCAAAGGAAAATTTAAGCAATTACTACCCACTACCTATGATAGAGCAGGTAAATCAAGGACACTTCCTATTTTAAGTAATTTATTAAACTGCCTACAAAAACATATTAATCATGCTTAAGCTCAATAGAAGAATGAGTATGAAACATACAGCAAGCCATCCATGGAACATTAACCATAGAGTATATACTCGAAAACATTCAGAATTAAGCTACATGCCCAGATACTGATATCATATCACAAGTACAAAATACATTTGAAGAGCAAGAGCTACACTTTTCCTTGACTTAAATGAACAGCCAGCATTAATTCATTTTCTTTAAAAAAAGTCAGGAACTAAAGAGCAATTAACTGTTCAATGAATTAGCAGCTCATGGATTTATATATATAAGGCTCACTGAGCTATATGTAATACTAGCCGCACAAGTGTTTATAGCATAAAGTTTTATAGTTGTTTTTCTTTATCTCATCAGTTTCAAACATACTCCAGATCCCATACTCCCATAAGCATTTTCAAGATGGAGTGAGGTCCATGGCTACTGGGGAAAAGGGGGGTCGTGGGCAAGCAGTCAAGGAGATACTTTCCAGAACCCACAGCTGTCAAGGGATCCTCAACAGTCCAACAAGTCTGAAATAAATGGAGACATTCCAAAAGCTTTAAAAGAAAATTTTCATCCTGGGAAATTTTTCTATTTATTTCAAAAGAATTCTCCATCTGTAAAAATATTTCAGTGGGGCATTTACAACTCTAGCCACAGGAGAACTCTTTCAAGATCTTGCGGTGCTCACCATGACTTTCCCACAACTTCCTCGTGTGAATGGGAAAGTAGTGGTAAATGCCACAGGATGGCAAAGCAGCCCTTCCACATGGCCCTTGTATTGTGTAGGAGGTGCAATGCACAACTGCTGGTCAAGGTGAAGGAGTCTGTACAGCTTTGCTCAAGTATATCTACAGCACTTAGGTTTTCTGCCTGCTTTGCAAGAACAGGCTTGGGTTGGCATGTAAGAAACAGGTAAGAAAAGAAAAAGCAAAAAAGAAAAGGTGGAAGAAGCCCCAGCAGAACCAGCACAGACTAATGCATTGCAGTTACTCGACAGGCAACAGCACAGAGAAAATACATCCTGCTACACTGAAGCAAGACTTGCATCTGCACTGGACCAGCTTCACCTCCTGATGCAGGTATATAAGAACTGGCTGTTTCAGCTGCTGTTTTCTTTCAGAAATCCCAGCAAGAAAAGGTGTTTTGCACTTCCATTGTATTTCTTTACGCACCCTCCTGGTGGAACGCAGCCCATTTGCTCTCTCTCCTTCCTGCTGGCACCAGCTCTGAGCCTCACATGGCTGTCTCCTGTCATACAGCTCTTACTCCCAAGCATCACCCAGGAAGACCATGATACCTTCTGACAGGGCACACTGAGGTGTTGAAACGAGGTAGGCTTTTGTCTGTAGTTCTCGGTATTTGAAATAAGAGAACCTGCCCACAGCTTTATCACAGATATAATCTATCTCACCACAGTGTCATGCAAACATGCTGAGCACAGTAAAGCACAGAAAGGGGGATTAAATTTCTCTTCCAACTGGTCTCCAAGCCCTGAGCAGTTCAGAAGATGAAATACTCATGTAAATAAATTGTACGGAGTTCCAGAGGAGATCTGAAATGCAAAGGAATTGGCAGAAGAAATGGAAGGGGAGACACACAGAATATAATTATGGAACTTTACAGGATAAAGCTGCAGAGGGGAAAAAAAAGATCTCAATCTATGTATGAAAGCCAAAGTACAGCACAGGACAGCAGATCCACAACAAGCGTAAATTGCTACAGAAATAAACTATGACATTTATATCAGCTGTAATCAGTAGCTCCACTGAGCCGTGCAAGTCTATGATTTCATTCTTATTACTTCATATCTTTACTTCTTTGAAAAAATACACATTATTCATTTCATGACATAATAAAGCAGAGGTTCAACTCAGATAAATATGCATCTAACTGTCAACCATAATTCTTTACATTAACAGTAAATTAGGCTCAATGCTTTGTAGTCCTAACATCCTTTACAAAACATCTAAATCTTCCAGAGGAGTTTTAGAGTCTTGTGATTGATGCAGGTAAAAAAAAAAAAAAAAAAGGCAACAAACAGTGCTCTGATAACTTAATTTTAGGCAATAGATATTCAGACAACTCAGTATCTTTAAAATGACATGACAGCCTTGACATCAATAAATAGAGTGTAGCTCTAAAGAAGAGCCAAAGAACGAGACCTCCCAAGGGAATTTCTAGAGTCCTGCAACATAATTCTCAGCACTAGAGCAGGAGAAGGTTTAAGGGGACACTCTTTATTCTAAAGTCTTCCACATTGATGTTTTCAAGAAGAGCACATTAACCTCTTACTGTTAAGCTGATCATCCAGAGCACACTGAAATAAATCACATGCTTTCAAAATGTGTACAGGATTGTTAGAAACTCGCTCTCCTGTACAGCAAAAAGTCAGATGACGTTCCATGATCTTAGTACTCAAATAGTATATTTTCAGTGAATAAAGTGGTAGTGCTGACACATATGCCATCCTGATTATACATACCGAGGAAGTGGCTGGAAGTGATCATAGGGCATGATTTCTTTAAATCCATCACTGTCAACAAAATAAATATTGCATCATTATTTCTCATACCCAAGACTGTACATCAACTACATACTTTTATGTGACCATGATTAAAGCAAGCAATTCCCAATGTGAAATGAGGGAATCTTACATTCGTTACACATCACCGTTGTGGCAAACAATAACTTGTATGATCTTACCTCTTCTGCATGGATCTATTCACCATACAGTTTCTCCACTTCATAAAGATATCAAAAAGATATCACATGAGCAAGTCATCAGCAGAGAAATTTATCAGTGATCAATGATCCTTTAGGGCTGCGCTACTTCATTAACAAGAAAATAGCTACATATATCTGTAACGAAAACTGCTGAGGAATGTGAGTGGGAGTGAAACAAATGCATGATGAGATTAAACTTAGATTGGTTGTGAACGGTAGGTGCTTAGCACTCTTCTAGTGCTGTTTATTTGAAGTGCACAGCATAGAGCAGGCATAAAGTCTTACTTCCAATACTAAGAAATATGGTATTGTATGCAATAGTAATTCCCTTTTTCCATCTGTAAAAGCTAAATTTGCAAGGAAAAAGCTAATTACACTTTTTCTTTCCCATTCCAGCTTTGCAACATTTGGCACCCATTGCCATTAAGCATCACTGAAGTCTTACCACTCCATATAGTGATCAACTCTCCAGGAAAGAAAATTCAAAGTCTGCACATCTAAAACTGTTAGAGGTCACTATCAACAATTATGTTCAACAGGAATGAAAGGAAATGGACAGTTTAGCTATAGGAAATGAAATCCATTGAGAGTGTTTCCTTTTCTTCTTGTATATAACTCTAGCTCGGCCAGCTGGCATACTAATATGAGGTTCTGGGACTTGATACTGTGATGTTATTTTAAGATTCTTTAGCACAGCCAGGAAACCTCACCAGACAATCCAAAAGTTAGTTTGAAATACTGTAGTGCAATTCAATACAATTTATGTATACTATATTACTTATAATTTGGCAATAATAGTCTGTGGTATTTGTACCACAAGTATATTTACATTGAATAATTTTTTTTAAATCTTAGTGTAAAAACCCAAACCAACCCCCCAAACTTTAATAATTGTCAACTCCACAGTACAAATGAAAAATGAAACTTTTACGGTATGCAGATTAATAAAACAAGTTAAACCATGTACAAAACTTGTACACCAACTGAGAACTGGAGCTACTCTCCCTCTAATGAGGAATACTGAATGACAGCATCATTAAATCGGAAAGCAGGCAAATAATCTGTCCTCCTCACACAACCTCACAAAATCCTTGTACTAGCACTGTACCACTCAGCATCAAACAGAAAGTAGAATTAGTCCCTGAACAAACTGATTTGTATTTACAATAGCTCTGTGGACCCTGTTCTACAACACTGAAGAAGTGACATAAATCTACTGGCAGCGGTAATCAGCCATTAATACATGCAAGAATCAACCAAGATTAATAGCCCTAAAGATAAAAAGAACTGAAATTAAGTCAATACGATAGCTTGTTCCTTAGTAACTGACTATACCACACACTTAAATTTATTTGTCATTTGTCATATGTCATACAAACCTAGAAGGGCAGGGATCCATGTTGCATTCTTTTAGTTTGGGCTTTGGTTTCTTATTTTCCGGATAGTAATGACAATAGTGGTCAGGAACAACACGCTTCAGACGAATATCCACGCATTCAGCTGAATTAAGCTGATAACCTAATGTAGAAGCAAAGTTAAATTTTGGTAATGGAGATAAATTAAAGCAGCTCTATTCCTTCCCCCAATAATGTACTGCGTGTTGAATTACTTTCCTGCGTTACTCTTCTTCAGTTTGTTTTTAAACAAGGAAACACTACCAAGGAACACAAAGGACCAGATTTTAATTTAAGGCAATTCAGCATAACAATTATGTTAACCTATCTTAATGCTAGATAAGACTCTGGCACTTTATTCTAATAATATCTAAGTATAAGAGTAAAAGCATATATGTTTTTATGTGATGCAGGAACACATGTATTGGAGAGGCTCACCTGTCAAAGAGGCAACCGTACAAAATCATATGGTTCTACTACATGTTCTACAATTTAATACTGCCCTCCCTCAAGGAAGAGTTACCATGTATGTTAGAGCTCTATATTATAGAGTCATGGATGCTAAAAAAAAACAAAACCAGAAAGCCGGAGGAACTGAAGATGGGATCCAAAAACATCGTTAAGTTAAACTGTAGAAAACCAAGTAATAGTTTCAAGAACATTCCTAGCTGAAGAGCCAACAAAAGAAAACTTTGAAGTAACTACTTGTCCAAAACAAAAACAAAAACAAAACAAAACAAAAAAAATAAAAAAATATCTGTGTGGAGACTGGCTACAAGAAGGGATCTGAGTTTTATAAACCACCAGGCTGCCTTTTCAGCTAAGAAGGAAAAAAAAAAGACTCATTCAGAAGAGCTGACTTGGACTTAAACTGTGGAGAGGAGGAGGATGTTCTGGTATGTGCAAAGAAGAAAAATTCTGAAACCACAAGAATTAAAATCCAAATAGAGTCAATAAACTAACAGCACAAGTCCCAGTGTCTACTGAAAATGCTAAGTATCGTGTATCAATTGCTACACTTGTGTGTCTCTTGGCTGACTCAAAGTGTCATCGTGCATGAGAGGGGTAACCATAAAGAAGAACTAAGCAGTTCCAGTGCTCAAAGCATGTATGTTCCAGTTCTCGTAAGTAGTGAAAAGACGCAGAACATAAGCCACTTGCAAACAAGATAGACACAATTTTTAAACATTCTTGCTCATCCAAGCTTGACTGTACTTTCTGAGATGCCCAGTGTTCTCCCCCTTCCTGAGATTACAGAATTAAATATAGAAGCAGCATCTAAGCAAGGAATGGTGGTGCACTGATTCCAAGTCTCTGTTGTGAGGAACGTTTTATTTTACTGCCAGTAAAAGATGCCAAACAGACAATCCAGATACTAAATCCGCTTTAAGATAACAGGTTAAAGCCAGGCAGCTGCAATACAACTTCCCTGCATGCCTCAATAATATGCCACTCTTAACACTGCTACTTTCATGGGTAAGAAGTAGCTTGGTTTCTGTGCTGCTTCAGTTACTGACCTCTCTCAGGTCTGCCATCAAGGGTGTCAAGCCGTAATTATAAAGGTACCAGTTTCATATTATAGACATGCAGCTACAAATTAGGGCACTGAAAACACTAATTTAGAAGAGACTGACGTGTAGCTTTAATTTTCAGACTATAACACCAGTCTGAATAAGGCTGGATTTGAGCCAGTAACTTTGAAGGTAAATGTGTCCCTTGAGTGATTCAGTGTTTACACACAGTCCTCTAAAATAACTGTGATGCTTTACACTTCTTCCCTTGTCAGATAGGTTAGGGAAAAATTCATAAACGCAGTGCGATGGAATCATCAGAGGATATATATTGCCACTCACAGTTCCAGTAAGAATCACAGTTCATGAGGCCAAGTATCTTATAAGATACAGTAGTTTCCTGTGGGATTACATATTATACACATATATTGTCTGCATTTCAGATTAAAGTGAGGTGCAAGTGCCAAAATGGATGGTCCATCAAAAGATCCCTAGACTCTGCTTGTGTTTTAAACATCTTTAACTCTTTTTACTCATGTCCCAAGCAACTATTTAAACCATATTTGTACTCTCCAAGAAAATCACTACACCAGTGATACTAGTGATACTACACCAGACTAGTATCCCAGTCTGGTTTTCAGGTGACCTGGGTAATGCAGACTGAACCGAAATAGATATTTACAAATGTCAAACACTGCTCCTACCATGAGGCCACTTTTTTTGCAGACCAGACATGACATGAGTGGGCTGGGCTGGACGAGCAGTAACAGAGCTGAGCTGCACTTCAACTACCCGTTGCTGTAAGGTTAAACCAGGAGGAGACACTACAGCACACGACCTGCTGTTCTACCTACCATCAGGACTAAGTGTCTAAGATCAGACAGCCAAAGGTATTGATAGTAGCTATTCTTTAAATTCTATTTACTTATTCTGCATTCTGTATAATTTCTAAACTAAGCGTTCTAAAACTCTCCCTCATGTCTACTGTTGTGGCCAGAAATACCTTCTTCCTTCATCTCTTGATTACCCTTACATTGTATTTCTTTGCTTACTTTCCCAAAATATCCTTTATGAATTGTCATTTTCTACTCTGAATGTCATATTTTTATTTCTTAGTCAAAGCTCTTACTCAAGCTATCATTCCTTATGGAAGAACATGACTTCCAGTAATATAAGATATAAAAAAAATTGTTTTCATACTAATTCAACCAACTTACCTGCTCTTCTGTCATTTATTTTTCTGAAGATCCACCAGTGTGCAAAGCAGCACAAACATTTAATGAATAAAACCACAGAATGAGAAGGCTGTAAATCAACCACTTTTAATCTTCAGCTGTAAAGACTCCTCAAGAACTGCCATTACTTACCTCCTCCACATGTCACTGTGCAGGGGAAGAACTCTGTTTGTCTCCACTGATGACTGATGGGTTGATAGAAAAAGAACTGAACCACACTCTCTTTTGATCCAGAGTACCTGGTCTGTAGAAATTTCCGTTACAACACATGTGTATGCTGTACTCCACTGTTCATGTCATTTCCAAACATAATTCATATATAACAGCAGTGAAGAGATTAATATGATAACAGGCAAAAAAACTCTAGAAGGTCTATAGTAACAATTAAATTTAAGTTTCCGATAGTCAAATACTTCTATTTGCTCTGTTTTCCAAATATTCAAGGTACTAATGTAACTATTTGATTATCTATTATCTACTTCTTTTGTTAGCACTATTTTTAAAATTTGCTGGAGAGGGAAGTCTATAATTGATCTAAGCACAAAGGTTCATATTCAGGCAAATCTAATTGCACATATGGTATTAGAGACACAAGATAAAAACTACTGAAAATCTATTTCTACAACATGACAGATAAAGTCAAGTTGTGTGATAATACTGAAACATCTGTCATTTCCAATGGAAAACTGTATGACTATCATCCTTTGGTAGTCAAATATTGATATGTTTCTACATATAAATATCTGTATGTACGATGCAAGGCATCTGCATGTGGTCTGGGTAGAAGAGGATAAATAAAAGGATTAGAAATGGTTAGCAACTGGATTATCAATGTCTCAGGGAAATTCCAGGGCGCAGCTGGAAGCAATGCTCAGATTCAGTAGGTGGCAGTCTTCAATTGGATTAACACCAATCCACTGCAGAGGATCACGCTGTTATTCTTTCTCTAATATTTAAAACAAAAGTCCTGACCATTTTTACCATTAAGGTCCTGTGGTACTTTCCATCACAGCAAAGACATTAACCTCATAACATTTCAATCTGTTTGGAAATACATAGTATAAATTACCTGTGGACTGTAATTAGGATTCCTTATTTGCTAACTAAAAGATTTTATTGTATTGCTACAACCTGATGGACAGCCACCTACTCTGTGGCACATGCTTGTAATATCTTTGTAGATTTTTAGATACACACATCCCACCTTGATAATGAAATCTGCTCCGAGAGGTCCCTGAATCTTTATGATTTCCCTGTCTGTACTCTTCTGAAATTCAACAGTTGTATTTTCTATGACAAACGTTCCAGCAGCATTGAAACTGTGCTCTCCCTTGTCTCCTTGCAGTGTCTTTGACTCTATAACTAAAGAAGAAACATGCTATTAGTAGACTTAAACAGGATATTTTTTTATATTTTCAAGGAAGTCAGGAAGTAATGTTTAACATTTTGCCTTGCAAGTAACAGCCGAATATGTGCATTAAAAAAACCGCACAGAATGTCTATGAGAATATTAGCTGCTTCAGATTATAGGTTGATATATAACTGCATGACATGTCAGCACAGGAATATCTGCCTGAACACACCATTCTTTCATACCAGAAGCACTTCTGAGACAGTTTTTCCTACACCAAGTGCTACGTACAGTTATAAAGCAACAGATTCAGCAGGACAAGCTGAAAGAAACTCAAATAGAATCAGTACACAGAAAAATAACATACTTCCATGCAACTCAAAAGTCTGGCAATTTCAGCAACCGGTCTCCAGAGAAGGCTGAATGTTGTCAAACTCACCAAACACTCACCTCAATACCTGTATCACTCTACCCATTCCAGAGGTCATTAGGCTCAACTTTGAATATTTCCCACATGAGCAAAAAGCCCAGCCAGGAGGTGGGTGGCTGCAGCACCGCCGGGGGATGTCCCTTTCTCAGAACAGGTGGTGATGAAAACCCTTTTTGAGCAGTTCTGCGCCCCTTGGAAACAGATTAAACTAACAGCCCACAACCTCCAGAAGACAGATGAAGTATTTTTGGATTGAGTCACTTCCAGCAAACTGACTGAACTATAAGTGGACAAAGCTAAAGGAAGATATTCATAATGAAGGTAGAAATTCAGGCTCTGCATAATACAGTGTATAAGCACAGCAAGATGCATGACCAAATACACTGGTCTGGTTACAATCTATCAGAGCACTGTATGAGAAAGGCATGAATCTCAGATGAGCTCAAGGCTAGCTAAAAAGAACCTTTTGATGAGCTATAAATACCCTCTTTCTCCAACTGCCTTACCTTTTTTGGTACTTTTAAACAGAATTACCTAATTCAGGCTAGATAATTTAGATTAAGAGCATCTGGTTTTACCTGCACTGAAAACATACTCTGAATGCTGCAGCCCATCTGCTATTTTCTTCCTTAATATCTTTTAAGTTAGAAATGCATTCTAGAGCATCCCCAACAAAGACAGTGAAGAAATTCTAGAATAAGGTAACTTCCTTGAAAAGGTACCAATATTATCCCAAGTTTCTAAACATTAGAAATGCTCAGGTATAACAAAGATCACATACATGGCTGAAAGGAAGTTTAAGAAAGGATATGTTTCTGCGAAATGACTTTATGTCATTTAGCGGTGAAGCAAATGTACTTTGTCAAAGAAAAAATAAATCTCTAGGAACCAAAGTGCCCTATTGTCCAACACATTTCCATTAGGAACAAACAGATATAAACAAATCACAGAAAAAGCATAAGGCATTTAGACTATTACTACATACTTTTGTTTGTCACTTTTATGGAAGGTTTCTTTCCTGATTGCATTACAAAGTAACCAGAACTCAGCATTCTTGGGTTAAGCTTCTTGAAGCGTTGATCACAAACTTACACTGCTTTACAGCAAGTATTAATGCATGGTGCCTGTTATTCTGTCATTTTGTTGAATAAGACTCAAATCAGCAAATCTCAAGTACTCCCAGCTCCACATAAAGTCAGTAGGATCCTCAGGAATACAGGACGCCTTTGAAACTAGCATTTCAGATTGCAAAGCAAGACATCTGGCTGTTATAAAAAGATGTTAAAGATGTTAATTTGGTGACCTAAGCTGCATTACTTTACAGTCTTTATGCTAATTTTCTTAATAAAATATAATTTTTATTTTTTTCTAGGCACAAACCAAGAATATTATTCAGCAACCAGCAATACGATAACTCACTGAGAGCTGACATACATTTATGTTAGAGCTACACTAGATTTGAATTCAAAGCATGTGTTTATTTGCAAGGTCCAGCTACAGAGTGATGGCCTGTATCTCTGGAGGTTGTGTCTGTGAAGCTTAGAACAGCTGCTCAGATTTTCCCAGAGGTGTGTGAAGAGCTATTACATGGCACCATGGATAGCCTCTGATGCAATATATTCCTGCTCAGTAGTATCTAGTGCTTGTCAACACAGGCTTCTAAAACAGAGTGAAACCAAGCACCTAATGTGTATAACACATACGTAATATAATTTTTATTAGGGAGCAGTTCCCCCAAAACCCCTACTTTACTGACTTCAGAACAAAGGTTTCACCAACTGGCTTGTAGGAAAGGTTTAGAAAAGAAGTCACCAAACATTTATTCATTCTGCAGGGTCCTGTAGCCCTGGAGAGGTGGGAAGTTTGACTTCAGAAGTAAGCTTCCCCATCCTAAGTTAGGGAAACCTTTCCTTGAGGGGTCTGTAGGACTCCAGATGTGCAAAGTCATAAGGACAGAGAATTCTCTTGAGTCCTCGCCTCTTTCTGTGCCTAACAGCATAAACACTGGTACCAAAGACCTATAACTGTCTGTGTGCTACTTCCCTTAACTTGGTAAAAAGAATGTTTTCCCCATGGAAATGCCTTGCCCAGCTGTAGCTAGAAGATCCACCACAAAAGCCTCCCATACTCCTAGTTGCAGGCAAGAGAAGGGCAATGTGGCATGGGGAACCTGCTGCAGATACCTCACTGCATAGAGAGATGCATGGAAGAATTCCCAGGGAAATAGCTCCTGCTAACAGGGCAAGAAGGAACAAATCATGTTGCTACCCAAAAGCTCTTCTCCATGCAAATCGTTTGTAGATAGGACAATACAGAGGCCCAAAATAAAACACGCCCTCTTTTCAAAATGCAAGCAACATTGTCTTCCTCTTAGCATCTATCAAAAGACAAAGAAGTGCACAGATGGATAGCTAAATACTGTCAAGTAATGCAAATCACTGCAAGCAGAGAAAACATTGACCAAAAGGGAAAAAAAGTTTCAGTTCCTTTTAGTAAAGTTTAACCTCCCTAAGTTCATGAACTCAGTTATCTAGCATTAGCCACTTGTAAAAATATTAGCTTCTGGTTTTCCTGTTTCTTCTGCTGGAGGATTAATTTCAGGGAACTTTCAGTCTTTCTTTTGATTCTAATGCTCTTAAAACAACTGCTAGAAAAGCCATAATATAGTCTGAATCAAAAACAAAACCAAGACAATGAAACCTTTTATTCATAACCATTTTTGTACTAATTATTTGGTTATTTTCCACCAAATCATTCAAAAAAGCTAAGAATACAGAAGTACAAGAGGGACCTATTTGCAACAAACCCAAACTAACACCTTTGCTCTTTGATGAATCTGTTGCCTGTCTTAAAGTGTTCATACAAACAAAAATACTTATTATTACCAGCTACGAAGAAATACAGTCTTTCCTAAAACACTAAGCTGCTGATTGTAAAACAATGTTCAGAGCATTTATTTGTTTCAAATCTGTCTTGCGCTACATTTCCAACCACATTTCCATTTTTGATTAATCCAGCAGCTGTGTTTCCCTGGAACAAGAGCCGATCACAAAGCCCAGGATGAAGCACAGAACACCACAAGATAAAGGGATAAGCGCCAAACACTCCGTAGTGCTCTTCAAGCATTCGCTATTGCTGCTGTCTTTAATTGAAGAACAAATATATACTGGCAACAGGAGGCAGTATAAAAAACTGCAATAAGTAGTCCCTGCTACACCTGTTAAATTCAACGCCTTACAAGCCAGGAAGAACGTTTTTGACAAATGGAGCCTGTAATTATAGGTGATTATTTTTTTTTAATTCTGCTTTAATTATACCAGCACACCCACAGAGAAGTCAATGAAGTTGCGGATCAAAGATCACTTGGTATTTTCTGTTAAGTGACAAACACTCACAAACATACATATAGTCAAAAAGGAAACAAGCAAATTGTCCCAAAGCACATCCCCTAGAACATCAGTTCTTGAAAATCTGGCTGTGAAGCCAGAAGAAATTTCCATCTCCCTCCCCACAACAGCTCTCACTTGTTTTTCACCTCTGTCATTTGAAATATTTTAGGTAACAAATGTCTAAATCCTCACAGATTTGCAAACAGATGTGCTGGGGGAAGTGGTTAAAGGAACATTTCACAATTCTCATCCAGCTAGAGAACTAGCTGACAAAAGTAATGCCAAGCCACAGCTTCTTTACGGAACCACCCTGGGTAGGAAGCCAGGAGCACTCTGTACTTAGTTACCAAGTTGCTGCTGCATTCCTCAAGAGCTTTCCAGAAATCCCCCAGGAGCCACTGAATCTAGTACTTTTTCCTCATGCAAAGCTGAAACAACAACTTCCTTCTGCAGAACTACTTAGGAAAGACCAAGAGTCCTGACCTGAACTGGTCAGAATCACTCCATACATCCCCTTCAACAGTTTTACATTAATATTATTTATTTCAAGATAAATTCAGCTTTGTACATTGTTGATATCAGTGCTCTTTATCTGGAAGTTGTTGTCACTCGAGCTGCTCTAAGGTGGAAGTCTTATTCATTTTTTCCTTGAAAGAAAGTAACAATACCTTCTTCAAAGCAAACAAATAGATGAGCGATTCTCAAATGAAATGCATTTTTGTCTTCTATTTACATATCTCAGAGCAGAAGTTGTCCTTTTTATTTCTATGATTTGGACTAAGTCTTCCGCTTTTACTAATAAAAAAATGTTCCAAATGTTAATTGAATGGTTTATTTCATTGCTTGGTATGGCAGTCACACTTATCATTGAAACTATTAGTTCTTTATGTAAAGTAGACCTACCTATGGGTAAAGAAATTACCATAGATTCTACGGTCAGCCTTATATACAAAACATTAGGAAACAAACGTCTAAGAGAATAGCAAGCTGTTTCTCATAGATGGTATGTAATGACCAAAAGTATTACAAGGAAACAGGATTTGTGTAGTTTCTGTCCTGTATTTTGTTTATCTCACCTCATTTTTACCTAGACTACTTTTGCTTGAACACTGCTCACTGACCAAGTGTAACTTCAACTGAACTGTTTACACTATCTCAGACTCTTCAACAGAAATCCAACACTGGGTTCTACAAGTGCTATCAATCCCACAGATAACCCTTTGAAAGTAAATTTGATGTAATTTTTTGCTCTAGTTTAAGAGTGTACTGCATTTTAGACAGCTCATCTAAGAATAACTTGCTGTAAGTACATTTAGAAACCACTGTTCTGTAGGACTACCTTCAGGCTAGATACTAAAAACGGGAAGAGGAATCAAGGTCGTGATTTTACCCATATTCCCCAAATCTGAATGAGTTCAGATACAAGGTTCTGTTTTTATCTTCTGCCCATGAATAAATACATAAAACAGCTCAGTCATACCAAGGTGTGCTGGTCCTTTTAGGGTAATTCTCACACTGCGACTCCCATGTGGTACAGCAATCACGGTTTCTTCCCCTAGGAAAATTAAAGAACTGTTTTAGAAGTTATCTTGCATTAGGGAATTTGCACATCACATAACTAGACTGAAAACTGTCAAATGTGTCTAAGAAAATATTTAACAGGTTTCACAATTTTTCTATTAAAAATAATCATATGTTATTTTATTAAGTACAGTATACTGAGCCTGTTTGCTATGCTATGCAACCATTAAGACCTACAAATGGACTTGTAAATCTTTCTTGCTATTGGAAAATTATTTGCTATTAACAGAAACAACTGAAATGTCAGTAGCGTATTAGGAACATATTTACACTCTGCTGTCCTAGTTTTATTTCCTAATCATTGAATTGACATAAGGAATCTGCTAAGTAGTACTTCCCCCTTACAAAAATCTGCAGCTGTTCAGTCTCATTTTGCCCACACCTCATTTCCTGCTGCAGGTCACAACTTTAATAAGTGGCAGGACTTACAGGAAATAAATCATCTACTTAACACTAACCCTTAACCAATTACAGACCAGTTAAGACCAAATATATATTAGCTATAATGTATATGTTATAACAGTGTCTGCATCTAACTTACCATATAAGATCATTCCTTCCAGTAAGAGCCTCAATTTAAAATTAACCAGCCCTGGTTTTAAACCAAACCAGCCCTGAATAGGACATGTCAATACAAAACAGCTTTTGGCTGCCTGAATGGCCTCTTCATATATAAATGTACAACACACTTACTTCAGTGCATTTTACAAAGGCAGAAAGTTATTACTTTCCATTTGAAATGTAGGAAATCTGTGATTTGCCCAAGCAAACTGAGTTAACGGTCAAATCAACAGACCAGGGTCTTTCATGCCAACAAGGGCAGCGGTCTCAGACAAGGCTACGCACAGTGCATGACAGGGATATCCACAAAAGGACGAGAGAAGTGTCCAAGCAACAAAGTACCAGCATGCTGTCCCCCATTCCCACCATGGCCCAACTGCAATTCCTCTTTGAGGCAGGACCTGCAAAACGTGGGGCCGTCACAGGCACACCCTGCAGAGGGTGCTCTGTTCAGTGGTGGCATTAACGTACATCGAGGGCCCGGCGTAGAGCTAGTTCATTTGCAAACTCAAGAAGTAATGTCAGTTGAAGGTCAGTGACACATTTGCTCCCAAATTACTCATACAATATTTAAAGTAAGAATATTGGAGTTTAGTTTTAACTAAAAAATAGTCGAAGCATGTTTCTTTCCACTTTAAACTGGACCCTTTTATAGTAGATGCTAAATTATCAGCTTCTGGTTTACATCCCCTTAGCATAAGTATGAAATCCTGCCAAATGTTCAGGATACTTCAAGCAAATACAGCAATTATTTTTTCTGAAATAAACACCTTCTTATGTTACAGTTTTTATATCGCCAATTTCTAGGAAGGTCATTTAAATATAACAATTTATTTTGGATGTAATAAAATATGATCTTTATTAATTTCATACTTGGGTATTCCACCAGAGTGCAAAATACTACAGTAAGAAAATAATACAGTTAAGAAGCCCTGGAAAAAACATTAACTACCGAACCACTTAATATCTTTTTGCATCTTGGTTTTTCATCAGGCGAATTGCTAAAGATAGCCAGAAGGTAGTGAATGTGTATATCTTTAAAGTAAGGAAATAACTACTGAATTCATATGTGCTCTACAGCATTTGAGAGAAAGCAGGTTTGAGGGGCCCATCTGTCCCTACTTGGTCAGGAATTGTATCCTGTCTTGACAACCAACCAGCAGTTACAGCACAAAACCTCAAATAAGAGTCTGATTATGACCAGTTCTGAATACACGCAACTGCTGTTTTGAAGTGGAACCAAGGGCACTCTGCGCTGAATGGACCAGGCCCAGATTTGCAGATGTGCAGAGATCTATAGGACTGCTCCTCTTGAGAACAACCAGGGTCGTTCTGCTGTGCTTCCTCCACCTCCTTACAGCAAGCTCTGCTCGCCCCGGCAGGCCTTGTTGATCCCTTTTCAGGATGCTTCACATTCCTTTAGCTGTACTACAGACATTCCACCCTCACCGAAGCACTCTCTGATATGGTCCAAAAGTCTCATGGGGGTGCTAAATTTGGTGTTTCTCTGCGGTGGAGACAATATTACCAGAAAGTATTTTATTTGCATTAGAGGACATGACTAAGTTCACCGCCGCAGCGATGTTCAACCTCTGCAGCCCTATAGACCTGTCAAGAATTCTGACAGCAGGAGATTCTTGTAACCTGACTGAGATAATTACAACCTAGGGCAGTCTTTCTATGAGATGAAGTCCATTACAGGAAAAAATAAAAGTGAGATGTTTTGAATTCTGGGGAATTGGAAGAAAATGGGACAGAGCTGACCTAAGGGACTCCACCTTCTCCTGAGGACAGCTTTAACTTCATATGAAACTGTAGTTAAGATTGTCCAGTTCTGGCTCCAAAACAATGTATTCCAAAGGTCTCTGGTTCTCAGTTGAAGCATATAATTCATATTCTTAAAGGAAAACAAGGCTCTGTAAACCTATTTAAAAATGGTTATGCTTACGTTTCCCATTAAATCAGTAGGATCCACACTGTTAAAAGCAGTGAACTCCTATGAAAACATAAGGGGAAATTACTACCCTGAAATCTATACTTAGAATTTCCAATTATCTTTTTTTTATTTTTTTCCTTGTACTATTTATGTATCTTTGAAAGTTAACTGCTGACCTTCGTCTAAAGTTGAAAACAAATAAGCCCAAAACCACCCGGAACACACAGAAACACTACACTGTAAAATGTGATTTTAGAGTCATAAACCTTACCTTAAAAACTGAGAAATGGGTTAGATATTGTCTCTCTATTCTAACACTGCTTCCACTGTAGGGATTCCCCTGGGCACATGGGTCATCTTTCTCCAGGACCTGCTTCAAAATGGGCTTTCTGCTCTTGCCCGGTGAATCTCTCAGCAAATGTGTCCACACACTACACACAGCACTTGCCGATTAAGCCCCCGGATGGCTTTTACTTCAGATGGCAAGGTTTGATCCTGTTTCTATGGTGTTAATGTGGATTTAGATTTTGGATTTCAATGAGAGCAAGATCAGACTCCCTGCTATGGTAAGACTGGGAGCTAATCCCCAGGATCAAAATAAAGGAGCCACATTCCTGAGCTCAATCCAATTCAGCAGGTTTTATTTATTTTTCCATGTGGGCCATGGTGGACCCATTTACTGTTTCACATATGGGCCAATTGGGATTTTTCCCCTCTCTCCTCTTACAGTAGGGCAAAGGGTTTATTTCAGGCCTATAAAAACTGTTTCTTTCCATGTATTTGCTCAGCACTTATCTGCTGGTCCTCTAGTTCTGTTCGAAGGCCTAGGTACTCTCAAAATACAACGAACAATCGTCCAGCACAAGGGAACTAAAAAGCTTAAAATTTTTGTAGTCTTATTGCAGCGGCTTCCCTCATTCACTCTCACATTAGGCATAATTTCAGAAGACATCAGTGCTGGGTATGTGCTGACCTGCCTAATGACAAGAATCTGCACAAAGCCAAATACATGGTCTTTAAGAGACACCTGAACTAGATAGGTATGTGCTACTAAAAGCAGCAGTTACACATCTTGACCCCAAAGTCACATTGCAAAATCTGTATGGGCACATCCTTTCTGTCCTTGAGTTCTTCCCTCTCCAGCTTCACACTCTCTCACCCTGTATCTCCATCCCTCTGTCTACGGGTACCATGACTGAAGTCTGTCTCTTCGTGTGAGCATGCCACTTCTTTACATTGTTGAGTAAGTATTTCTAGGCTGTGGTAACCTGCTTCAGAGACAGACAGCGTGGCCTCAACTCATTTTAGTTACATCTTTCTACTTCTGAACACCTCTTCTAAAATTTGTAAGCACTGGAGAAAATGTACAAAGACAAGCAGCAGTCCATCAAGAAAGTGGATCTCAAGGAAATGCAGTGCAAAATAAATAGTGAAATACCCAATGTTCTTATGCAGGAATTTCTCCACGTAAAACAAGTGAGATCAGGAAAGTAAAGAAGGAGGCTTCATACTACCTATAACAGCCTTAAGTAAAGCTACCAAACTAAATGGATCTGTAGACCGAATGAGTGGATGCTGGAGCCCCAGCATCCACACTACACATATTGCAGGTTCTTCACTTTGAACTAACTCTAGTCTGATTTTGTAGTTGTTGGAGAACATTATGAGCTTTTCTGGGGCACATCTTCTGGTTTAACTTAATAAAAAAAAAAAATAATCAGTTTATGCTCTCGAAGATCAGTCCTTGATGTGAACTGATGAGCAGTATGTTAGGACCATGATGAAATTTGCTTCAAAAAACACACTCCTTATCCACACTAAAATGCTAATGTATCGGCATTCTATCCCTCCACACACACGGTTTTCTTGCCAAACCAGTCCCAATTCCCTCTTCTGGCTCTACATACCATTTATTTTTCCCCTTCCTCTCTGAGTGTTTCTGACTCCGTCTCCCACCCCAGATTCCTTATCTAATCTCAGTCTTCCGCTCTTCCTCATTTTCATTGACCCAATGTATCTGTACATCCAGTCCTAGGCCTTCCTCCCACCACCTCTTATCTGTCTTTCCTTCACTGTCAAATTTTTCTTTTCAGTTAGTCTCATTTTGTCTTTCCCTCTCCTCGTGTGATCTCATCATCCCCAATCATAAGTCTGAAGCCTTAATGCCTGAATTAAAGCCCTAATTCTGTAATGCCTGAATGTGAGGCAGGAGGCATCGCAGAGTTCATCCCATGGTACCCATTCTACACTGCTGCAAAGCAGGAATCAAGAGTAACCTCAAGGAGACTTTTTAACAGCTTAGCTCTGGAAGAACAACAAGCTAATTTATTCTAAGGACATATTATCTGTTTGCAGTTAGGATGTGTAACAAGTGAAAGCACACTTAAAAGGACAAGTTTTCAAAAAATGTCAGCTGTTAGCATCCAAAAAGCCCCTACAGAGCCTGAAAGAAAAAGTTTTTTTGAAGGGTTGTAGTAAAATATGTGTTGATGTTCACAGATATTGCAAAAGACTTGTCCATGACCAGAAGACCGGTGCCTGCCAAATTTCAAATCCCTGATCCGTGATCAAGTCCAACAATGGGGGATGTTAAGACATATTAAAAGAAAAGGTTTCAGGAATGTTTTGACAGTGGGAAACAACATGTTTTTCTCTTCTGTGTCCTTGGAATATGCTGAGTTGTTTTGGCTGAATTTTCTCCAAAACATTCAGCACCTGGCATGGAAAGTTTCTGACCCAACTGTTGAATTTTGGCAAAAAATGATTCATATAAAGTCAAGTATCAGGCAACCTTGACAATGGGGGTTACTAGTTCCATGTATATTGATTTCAAAGGGAAAAAAGATGCAAGATAGCAAGCTAACACAAAACTGAGCCAGCTGATGACACTGAACAGGGAGCCTTGCAGAAGACCTCTCTTTAGAAAGATTACCAATTGAAAGTAGGTTTTTGGTTAAGTCTGCTTGAGGATGATGACATACAAACATGTGACAGGAAGCGACCGATGATAAATTACACAAATGCCATAGGAAATAAAATGCACGGCAAGAAATTAAAACAGTTACAAAGCTATCAACATTGAAACATTTGTATGAAGCTTTTAGCAAACAGTTAAGAAAGATAAAACTTGTGAGTCTCAAACAGCTTGAGAATCAAATAAGACCAGATTAGGACAAACCTGTGCCTTTAACTTCACTGTCTGTAAATTTCAGAACCAGCATCTTTCCTTCTTCCTTGGTATCAAAATCAGAACACTTTCCTACCATTGCTTGCCAATAATGGTTCAGAAAGCAGACATCGGGGCCCAATCCTACAATTTTTCCATGTGCACAAAGTGCAGTGGAGTTAATGGGAGTTCCATGCATATAGTACTAGAAACATCAGGCCCATGATATCTCATTTCCCAATGGGACGGTACATTTTACAACCTATTACACTTTTTGTTTGAATATCATTAGTCAAATCTTTAATCATTTTACCAGAATGTTAGAATCTGGCTTGCTGGCAGAAGTCTAACTTTGTCTTTCAAAGGCAATTAAGTGTTAGTGGAAAAAATAAAGAACTTTTGAAATGACAGTTCATTTCATATTTGCAAAACAGTAAGTTTTCCTTCAGTGATGCTTAGCTTTCCGATCAAAGGCATTCATTTTATGTAAAAACATATAAAAAAGATAATAAAATAAAGTGAGCCCTTTATGAGAAATCATTTGCTATCAATGCCTAAATCTATTTTTTAAAAATAAGGACCAAGATAACTAGGCAATTCTATTTTCCCTTATGTCTCTCCTTTTTTTTTGTCATAATAAAATCTTTGGCTCTTGCTTTCCTTCCAATTCTTTAATTTGCCTCATTGCACAATAAAATTCACATCCTGCTCACAACCTTAGGAGCTCCCTCTTAAATACATGTCTGTCATGTGTCGATATTTTACTTCTCAACACTAGCTCTGGGAGCTTCCAAATGACTTTTTGGAAGATACTATGTCTCCCTTCACTCATACATTAGCTCAAAGAAAGCATGGCTTTATTTCCACTTTTCATTCACATCGTAGTCATAGTATTGAACAATTTATCCCAAAAAAGATTTTGGCACTATCACAATATGAAGAAAATAATAAAAAAATTTGATTTTAGTTGCATGTGTGCTGTTTTGCTTGTGTGAATGATAATTTATTCATATAATCTAGCCTACTTCAATGCAAGATAAAACCAAAACTTGACATAACTGACATCTTTTCCCAGAATAGTCTATCTTCACACTTAATTTTTAAAAACTTTTCAAGAGCCTCTAAAACAATGAACCATGGGTATACTTCATGATCGACTGACATCACCTACATGGACTTGTGCAAAGCATTTGACACTGTCCCACACAACATCCTTGTCTCTAAATAGGAGAGACATGGATTTGATAGATGGACCTCTCAGTGGATAAGGAGATGGCTGAATGGTCGTGCTCAAAGAGTTGCAGCCAATGGCTCATGTCCAAGAAGAGATGAGTAGCGTTGCTCAGGGGTCAGTATTGGGACTGGTGCTTTTTAATATCTTTGTTGGTGGCATGGACAGTGGGATCAAGTGCACCGTCAGCAAGTTTGCCAATGACACCAAGCTGTGTGGAGCTGTCAACATGCCTGAGGGAAGGGATGCCATCCAGAGGGACCTGTATAGACTCGAGAGGTGGGTCCCTGCAAACCTCATGAAGTTCAACAAGGCAAGTCCCACACATGGGTCTCAAGCACAAACATAGGCTGGGCTGTGGCTAGACTGAGAGCAGCCCTGAAAAGGACTTCGGGGTGTTGGTTGAGAAGCTCAAGATGAGCTGGCAATACGCTCTCACAACCCAGAATTTCTTTACTCTGAGGGTGGTGAGGCACTGGAACGGGATGCCCAGAGAAGTTGGGGATGTCCCATCCCTGGAGGTGTTCAAGATGAGGTTAGACAGGGTTTTGAGCAACCTGGCCTAGTGGAAAGTGTCCCTGCACATGGAAGGGGGATTGGAATTAGGTTATCTTTAAGGTCCCTTCCAACCCAAACCATTTTATGATTCTGTGGTTCTAACTTGGTCAAGGCAATGGGAGACCTTCCACCAAGTGATGTCAGCTGTAGTCAGCTCTTACCTGTGTGAGAATAACACAAGTGAAATTAATATTTTCTGTCACAAAATAACAGTTTCAAAACCAGATCCCTTTTACCGATTTTACTGTACTTGCATACTAAGCAGCAATTACATATGAATCTTTTTGTTTCATTTATCGTGAACTATCCAACCAGATTTAACAGTACAACAAGTTCAGTTTGGGTTGCCTTAGAACTAGCTAGGGTGTTCCTAGGAATTTCCCTTCTCCAGGAGAATCTCTGTTGCTGTAAAACTGGAATAGACAATGCAATACCTTTCTGTTCTAGCTGACTTCCACATCAGAAAGAGGAAGAGCTATTTTGTATATATAAAGCCTTATATAGCTATATCTATCTATCTATATAGACATGTGAAACAAATACCACTTGATAATACTACAAAAATATTATCTACTCTTTACTGCTTCACTAGTGCTTGCTCTGTGCTGACCAGAACCTTAGAGTATTTGATATGACAAATTGAATAAAAAGTGGCCCTCGATGAAAATCAACTCATTCAACTCATTGCAAACATTCAAGACATTTGCTCAGTGTTTCAGGATAAAAAACTTTATAAATTGCTGAACTACATTCTTCCACCCACGAAAAAGGCCTCTAGCAAACACAAGACAAAGACTGACACTGATAGCCCATCTGGTACACAAAAAAAAAGGCTCTTTGACTTGTGCAAAAATTATTCTGTGACTTCAAAAGATGTTGCCACAAAAATATTCACTTTTTAATTTAGATTACCTCTCATACATATGTGTTGAATTAGAGAAATTATGCACCTGCACAGCGTTGATAGCCTAACATGAAACCTTGTAAATCAATACAAGCAATCATACTCTAAGGTAACAAGCATTGAGATAACACTGCGCTTCAAGTTACACCCGCGTTGAAGCATATTGCAAGCAGTGGCATTGAAAAACCCCATGGAAATATTTATATGCACTGCAATGAGAATGAAGCATGATTCAACATACAACAGCTCTTTCAAAGTCAGGGCACAAGTGAAATATTTGCAGGCTGCACTACAACAGTACTAAAATATATGCAGCTGTCAAAGACAAGTGCTTCATCCATTAAAAAAAAAAAAACAAACTTGCTTGCATTTGAATGTTGAGTATTGACTTTACTCTAAGAGCACCAAATCATCACCCTTGCATCTTGTGACTCTGCAGGAAGGTAACAGGTACCAAAGGCTCCATCTCCACGTGAGAGGTGCACGTTGTCAGTTCAGAAACAGAAAAAAATAGATGTGAGGCAACTATCTGACATGATAAACACATAGGACATAAACTGCCAGATTACAGGGAGCATCATCTGGGAGGATGGAAAGCACAATTGTCAGAGGTGAGCCTCTGTTGAATAACCTTGCCTGGATATCAGCGTAGCCAGGCTCTTAAGACTCCAATAAGGGCCTAATTCTGACACACCTCCTCTCTTATATTTTCAATACTGCTGAGGCTTACAGAGTTATTCACATCAAGATGCTAATTATTTTGAGACAGAATGGCAAAATTTGAGCCAAACATACATGAAAAGAGAAGAAAGTTTTATTCCCTTTCACATTGTGCTTTTTGTACCATACAAGTAGTTAACTTGCCTCTGAAGTTCAACTGTCTTTAGACACTTAAAGGAAAAAAAAAAAGGCAAAGTTAAATTGAAAACCAGGCACTTTCAATCATGGGCCACAATTTCCATAAAACCATCTATAAGATGTTTCCATGATTTAAAAACATTGCTGCAGCATCACATATATTGCAACATGAGGATACCCTCTAAAATAAGATGTGCATCCTGATGGTTATTCCTGATAGAATGAATTGAGTAGGTCTATAAAAAAAATACGCATATCTCAAATTCTTTCCTAGCTATACCCTAATGCGTGGTATCCCTCATGGAATTTCAGTAGACTAATCTAGCACAGACTTTAGAATAAGTAGCTTTGGAAAGTTGCAAACAAGTATATAGTGAAAAGGTCAATACTCTGCAATATGTATGTTAATATACGAGCAGAAAACATAGTCGAGGATAAATTATCACAGGATCAATTTGCAACCTACTTTTTTCTGGTGAGACATGTGCCTTAGCTTGTCCCCTCACAAGCCTGCATGTTGAACCATCTCCTGCACAGATTCCACAGTTGTCTTCCTTGGCATTGCTCCCAAGTTGTCGATCACAGCCTACTGCCTGCCAACATCAACACCACAGTCAGAAGGAGGGCAAAGCTGTAGTAGACATGCTCAGGTTTCTGGAATTTTATTTATTATGTTATCCTTTTGATTTTATGAGCTGGCCTCATTCTATCAAAGCATATCTTGCTATTTAGGATTTTAAAAGCACACTATCATTTCCATGGTTTTAATGATGAACCACAACAACTGATACATTAAGCTATTCAAGCATAGGAAATACATGAATCAGTTTCGCACTACTTATATGAATGAATACCATTGAGCGTTATTCATTCCAACACAAGGACAACTATGTTATTTACAATTTGTTTTTCATCACCTGTTTAATTATGTCTGAGAAAGGATTAATGCAATGAAATAACCCAAGTTAAATATTTAAAGGGCACTCAGCCTTTGGCTTCACAGACAAGCAGCTGTGGGCAGTGCTCATAATCTAGCGTCCTGGCCATTCAAAATTTAACTGGAATTCGTGTAGATCTCCTATTTGCCATTTATGTCAATGACATATATATTTGTTAACCACATTTTAAAAAACTTGGATGATTCAGATTCTCACCTTTTGATTATTTTTTGTGTTTCCGAACATGAGACCCAATCTATAAAACTTTCCAATGATTATTATAAAAACACCCAAACTTAAACACTGCCAAAAAGTTCAAAAGCAAGGTTTTTGAAAAGCTGTCAGTTGAAAACTGTCCAAATTATAATGAAAACATTTTTCCCAGGTTTTCTTTCTCTTCATATCAGTGACCCTACAAGAACCACAGGAGTGAGAACAGGACGACAAAGAAGAACAGACAACATTGACTAAAAGCACCTTCTTGCTGAAAGGGAGATAAATATTTGGTCTCACCTATCTTATCCTTCATGGGTTTGTAGATGAATTTTGCAGGTAGTACCAAATCCTGAGCAATGTGTTAAAAAGCTAATCTGCAGCTTCAATTTTTCTCAAGTCAGCCTATACACCTCATATCCACACATCTCTGAGAAGTGCAGCTAATTTATCATGGACATATATATTTAATCAAATTCTAAACTGACAAATGGATAGAAAGCACTCTGGAAATTCACAGTTAAAAGCAGTGCTAGAATTCTGAAATTGGCCAGCACACTTCTCTTCCTATATAAAAATGCTTGGAAGGGGCAGTCTTAGCTGCCAAGATCCACTGCATCTGTGCTATGCCAAAACTGACACACGATCCCCTTGGAGAGGCGAGGATCGAGTCCGCACGTAAGAGGCAGGGTTGGGTCTTCCAATCTCTCACTTAACACACACAAACTGTAAAAATCATGCACATCCACTGCCAAACAAGGAGAAACGTAACCTTAAAGTTTCATGTATCTATAGGAAAGACAGCAAAGCAGCCCCAACTCCTGCTCCTGCCCATTTCCCTTACTTTCCCAATTCCCTACATCTTGCATTCTCTTAAGAGAAGGGCATTATGGAGGACGGTTTCTGGTACTTATGGACAGTTGAGAAACATGCTGCACTGAATAGCATCTTTTACTAAAGAGTTCAGATTTACTACACAAATCTACATTAGCAGCAGGAAATTATTTTATTCCTGCAACTGAAGGAGACTTTCATCCTATGTAGCCTAGGAAAGAATTAAATATAAAAACAAATAAGCAGCTTAACTGGAATAATGTAATGTTAATGTTAAGTGATAATAAAAAAAATTAGTTGTAAAAAATGAAACAAATTAATAAACATGTGTGAAATCCAACCATCTCAGAACAGGTGCTTATTCACTACAGAGAAGCCATGCAGGAACACTATACTATAATTTAGGATTGGATTAAAGATTAAAATGTTTTCACTTGAAGATATTTTATAACTCTAAGTTCACCACTGACATCCAGGAAATAACACAAAGATTGTAAAAAATTACTCTAAACAATCTTATCTTGCCATTTTATCAGGAATTAGCACTGATCAATTAATGAAAACACCACCATTTCAGAAACAGAAACTGATTGGGCCATTGTGTGAATCAGAAAGCAGATAAAATTTCAAGGGGTATAATAATACAATGCTCAAACATGAACACACTGGCCTTAGACTTGTCAACTCTCTTTCAATTCCCATCTCCACAAGGGACTTTCTTTTTGACTTTCAAAAACTTCCTGTGCTTTTTGATTCCAGTCTGTGAAAGGGGTACTGCAATTCCCCACCTCACGGGGATGTTGCAAAAATAAATCTCCTAAAGATTCTGAAACATTCAGATGGTGCAATGATGGGGACCGTACCAGCAGTTGAGAGAGTCTATATCTATCTCAGATAGACTTTTTAAAAGTATTTATTGCTCTCCACTGCTTCTCCTGTTTTTATTCACATGAAAATACTACTCGAATATGGAGGTAAACTGTTAGAACTACTGCAGATGTAATCTCTCCCCAGTTCTCACAACACATTTCCATTTTGCAGTGCAATCTTATTTTCTAAATATTAAGAATCTGTTTATTCACTCATCAATTAATACTCAAAGGAAAAATTAAGCCATATGAGAAATTGCTGTTTTTATTAGTTTAAACAGTGTTATATTTGTAGGTTTACAGATCCTGCAAGCCTTTGGTGAGAGAAGAGTATTGAGCAAGCAGAGTATTTGCAAGACCAGCTCATTACAATAAAGCCCAACATGCTAATAATAAACATACATATTGAGCTATTGCATGCAGTCACTATGAAAACAAACGTTCATTGCATATAACAAAAATTATACAACTGTGCAAACACAAGGCACTATTGTGTCCAATATGGAATGTAAGAAAAAAGATACTCAGCACAGCAGCATACTTTAGAGGACTTTTTCAGATAGTATTCTTGCTTATTTTTTAATAATACACAAATGCCACAGACATAAAACAGGAGTGTTAGCTGCAAGGGACCTGGATGTGGGAAAAGCTTTACGGCTCCCCTGCCAGCAAAGGTGGATGTTTGTCTACATGCATTCACCCTCTGTGGACTTCCTGCTGAGATTATGTTTATATCAACTGTTATGAATATAAGTATCAAGCAATGACATCCTGGAACGCAATTCAGAAAATAACTCAAATTAGTGTCACAATTTAGGCCTGAAATGAGCACAGAAATTCAGATTTTTTTTAACATGAAGCACCCAAAAATTCTACAGATTTTAATGTGGCAAGCCTCAAATTTAGAGCTAAATGAAAAAGTGCTACTACCCTGGGATATTAATGATTCAACACTAGGGTGGGGTAATCAACACTATGGTGGGGTGTATTTCAAAGCTGAATGTCTAGAGTTAACCTTTTTTACCCGTTTGTATAACCTTGATAGCAAGCAGTATTTCTCAGGCAAGCTGGACAGCCGCGGATCTCATCAAAACAACAGGGAGCTGCAAGGCCTTAAACACACATGCTATTTTGACACCAAACATTACCAATTTAAGGTACACCATGTTTGATGTTACATTTTGAAGAGAGTAAATGAGTATTTACAAGCAAAGCTGCAACAAGGACAAGAAAATGATATATGGCAACAACTTTCCTCAGTCCCACACGCCACCTCAGCAAGCCAAGGAGGTCTGATGATTTTCACGATGAAGGCGTTTGTTAGGGTTAATTTACCCCACATTGCTCACTGTTTACAGAGCAAAGGGATCAGCTATAAATATTACAGGCAGATTGGGAAAACATCTGCAGGCTTTTAGGGCACAGTCAAAAATAATTATATTAGGTGATTTTAACATAGGTTGCATAAATGAAACAAGTGATAATACAAACTGTGTAATGGAAGGATTGGGACCCTGTCAAGTTAAGAAATCTGCAATCATAAATACCGTCATTCAAAAAAATGATACAAGTATTGTAATGATTAGGTTGTGAGCTCCTCAGACAGCAGGGTGGATATTGACCAATACGTAAAAAAAAAAAATGAACAATAAGTTGAAATTTAATATAAAAATGGTATTGAGGAAATGAGTACTTTGTGCATTTAAAAAATCAGTCATGATGGGGTATTTATGAATTTGGATAGGGCAGGAATATTTTCAGAAACACGTGTGTGACCCATGACTACTTCAGGACAGAACCTGAATATGTTATTGGTCTGTGTTCTTCCAAAGTAAAAAAAAACCCACAAATATGCAAACAAATAATATTGGTTTGCCACAAGCAGCTAGGATAGAAAGCATCTGATTAAGCAGCAAACACAAAAGCTCATCAGCTTCTACAAACTTCTAAACTAAATGCCAGTATGCCAGTGCTATTGTGAAAGACAATACTGAAGGGTGTCAAATATGTTGTAGCATGCTTAGAATAGTTTGTGAAAGTTCAGAAAGGCAAAGGAAGAGCAAAAGGTCAGGGTATAAAATATAGTAATAAAGATGAAAGAGAAAAATGAAATTGCTGCTGATATCTTAGAGGTGACTATGGACCATTACAAATATTTTTGCAAATACGAATCCAAAAATCACTCAGAAGCTCCCACAGCTGTTTCTTTAGCTCTTATTCACTTAACATGGTTTCAGCTGAGGAATTAGACTTAAACCAAGAAATTAATATAGCATGTTAATTTTGATTTGTGAAGGTCAAAGCACAATCTGTTAAATTCACAGATCTTCCTTTCTTAAGGCGACGTTTATAATTAAGTATGATGAGAAAGTGGACAGGACTGCAAGTTGACAGATTTTCAATTAAGATTCCAGCATGGCAAAAAAAAAAAAAAAATCACTGTAGTGAAAACCCCAGCAAATCCCAAACCCCCTTCAGAGTCTTCTTTTAATCAACATAAATACAAACAAGACTAGAATTGCCAATGCAGGGCCCAATGCAGGATTAGGATCTCAAATTTCAATTTTTGCTTGTTAGACCATTGCTTTCCTTAACTTTGCGATTCCCACAACTGACCACTCACCTCCAGCTGCAGGCACTCTCTTTCAAAATAAGCACGACACCATTTTTTGTAGAACGCACTCCACAGAGGTTAGTTGTCAATTATAAAAATGTTATATGTCAATTATAAAAAAATGTTTCTGGGGTGTTAATGACTCAAGATTACATGCTTTACATAAAGAACCTGAAGACATGCCTATGCTCTACAAAAGACTTAAGTGAAGCACAAGTAAAACCAGAGATCTGTGCATAACAAGCACCATTTCAGTGTTAAGTGTCATTATTACTATAAAAAGCATGAAATTATATACAGCAATATATATAATTATATACAATATTTCTTTTTAGAAAGATCTACCCCCCCTTCTATGGTCCTCTGGAGCCAGAGATCCAGGTACAGCCAGAAAAAACAAATGTACTGAGTTCTAATAGAATTGGCCACAAAAGAATAAATCACTGCTGTTTTTATTTGTGCCAGATACATAAATTCTATGAAACATTAATACTGAAGTTGCACTAGTGCCATTTTTTCTCTACCTACTGTGTCTTAGACTAAGGTCTTTAGCAGACAGACCATTTAAACATTCAGCAATGTATATGTTAAATACTATATAATTTTCTATTTTGACTAATAAATTTTTGATTGATATAGACTTTCATTTATCAGCAATTCCATTAAAATGATCAGTTAAGTTCATTTTTTCAGTGTTCTATGTTTATTCGAGGAACTAGCAGCTCAGTGATGCCCTTTATTAATGTGATATGGTTTAACAAACTAAAAAGAAAATTAATTCAACCACATCTCAATGTGACATAATTACCATCCTTCGACAGTTGCTGGGCAAACCCACAATGCTTGGGAAATCCAGGTGATGGCTACTCTGAGTACACTCACACCTCTGGGCTTTCATCAGCCCGGCTATTTCAAAGAATGCACAACCACATCTAGTCATGAAATAGACTGCTAGTGGAATTTTAACACAAACATATAGATGTCATTTAAAGAAATTCATCAAAAGCCGAAAACCCAGTAAATAATTTAAGGCGAAGTGCCCAGTGTGCTTAAAACGTAAAAGAAATATTACATTTCTGCTGAACAAGGAACTGCACTGCAGAATGCACAAATGGAAAAAATACAGAATGAAAGTAGACTATTACACCAAACAGAGCCAATGAAGTGATGTGACTGCCCTGTCATCAGCATGGTAGCATACTAGGTTTGTTATAACAAAAAAATTTTAACCTTACAATGATCAGAAGTAAGATAAAAATGGAATAAAAACATCTACATACTTTTAAAGGTTATCAGAATTGCACAAAATACAAAATAACCTTAATTATTTCTGGCAAAAATATCTCCTCCAACTCTTGTGACTTGACTAAGAAAGGACACATATTTTATTTCAACATTTACTAGTAAAAGGAGAGAGTGAAAAATTCTTACATGCTCAAAAAGATAAATCTCTATTGCAGTTTATCAAGAGTCACTCTCAAAAGGGAAAATTAAAATCCCCAGGGTCTTGGTGAGAGAAAAAGGATTTCTATTTCTACAGACACACCACAAAATCCAAACCTCAGAGAAATTAAGGCTGTATTTTACTGCACAGTTGCATATGCTATCACAATACACAGATCTTATGGCATCAAAGTCAGCTATTTGTTGCATTTTCTCCTACTCTATTTGTCTTAGCACAGGAACACAGTACAGGCAGATGTTAAGAATGTCTGTGTCCACACAACAAATAATTAAATTTAAATATGGCTATGGGAATGTATGATAATAAAAACATGAGTATAAAACCTGTCGTGAAAATCCTGCTCTTAGTCAATATTTTCCGTGTATCTTTGCCCTGCTGTAAAACCCTGCTGTCATTCAAAGCCCATCTATTACTCTAATTTGCAATCTCTGCTCACATCCTTTGTTTTGTGATAACTTCAGCTTGCACTTTATTTCTACACAGATAAAATACGTCCCCAGAGAGAATATAAAGAAAAAAACTCCCACTGTCTCTTTCCCATGCTCATCATCTACAAGTAATTGACTCTGACAAGCAGAGGGAGAGATACCAGAATATCCCTCCAATTAACAAGGTCACTTCCCTTTTCTTTTTTTTTTTATTTTATTTTTAATTACCTTTAAAAGTAGTGTGGAATATTAGCTTTCAAGCACCACTTTCAAACTCTGGTTTATCCTCATGGAAGGTTTAACTTGGTTTGAGACATGAATTGGTCCTCACACGGTCCTGTCTCGTAACTCTTCAGTTATGTCTAAGCTCAGCCTAACAAAGGCCTGATTGTGGCAGAGGTTCTCACATCGCTGCAATCACACCAGTGCAGGCCAGTAGCAGCCCAGACAAGCTGACACGGGCTTCAGCATATGTTAATAAACAGAATACAATCCCTTCAGGGACCTTTAGTAGGTACTCTGACTAACAGCGAGTGTCCCAGCCCACCACTTCACAGCAAGTGAAGCAGCAATCCCAGCTGCCAAGCTGAACGGGTATTAGTGCTGGTAGAGGGAAGAAAATCTCTTCTGTGTAAGGATTTTCAGTTGTTCACAGAGGAGAAAGCAGGGAGTAAAGGCAAAGTGTGCCAAAAGGCAAACCTTGGAACAGAGGCATAAAATAAGTCAGAATGATAGGTATGAGGGGACACACCACGATGTTCAAATTCCCCAGCCATCCATACAGAGGAAAAGAATGTAAAACAATAAAAAAACCCAGAAGATAAAAAATATAGTGCATAAAATTCATTGCATGCTAAAGGGCTCCTAAAAAGACTTCCCACATATTTCCGCAAACATTTTATATCTGAAGGCAAGAGGCTAAAGGGTGTTCCACAATTCTGTAAATCCACTTCCATCAAATAAAACAAAGTGTTTCCAAAACATTTAACTCTTACTACAGGATCTGTCACATGCTAGAGCAGCTAAGAGATTATAGGACCACCCAGCAGGGAGGAAGTACCCTTTCCCACAAGGTCTCCATTTTAAAAAATACACATACACACACTCAAAGAATAGGACACAAACTCCCATTGGGCTTCTTGTTTGTGAGAATGCTTTCAAAAAAGAAATCAATATATGGAGTCAGATTGCTGCTTTTCTAGCTGGGTCCAGCCACATGTGCCTTGCTGTATGAAGGTGAAATTAGAGCTGGGAGATTTGAAGGTTACTAAGGCTCTAGTTCAAGATGACACACAAAATGGTTAGTTTTTCTACTGTCATTGCTCACATGCTTTAGGACCTTGCTAGGCTGGGAAGTAAAAGCACATTTCTACAAAGCTCACTAAAACAAAACAAAACTTGGAAGAGAGAATCACTTAGGAAAAAAGAAATATAGATAAGAAACTGGAGATCAGAAAAAATCCACTACTTATCTGACAAGAAAGGATAAACTTAGACAGCAAGAAATCCCTATAGGGAGTATTTTTCCACAAGAAACAGTAGGAGGGAGAATAAGGCAAGATCTGAAAAGAGACATCAGTTTCTAGCAACAGTGGGCAGCTGCAAAATAAAAACAAGTGATTCCAAAAGACCTTTTCAGTGTCTGAGTATCCTATTATTACCTGCAGTAAAAGAACACCTCTGAGTTGCCAACAATATCGTCACAGGGGAGCCACTATATCGAGGTGGACTGTGACATTAAAAATGGTGCAAGTACAGCCTTTGGAGGGTGGCTACGTGATCTGCTGGCTTGGGCAGTGCCGACAGCCTCTGACTGGTGAGAAAACCAACCCAGGCTACAGAGGGTGATGCTGGCAGGTTATGTAGGATGTGGTAACCCGTGCTCAGCATGGCCCCATCCTTCAGTGGGACTTCTGGAGAGCCACCAACATTTCCCAGCTGAATTGCAGCTGGAGCTCCCCGCTCTGCTCAGTTTTATGACATATGTCACATGTATGCGGTCATATGAAGATTTTGATATGTAGCTCTGAGAGCCAGACAGTTTTGTTGGATCTACACGAGTAACTCCCATATTGTCTCTGGATGAGGTCCAGCTTAACCCTGGTGCCTGCAGTAATATGTAGGCAGAGGGATTCCTTCATGCTCCAAAGTGTACTTTACTCCATGTGTTTGCTAATTGGTGGCACCCAGGAAAGAATGCCAGGTTCAGTAAAAAGACTGACTTAACACAGAGCCACCTCAAAAGCAGTGTTCTTCCTATGAATAAATTACTTGAGCTTTGAAGGCGAATAAAGGAGGAAAAGGCAGCGTGGACGTTTGTTTCTTATTTTTAAAAATTAAAAAAAGATTGTAAATGTTCATTTTGAGGAAAAAAAAAAAAGGTGCTTTTTCAGCTAGTATCCAAGAATTAAGTACTCTGACTAACATATGCGAGAAACACAGCTTTATGTCTGCAGTAACACTGGATGGAAAGGAAACACTCCTTTCTAAACATCTGACACCTCCTGTGCATCTTGGGCAGTCCTTTATCAGGTTTACAGGCAAAAAGATGTATCTGTATGAATTAAAAGGAAAAGTACACAAACCACTTTAAACAAGCACTTTAAGAAAGCAACTCTCAGAATAAAAGGAGTTGCGATTCAGAAGAAATTAATAATCTGCTATGATTTTAAGTTTTAAAAATGAGAAAAGCTCATAAAAAAAAAAAGTGCAATAGTCTTCCAAAACCATAGTCAAACTGTTTTCAGTGAAAACTCCAACAGATATTTACATCAAGCACAAGTGCTTTGGTGGCCAGCGAGAGAGAGACCTACTTGCCATATCGTGATACATTACAGAGAAGAACTATCATGGCAGAACTTGATGGCACTCCACTTGCCATATGGGATTTGTTCTGATGTCAGCTAAATTTATGCCATATGCTACAAAGCACAGTGTAGTGTCTGCCTATTTTGGAACACAAACAACTTGCTGACACTAAATGGAAAGTTCACTACAGGATTTACATCATCTTTGACCTAATTGTGACAGCCTAGGACAGAACTACTCAGGCTGCGCCTTAGGACTCCAGATTTTTTGGGTGATGCATGTATTTAATGTCCAAACACATGACTCCATATTAGGAAAATTATCTTTGTAACCATTTTCAGGTATTGACACATGTAACATCCTATTCTGCATTCTGGTAGAGAAAAAGCAGGTCTGCATGAATTAAAAACAAAAAACAAGGAGAGACAGAGCCCCAAAAGCAGGCGGAGTAATTGGGTAAATGTTGCCCACACATGTGTCTGACATGCAGATGTTTTTACATGTCTCCACCCACATCCAGATGGGCACAGCAGGAATATATTATATGAAAAAATGTGTTGGGAGTTGTGCAGAGACTAGAAAAAATATATCAGAAGTTAAGTGTGAAAATCCTCCTGGCAATGAAGTTTTGACCTGTCCCCATTTAACACAACAGCCCCAGATATTTGCTTTGGTAACAGCAGCACAGCAGTAGCAGACTAAAACATGATCAAATGGTTTGGCTGAGTTAAGCCTCAAGCAACCCCAAAGTATCTTATTAACTTTCCCATTAAACTTTTCCCTGCTCCACCACCTTTAGATTTTACTTCCCCTGGAGCCTCAAACCTCCTATCCAGACAGCAGTTTTGCCATCTAATGATTTTCTTTGACAGCACATTATTTAGTTTGATTCTGCTTGTTAAGAGAAGCGCAAAGAAACAGAACTGAAGCTGGACAACAGGAACTCACTGTCCTTGTAAATTCAAATGCTGCAAAGGAGAGAGTCTGAACAAGAATCTAAGAGGCAGAATTAGCGATGCAGCTCTACCTTACCAAGAATAAGAAAACAGATGAAAGTGAAATCATGTTGTGGGGGCAGGAGGGGAAGCTGAAATCTTGTAAAACCTGCCAACTTTGAGACAATAAATGAGCAAAACCAGCACCAGTTGGAAAGGGATTTGGGCAAACCAGTCTCCTTATACTAACTCTTTGGTGCTCCCAGGCATAAAAGCAAAGATATCCACATCAGCAGTATGACATGTTTATTTAGATGAGTTAAATGTAAAAACGCTTGCCAAGTTATTTGCAGGCTGTGCCAAATATATGTCAGAACCCAACAGACTGATCTTATAGCAACAATTGTAGAGAATCACAATTTTGCTGTCTCTCTCAACAGCAGTTGACTAAATAACCATATTTTTCCAGGAAAGATTAGATGTCAATTTGTTTTCTTTTCCTGCTTGAACAGGAGTAGGAACAAAGCTGGGTGCCAGTTTCTGAGGAAGTCCCCCACCTCCCGCGGTCCCTTCACAAGTAACCAACCTTTCCTCTCTGCGCCCCAAACAGTGCACAAAGAGAAAAAGGATTTTCAAATGTCCTTTCATTTCAAGGTATTGAATTTAAATTCAAATTTGTATCTCAATAAAATTATCCAACACTAAATTACAAAATATATACTTTAAAAAGGAGAAATCTTCCATTTGTGCAGAAATACCTCAGCAATAGCCAGTAGCCTAAAGGACATAAGGTGAAAATACCTGACGGCTTATGAGGTTAAGTTATAAATTAATTAAATTGCATAAGCCACAGCACAGGACACATCCTAAACATGTTTGGGTTTTTTCTGAAGATCGCTCACACTGAAAAATATTTTTATGGAATTAGAAAATAATGGAAAAAAAAAAAAAGGAACAGATGGAGCAAAGAAATACATTCTCATCAACAGTGTAAAAGAGTTCAAGTGCCTGTTTCTGGAATGATTAATTTCTTCCATCACTACTTGGTTTATTCTAAAAACAGATTATTTACATTTCCAAGCATGTGATATCAGATATACACATGAATACTACAGAATACTAAACAAGAGACATTGAAGGCAGCTCTTTTAAATATACCTTTCAATTGTTCCTCACAAAATTGGATCCACTCTAGACAAAGTGAATGTTATGCTATGTATGAAAGATGTAGGGGACACTGGAAAACCCACAGAACTCTGAGTCAGAATCTCATAAGCCTCTGAAAAACCCCGAGCCCCATTAGATTTAGCAAAACACTTATAATAGACACAAAGGCCACAATGGCCACAAACAGCAAAGGCTGCTGTAGATGTACCACCTAGAAAAGGCTCTGATACCCGCCAGAATGAAAGCTTGTATTAGAAGAGGAGACATCACTAAGAATATTGCAAAAAGAAATGTATTATTTGGCAAGTGCTTCCAGAGTTTATAGAGGTATATCCTATTTTAAATGCGCGGGGTAATTAACACTGTTGGATACCATTGTGAAGTACTATTGACAAATGCGGTCTCTTGAAGAGGAAAACTGTAAGGAATTCTTCTTCTATTTCAGAGGCAGCAGATGCATTGTGTGTTGGCACGACTGGTATTGGAACTGCAATATACATAGAAGTCACATAAAACCCATAGCAAGGTCCAGATCATATATTACTGTTGCTGTAATCCGTGCATCAGTCTTCTGCCAAATGTGTCAAATTTTCCCCCATAATGGAGCTATTTTGCTCACTGTGCCATATCCTGCATTTTTGAGTCGCACACATTTTAGGCATTTAACAGAGCAACAACCACTTGCAGAGAAAGAAAACTAATTGCAATAACATATCCATTCTACATAAAATTATTCTGTTCATAAAACTTAAGATGGCAATATTGCTTTGCTTATGAGACGTGGGCAAAGCTGGCAAACCTCAAATATTGTAACTGTTTTTAGACCAACTGTGTGAAGTCAATAGCATAACTCTAATAAATAATAATGAATCTATCTAGAAGTGTAGATACCCAGTAAAAAGATACCAAAAATCAATTCATTCAGTCACCACATAAACTCATTCATACCATACAAGTCGACAGACATATACACTAACACCTGCCATTCTGGGCTGAATCTCATAAACCATCAAATTTTCTCCTTAACAGTGTTCATAAGATATAAGACTCAGAGAAGGAGTAAAATGAAATGGAAGGCTTCATCACACCCGGAAATACATATTAAAGGTTAGAAAGCTATAACTAGTTTCATTAATTTTTACCTGTATAATAGAAGAGTGAGTGAATGTTTTTGGCCTGGTGGACAACAAGTTGACCATGAGGCAGCAGTGTGCCCGTGTGGCCAAGAAGGCCAATGGCATCCTGGGGTGCATCAAGAGTGTGGCCAGCAGGTCAGGGGAAGTTATCCTGCCCCTCTACTCTGCCCTGGTGAGGCCCCATCTGGAGTACTGTCCTCAGTTCAAGAAGGACACTGTGTCCACTCCTGGGCCCCCCAGTTCAAGAAGGACAGGGAATTGCTGGAGAGGGTACAACAAAGGGCTATAGAGATGATTAGAGGACTACAACATCTCTCTTACCAGGAAAGACTGAGGGACTTTTTAGTCTGGGGAAGACTGATGGGGGATCTGATCAATGCCTATAAATACTTATAAATACTTAAGGTGTTAACAGTGGTGCCCAGTGACAGGACAAGAGGCAATGCACACAAACTTGAACACAGGAAGTTCCATCTAAACACGAGGAGGCACTTCTTTCCTTTGAGGGTGGCAGAACACTGGAATAGGCTGCCCAGAGAGGTGGTGGAATCTCCATCTCTGGAGACATTCAAAACCTGCCTGGACATGTTCCTGTGCAAACTGCTCTAGGTGGACCTGCTTTAGCAAGGGAGTTGGACTAGATGATCTCCAGAGGTCCCTTCTAACCGCATATCATTCTATGATTCTGTGACATTTTCTTTATATATAAAAATATCAATGGCTAAGGCACTCAGGACCTTCTATGTTCAAGAAAAGGCAATAATCAAAAAGTGCCCACTTATGGAGCAAAGTGCTTCACAGCAAAGGTACCATTTAGATTTACATACCTGGCATATTCCACTGATGCACATATCCAAGGATTCAATGTTGCAACGAGTACCATCTAGTACTTTTGGGGCAAGCTCCACAATCAAGTTCTTTCCCAGAGCTTGACATTTCAGGGCACATGGTGCAGTAGGATCATTATACACAGGGATCCACTCATAAAAATGTCCCTGGTATTTGACATCATTGTAGGCTGAACACTGTTGTGCTCTGAAGTCACCAACATCTGAAGGGCAGTCCTAAAAACAAACCAAAGGAAATATATTTTTTTTAACAAGGGAATCCTTTGCATTTGCAATAAAGTTATCTGATGAATTACACAGAATTTATTCAGGGAGGCTTGGTTCATGAACTGATCTACTATGAAAAATATGCCATATTGTGAAGTTTTACTGTGTGTTTTAAAACAATTTATGTTGCTTAATCCATTGCTTGCAGTGCAAGTAACAGAATATCACATATATTCCAGTAATAACAAGATAACTGATATGAGAGGAAAATTAAAAATGCTACTTTTTATGACACTGTGCTACATTTAAAGTCTGGTTCTGTAATAAGAATTAGGTTCTAAAGGAATCTGTATATTTTAAGTGACTATAATGAGATGTCTGACATTTAATATTTCTCTTTTCAATAGCTTTTTCCACTTAAGGATTTCTGAGTGGTCTGCAGTTATTCATCAATTCATATGTCAAAGTAATGAAAGAGGTATTATTGCTACTTGTGCATAAAGATATAAAAATTTGTATAATTAATTGTTCAGTACTGCTCAGAAAGGGGACAAGAGCATTAGGAGGACACACCAGAACTTTCTGTCTAATTACAGAATGCCTTCATCTCATGGAAGCAGTAAGGCTTCCTTTGTTGAAATAAAATATACTTCAAATTGGTAACTACCGATTATATAGTTCCAGGTCTAATGAGACTGTTCCGTACCTCCTCCCATGCAGAGCCTCTGCATATACAGCTGAAAGACCAAATATGAGAACTGTTTGAAATAAAATATTCTAAAATATCTTTTTCTACATCAAGCACTGCACCCAAACAATGATGTTAATATTAAACTACAGTGACAGGAATGGAGATGAATACTGATTTACTCAAAAATAACTTTGGTAAAGTACTGACAAAGGAGTTAGTGTGTCAAACAATTTCTCACTAAAGCCTTCATCTGAAAGTATGTCCAGTGTCAAACAGTCCATACGCCAGACTGAAAGGATATTCTTCCAAGAATTCCAACTGCACATATAAGCCAGATGTGAGGCTGATTTTAACAAAGTTTTGTTTTCATTGGATATAAGACTGAAAGATTGTGATGTGTCAGCTGAACTCATGGAACTTATTACCAAGTATTAGTTAACAATACTAATCCTGAACAGAGCTTCAACCTTATCAGTGAACTGAACCTTCTCTGAAAAAATGCTAATGAAATAGTAAGTGCATTACGCATTGGAGATTAAAAAATACATGAGGAAGGTTTGTATTCCAGTCTGACGCCCTCAGCAATGTTGTCCTGACACCATTTTGCTCATATGAATCTGGATGAGTTGGCACTGCATTAGTTTAATACTTCATCAATGCCTCAGAATTTTCTTCACCCTACAAACAGCAGCCTAGAAACTGTCTCTGGTGTATTTGTAGTCTGCATGAAATAAATTCAAAAATCAGTATTCTCTCTACTGATCAACATGTGGCGTTTTTGCAACTGCACAGCGAGCAATTCACTGAGCATTCCCAGCAACTCTTTTCAACTCTGTCTAGTGCTACGTGTTACAGTGGGAATAACTCAGAATGATGCTAATACATATTGTATTATTTTTAATCTGGGATAATTCTGGTTTGAGACATATTATTTTAAATTATAAAATGATGGAATAAGACATGGAGAAATTACAGTTACTGTAATTCTTTCAGAGTTGTACCTCTGCAAAATCCCACAAGTGAGAGCTTCTAAAAACATCAAGCAAATTCTGTTAGAAGCCACCCTTATTTACTGCAGTGTCACTCCCGAGAAATTCACCAAGTTAGCACTGGTGTAAACGAGAGCAGAATTTGGCTCTGACTTATCTGTCACCTCTCATTTTCCACAATAGCAAGTCTAAAAAGCAGAGAGGACTTCAGAGTTCATATGGATACCATATGGTTCCCTTCCACCGTTGCAAATAGAGGAGTAGCTAGGACAAAAATAACAAGTGGAAGTTAGATTCAGGTAAAGTTAGAAGCAATATTTCAGAGTAGTGTTATTCAGCCATGCACAGCTACATTTTCATCACAAAGAATTAAAGAGCTATCTGTAAAATAGGCAGAGTGATGGCCTTGGGCTGAGTTTTGACAGGCTGTTGTTACAAGTCATTATCACTCAGTGTTGACGCAATGCCAAGATACAAACACCACAATGTCAGGATGTCAATCCGTGGTTACTGTATGTTTCTCATTGATTCAACACAATGCAGCTCCCTCCTTCCACTCGCTTCCTGGCTGCTTGAGAGCAAGTGAATTCTCATCTCCCTATTCTGTTTTGGCATCTTCAAAGAACACACAGTGATCCTGGCAGCTCGATTCATATGCCAGCTCCACCTGCTTTATGTTTCAGCTCTGTTCAAAAGCAGGAGCATAAAAAGAGCATCACAAAGGAATATCAAAGGGATAAAATTATTATCACTTGCATTATATCACAATTTGGATGGCAACCAAGTTCAGATCCCTGTTTTCCTGGGAACAATAAATATTTGTATAAAGAAATTAGTTTATAATGTAAACAGAAAGACAACTAAGTACAGAAAGGAATGTAATCAAGACAACAAGAGGACTTGTAAACTTCAGGTTAATTCCATTAGAGTGGGTTAGAAAAGGGCGAGGGAGTTTAAAAAAGAAAAAGGAAAAAGGGGGGCAAGACGTAAGAGAGTTTGGCAAGAGTGAAACAAGTTCAGGAAGTGGGCAAGGCCACACTGTCAGACAATGATACATGGGCCCCAGTCCTCATCCTGTTTGTATGACTTTTGGGTTTTAACCTATTTCAGACATCAATTCATTCTATCATTCCCTCTCCCTCTCAATATTCCACATTTCTTCTTGTTTGTTAAATATTTTTGCTAATAATTTCAGTATTTTTCAGACTTCTTAATTTCAGCAATAGCTTTTGTTTTACACTCAATCCACTGAACCATAGCCAGGCCATTCGCAGGTTCATACACTACACAAGGAGCTGAAGGCACATCTATGAGGTCTAATACATGAAAGCGTTGGCAAAATAATCGCATCCAGATCTTGTAGTGGAATGAAGTGTATTTATGACATGACTTATGAACATGTTATTAGACAGACAGATCCGAAAAAGATGCTTCAGACACGACTACCATGCAGGTTAAAAATACATATATATATTCCCATTCTTTTTGTGACAGATGATTAAAAACTACTGCATTCAAGAGCTGGCTTCTTATGAAATGTATCATTTGAGTTTTGGCAGTAAGCACTCAGCCTTTGAAAACAAAGCTAACCTGGGAAATTTGTATCTTTGTAGGCAATGTTCATGTACAAAATATGAAGGTTGCATCAGACCCTGTGACTCCTGCCAACAATTACTCCACTGAAAAAAGCACAAAAGAGAAGGCAAGAAAATTCCCAGTAAAAATGATGACACCAAAGAAAGTCTAGCCCTTTGTCTAGTTTTATTCTTTGAATCTCATTTTGTTGAAACCTAGCCAAAACCGATGAAGTCATTGTTTTGTTTTCTTTTTGAAATTAGCTTCAGGTTCTATGTTTTTCCTACACAATTTTCAGGCCACTTAGTAAAATGAAGATACCTGAACTGGAAACCACCTTCACCACAAGATCCATATGGTGCATCAGCATTATAAGTATAATAAATACATGAACAGATTAGAGAGAAACTATGCAACTCAAGGTGAAATATTATAGGAGTAAAGTAGACACAGTTCAGCCAAGATTTTCTGAATGGGATAAATGAGCTGGTTAGAAGTGGATACTGGGACAGTAATCTGATGAATATGTTGAACAAGTGTGAGCATTATCTGCATATAATAAAAGTTTATAATGGAATTAAACATGGGAAAATGTGTTACAAAATAGTGTTTTTCCTTACTGTACAAGAGTCACTCTGGCAAATGTATAAGTGACTTTTTGGCACATAAGAATGTGAAATTTATGGGGAAATGGCCCAAATAACTTGTTCTATGAATAGGACCCTAAAGGATTATCTTAAACACTTCCATATAGTGCACATCATAGCATTAGAATGTAACAGTATATACAAAAATGGAAATATTAAAAAAGGGAGGTTAAGAAAGACTGAAAATCTCATTGAACAGCATGTAATGAATAGTTTATATAGTTTATTTCTCTAATGTTTCTATAAGAAAAGCTGAAAGCTTACACGCAGTTTTAGGAAATCATGCATCTGGCATCTCAGTTATGATAGAAAGATAAGCAACCTATACATATGCCTTAATCTCAGCAATTAGCTTGTTGCTAAGACCTTGAATTAATTTTTTGATTGAAATATCACTAATATTATTCTGGAACTATGCTTGAGTTCAATGAACTTACTACTATTCTATTACAAATCCAGATGAAACCAATTTTCTGGTAAAATGATTCTTGTTCTTTTCATTAGAATGACACACATATTAAGTTGTGCTTCATTTGTACTCCCCAATATAGATGTTAGTGTTGTAATGTATCATGTAGCAAAATTACATTTGCAGACAACTTTACTCAGTGTATATAAACTGAGTGTCTCATGTGGTTAACAATAATACCTACTAATAGGGAAAGAAACTAATATAAACTTTTAGTTTTCAAACTAAAATTTTGCTCCAAAAGTGAGAAGCATTCATTAAACATAATGCTTTGGGGAAAATTATAGAATTTGAAACAAAACTGGCTTAGTAGTCCCAAATTTACATTAGGTGTAAACTCCCTTTTCAAGGTTAAGTCAGGTCTAATACTGAGATTGAATTCAGTGACGCCAAATTCAGAGATCAACTGTATTAGCAGTAGAAATCTCACAAAATATATTTTTCTCAGGAGTACTCCATTATCTGATCCATACTCTAGGAAAATCTTTCCTGAGAGATTCTGGCTCTATCTGAATTGAAACGGAAAGCTGATCCCTTTCAGACATGCCCCAAAAGCAGAGCTGTAAAGGCAGCTTCCTGTCTGGAAATTAACATTTGAATCATCATAAATTCAAACAGATTCACATGCAAGACGCTTGCCACTTATCGCTTTAAAATAAGTCCTAAAGTTAAAAAACAGGCCCCAGTGACTTCAGAAAAACTCCCTGGGAGTTCAGAAAGGATATGGTAATCATCTTAATTTTCTCTATGCTGAAGCATAAAGTACCTCCATTTCCATCAGACTTTTACTGTGTAATTCTTGAAACGAAAAGTGCCCACAATTGCTCTTACATATCCTAAAAACACATAGACCTCTGCTTACAGCAGAAAATATGCCTAAATTGATCTCATCCTTCTCTTTTTTCTGTACACTGGGTAGTTTTCTAGTCCTTTTGGTAGAGCAACAGGGTATACTACATTGACTTGTTTGTACTGTTGCACAGGAAACTGTAGTGCACAGGATGAAGCAGAGATATATTACTGTACACACTGCATACAGCTAGATACCTAGTTCAGGAATGTAGCAAATAGATTTTACAGTTTGTTTATTGCTTACATACTGGCTGGCTGCAATTTTAGCTTATCACACAGCTTTAAAAGGTTATGGTGTTTTTTGCATGTGGCATTTTTATTTATGAGCCAAGGACATTGTGCACAAAACTGCCAGGCCTTTTCTTCTGAAAGGGCAAGTGGCAGGGTTTGTCTCAAGAATCCAATTTTTACATGCACTGGGCTGGATTCATTAATCACTTCCACTGGCTTCTGCCAGCAGAAACTTAGGCTGTGAGCCGCTGTGGTGGAAAATCCATCCAATGCCGAGAAGTGGAGTGTTAGAGCAATTCAAGGTGCTAGCAAGCCTTGTTCTTGAGGAGGGCAGAAGCCAACTGGCACACAAGAAACTGTAGGTGTGGCAAAATGAAGAGTGGGAATGGCCAGTTGTCCCAGGAGATACCCTGGTTCAACATATTTACTGGGCAACTTCCAGTGTCAGGCCTCCTAAGGAGAACATGTCATACTTCACAGCTGCCTGCTGCTGGCAGAAATCACGGGTTGGCAATGACATGAGCATCACCTGCTCTTGCCTGGGTATAATTCTACCCAAGGGAACTGCAGGCCTCACCTTTTAAGGGGTATTTGTGTGAAAATTGTTGCCTTTCTCCCAGAGCCAGAAGCAGATTAATCAAAGGCACTACAGTTTAAAAAAAAAAAAAACAAAACACAATGCTTTTGCTTTAGTTACTTATCTACCTTCTGTCTTTTCTGGAATAGGAGTACACAAATGTCACTCTACTATAAGGTAACCCCTGCAAGGAGGTGACCATAAACCATCCTGAATTACTGTGTTTGTACACATGGTCTGTTGATCAGTGATATCGCAAAGTCCTACATGAGCTGCACCTCTTGAAGAGACCACAGCATCTGGGGTGAAAGGCAGCGGCTGTTTAAACAGTGCAAAGCATCACTACAAATCAGTTGAGCTCGAGTCACGAAGTATGCTGTATGAGACTGGTTTTCATAAAACATCTCTGTAAAAATAAAATGTGATTGCATCACAGTAACAGCAATTGTATAGTCAAAATTCCAGCTTTACATTCAGTCACGGAAATCATCTATGCCAGCGTACCTGAATATGCATGCGTTTGCATAAAGATCTAGGCTTAGGCAAACAGAGGGAATATAAGGAGTAATTATCCAATTTAAGATTTGAAAGGGACATAGTCGGTTAACCTCTTTGCTCATGTGAAGAGTGCCACCATGTCATTAACGATCACAAATGATCAGGAGCTTGGTTTAACGCTTCATCTGAAAGACAGCACCCCCAGGAAAAGCACTTGCTAGTTTAAGATGAAAACTGATTTGTTAATCCTACAAAATGTGTAACTTTCCTAATAAATGATATAAAACATTCTGAATCACAATTGGCACTATTATTTCAAAAGAAAATGTCCATTTGGGAAGCCTAAATTTGAGACCTAGTGGTGTCATGCAGACTGAAATATTTTAAAATGGTAATAATGATGGAAAGAAAATTATGCACCATAAGGTTTTAAACAAGAAGCAGCATTTCTTAAACTTTAACACATTGTTTGAATAAGTAAAATAGGATTAAAGGCCAGACTCACATTACTACTGCAGGTTTTGTATCGAATATTCCGACCTTCACAATTCCTGAAAAACAGAATAAAAATGGTTATACTGCATCACACCAAAACACAACCCTGCCTGTTTTACAGCTAGTTATTCTCTTGAAAATTGGACTTTTATTGCTACTGCCCGACCATAATTTGGACTCAAAACACAAGGTTTAAATACAAAAGGGATCTGGGGACTCAACAGGTTACAGTGCTGTCTCTCTTCAGCAAAGAACGCGTGGCTTTCCCTGTAAGCCCAATTTACTGCAAACCTTATGAAAAACACATTTATTTTATGAAAAAGATTTCACAAATCATCCCTAAGCCTGACCTATGCTGACCACAGCAAAGCTACTTCTAATTCACAGGATGTAACCCAAAGGAAAATAGGATCAGAAAAACTAAGCAATCCTTTAATCAAGCATAAGGCTAACGAGCATTAATTTTTCTTTCTCCTATTTTGTTTAGGAAAGAAAAAAACCATCCTCAAACCTTTCCTTTCTCCCCAAACCCATTGCAATACTGTTGAAAAACAGCATGTAGTTTTACTGACCCAAAGCCACGAGAGCAGAATTCATAATTTTAAATCAACAAATCTCAACAAAATGGACAGCATGCATTTCTAAGGTGCCCAATGCATATAAATCCTGAAACCCAGGCAATTCAGATCCTCAGCAAAGTCTGTTGTTAGTCGCTGAAATAACAGGCATATAATAAAGTCATGATTATTTATTGTGGTCTCATAAATATGGTGGGTGAGTTTCACACTTTTTTCAGGGACGCAGTTGGCCAAACTTTTCACTAACTAATGGGCACTTTTGCACAGGGTAAGATACTCTTCTTCTTATGAATGGCAAAATCCGGCCCTTGAAACCGAAACCGAAAACGTATTTAAAATGACTTGACAGGAAGTTATAATTAGCAATGTCTCTAAAAATCAGGAATAGTGTTTTGAAACAATCACTTCAGATCAAAAAGACTTGCCTTACACTGAAGAATGCATGAATGTATAGCTAGCAATTTACAGCTCTTGAACTAAATTTCCCACTTTTTGCATGAAAATTGATTGCAAATATTAAGAAATTCTTTAATATGTGTGAGGGATTGAAGGATATCACTTGAAAAGGAAAAAGCCATGGATGCCTGGAGCAAGAGTTCACCCAGCTCAGCTGAAGGTACAACTCTCCAAGCTCAACATATTACATGTCTCAAATTTCCAATATTTTGCAAGAATGATTGCATCACAACGTGCAAGTTAAAAATGTTTATGGTACACACAAATGTGAAAACTTTGTTTCACAATTGCGCATTTCCTGGACGTTACAACAACAATAAAACACAGAAAAAAAACCCCCTTTTTTAAACTACACATTTGTTAAGGTATGGAAAACATATGTTTTTCACAGGGGAACACATTAAAAATATTAATAAAACCACAGTGGAATTTATATTGCTACAATTTATTGAGCTCGTTTCACAGTCCCTAACACACTGGTAGAATATCATGGCTTCTTGCTGGAAATACTACTTTTCTCAAAGATTTTTGTGCATTTAGCACTGAAAGAAACAGGCAGTGTTTTAATCAATCATCTTTAGCTATGTACTTCATACAGTTTACACTTAACAGGCATATCACACTACAAGCATTCCTTAAGAGAAATTTACTTCCTGAGTGATATTGCATTTAACTTAAAAAATCTCAACAAAATAGAAATTTAAACATAATCAGTAGTTTTAAAAATGCTTAAGATTAATTCAACTAAAGCAAGCAATTATGGATACCAGCACAGACAGCTTCTAAGCTGGTTGGGATCTCTTCTCGCCTGATTACAGGCCTCTTGCATTACTCATACTCTTAGGATTGCAGCAACGAGTCCTGCATTAGTCCAGCTTTACTACTGAGGTAAACTGTTTTCACCGCATACACTGTTCTCTTCAAGCTACACTAAGGCTTATCCATGAAAACATATGGCCACCAGGACCACTGCGTAAAAAGAACTGGCAGAGGAAAAGTTTCCTAACAGAAAGCAGCATTCGATACATCTACATGTGGAGTAAGTCACTTTTTTTTTACTACTGGGAAGACATGGAGGAGCTTGCACTTGAACATTATTTAAAATAGTGTTAATGCAGGTTGAAACAATGTGTATGCAGGTTACTCACCATTCGCTTTATATTACACTGATGGGGACTTCTCTCAATATTTGACCATACTAAATAAATCATTCTTGTTATCCTACAAACATATTTAATAACACGCTAAAGTTCTGTCAGTGTTGAAGGCTAAGATATTTATCTAATATATCACAAGAATATATTAAAAGCAGTATTTGATAACACATGATTTATACACAGCCCTTGGTTCCAGAAACAGAAGCAACAACGCTTCTCTACAGACACCAGCAGAGGATAGGAAACATGGCAGAGCTGCAGAAGAGTAAGTCCACTGCAGCGTGTGCCTTACCTGCCATTTAAACATCTCCTCAGCGAGTAGGAGGCTCCCCCGCCACAGGTCCGTGAGCAATCACTCCAGGCCCCCCAGGCATCCCAGGAGCCTTCCTTATCTTCATCAGAGCGGGTAATTCTGGAGGTCTGAAAAAAACCCCAGAAGATGGAGAAAAAAATATAAACAATTTATTTGGTACATGTTTTACTGCTTGGCATTAATAGTACTAAGTATATTGCTTTACTTCTTATTTACAGTGTGTCAAATTTATTTACTATTTCAATATATAATAATTACATGGGAAAGGAAGCAGAGTCCTTCAAGATACAGTGTATTTGATACATTGCCTTCTGCCAAAGGACTGACAGCTGTCATTCTCAGTATCTGTCTTTCCAACATGCTGTGTAGGAACTACACAATTGATGTCAAGTAGCCAGACCAGGCATAACGTTCTGAGCAGGCTGCTGGGCTTCCAAAAATCCTGACTAGGGGAGTTTCATATGCAGAAGTAATGAGAGGACTAAAATATCTTTCTGCCTCCTCAAGTCTGCCTGCGCTCAGCAGTAAATTAAGTAAATTAAATTAACAGAAATTAAGTAAATTAAATTAACAGAAAATTAAGCACCTTAAATATTTTGTGAAGTGCATGCCCAGAATTGCAATCAGGGAAGTAAACTAAGAATACAGCTTCATTACAAAAAGTGCTATTAATTTGAAAGAGATTCTGGAAAAAAGCTTAAAGAGTGATTTTCAGGCTACAGCAATCAAACTCTGATATAAGCTTAAACCCACTTACAAAGGCTTCAAAAACATTATTACAGACAACATAAATATAAAAATTAAAGATGTGACAAAACCCAAAATTCGGCTGACCCCTTAAAAATGAAATTTTTTCACTTGCATTTTATCCTGTTTAAAAAAAAAAAAAAAAGACATTTCCCAGAGAAAATTCTCAAAATATTTTACAATATGGTAGCTTAACACAATAGTTCAACAGTGTTTCTTTGACTTCACTATTTCTTTGAATTCACTGTAATTGTTCAGCAGCTGTTCCATTTACATCTGTCATAGTTTCACTCCTCTGTCCCTGCAACCTTTAAAATTTCTCTCTTAAAAAAACATACACAGATTTTTATAACAAAACATCAAACATAATGATCCCCTGAGAGTTGTCAGACATATGATAGGCCTGTTATCATAAAGAAATTAAGATTTTAGAACCCTAAATTATACCCAGGCTGAGATGGAAACACCAATTTCTCTAATCACTGTGGTGATAGAGTTTGCATATAAACTACTACAAACATAATAATGTAACAGCTATTAACATCATTATGAAAGTCACATTGTAGCTAAAATTGAGGCAGTGAGTCATCTCAAGTGACAGAGAATATTGTCTGATATTTACTCTGCCCCAATATAATCGCAAATGAGAAAATATGAAAGGTTCATCCAAGCTTTACTGAAACAACTGTTTATACAGCCAACTTTTTATTCCCATTGACTTCAGAGAGCCTCTAAGCAGACCTGAGAGAGATAAACAGAGGCACTACATTCACATTACTATTTTATTCTTGACAGCATAGGAAGGCCCAACTTAATCAGAATCTTTACTATATTTCAGGATCTTCACTCCTGCTCTCAAAAAACGCATGCACAGAAGGACAAGTGCAACCAAGGGACCATCTGTCAGCAAACATAAGACAAAGAGATAAAATCATAACTAAATAAACTACATCCATGTAAACATTCAAGCCTTTGTAAGTGCCAAAAAAACCCCAAATGCTTAAAATGCTAACAAGATTTTCATGAATGACTAGATCCAGAGAAGTGCAAGAGATCCTAATACTAAACCGGATGAACACACTTTAATCCATATTTTCTCTAAGAAATAACTTAAGTAAGCTCTTGAGAAGCAGACTCAGTCCTATTTTCTTCCAAAATGTTTCACAAAAGTTATTTAAAAGCAAGGGATATGCAATTCAAATCTTATGGTAGGGAAAAAAAAATACATAATTCTCCTTAAATTTGACAGTACGGATAAAGTCAGCCCATCTTCAGCCATGAAGAAAGCCAACTCATAAAAGCCTACTAAGCTTGAAGTGAAAGTGGCAAACAATAAAAACAAAGCTGTTTACAAAATAGCGCCATAAAAGGAATACAGCTCAATACCATGCTGTGTAGGCTAAGTGACTTTCTCCTAAATGTTATAGTAAGAAAAAGAAGAAAAAAAGTAATCACATGCCACAGAACTTGAGGAAACTGACCTGTTCCTGTGAACGATGCATTCACATCACAGTTGTAAGTATAACTATTGAACAAGCATTGTTTTAGAAACCCAAATGGCAAATGGTTAATCTTAGCTACACTTAAGCAGAACTAAGGACTACTCAAACACATTTTAAAGGCATTAATAAGAGTAGGCAGATTTAGTATAATAGCACTATTCCCCATAGTTAAGCAGCTAACAGAAACGTCAGCAATTTCCAGACTTTTCCATTCTTTCCTCAAAAACCTTGAGCTTGTCAAAGAAATTTTGTTAATTAGAGGATAAGCTATGTCCGTTTGGACACTAAACTGCAAAAGTTGGTCTAAGCACATCAGCGGCTCCTTGACTTTCTTGCTCCCCAAAGTTTACAAATTTTACAAACACTTACTGTAAAGCTTTAAAAGTGTTCTTAGGCCAATCTACCATTCCAGAAACGATAAAGCCCAGCTCTGCCAAGATCCCCGAGAAATTTTCACGCTGGCACTGAGTTTACTTTACATCAGAAGCCAACTCTGAAATGTCTGACACTAACTGCCTTCAATCTTGAACAAAAAGAGCTCAGCACTTCCCAACAAATCACTCAGCACATGAAAATAAGTCAAGATGAACAAAAGAGTCACTTCTTTCAAATTTATGAGTGCAAAATTAAAGTTTGTCCTCTGTAACCCCAAGGCAAATAATTGCTTTTTAATATGTTGAGAAATTATTACACTTATGCTATTATGAAAGGAATACATAGCACTCTCTCTTTTAGAATAACTAGCTTCTTTTGACAAAGCACTGACAATGCCTAAAATAATCCTAACTTCATCATTGTATTAAAACCAGCCAAGATATTAACAGACAGAATGTCATCTAAAGCCCTAAACAATGTCCAGTTGTTCACTTACCAAACTGCTTTGATAAAAGCCATTGTTCTGAACTGTATCTAGTTAAAAAGCTGTAAATACTAGAATGATCAAAGCAGAAGTTTATGCCAACAAAGCCTTCTTCAGAATCATTGACTAATTCAGTGCCCACAGTGTTGATTTAAACTCCAGCTAGTTCAAACTATTTGTCCCATGGGAAAGAGTTAAAAGCAGCTTGCACTGGCTTAGTAATTTACTAGCAAAATAATATTGATTTACTAGCTGTCTGGTTTCATAAACTCTACACATTACATTTGTCTACACCATCGTACCAAGTTGAAGTAAAATTAAGAAGAGATCATCAACATCATGATTTAAACCAACAAAACCTTAGAAGCTCATTTAGGAATTAAATCAAGAGCTAATTGCAATTGGGCACAAAAGGGTATTATTGTACCTCAGGATTGCATTCACGGTTTGCTTCTTAACTTCAACTTTTCATGTTTTCATTGTCTTCAGTCATGATTCTAATATGGTTCATGAGTGAAGCTTTGCTGAACCATATTAAAATGGAAGCATTTTTCCCTTAGTGGTTTAATTTTGCAACAGATGAAGTCCAACGCGTACATTAAGCTTATTCATTTTGAAAGTATGTATGTACCTACACATACATACATGTGTGCATACATGCACATGGGCGCCCATGATGTAACATGAAAAAGTAGAGCCCTAAGTACTGTAGTGAATCCAGATAAAATAACTTCAAAGAGCTATAAACACAACCTAGATGATTTCCTGCCCTTTACACAGAACTGGATGGCAAAAGGTGTCACACTTCCACTGGATCCAGCTACGCTAGCTGGAGTTGTATCCACTCCAAAAGCATCACATGTGAATGCAGGGTTAGATGCAAGCATTGCATTCAAAGCAGTAATTAAGAACCTATACAATGTTCTCTGCAGAAATTAATCCAGTTTCTGCAGAAATTAATCCACTTACACAATAAAGGTAGTTTCAAAAAATTTCATCCTAATCTACGTATCCAATCTATAATTCGTTTTCAAAGCAAAAAAAAAAAAAAAAAAAGAAAAAAGAAAGAAAAAGAATAAGCCATGACACTGCGCATAGGCCTGGGCAAGAACCACTTGAATCAGGGGATGGGGAAAATAAACAAACTTGGTGACACAGGCAGAGTCTCAAAGACTAAGATGACACTATGCCAAGGTTTCCTCAAGGCCTGAGGCCCAGTAATGTGCAATCTGAGTCTCTGCTGACAACCCTTAACTGACAGAGACAGCCTTGTACATGGAGAATTTACTGAAAGTGTGGCACTGGTAGATTTGGACAGGGAGGAAAGTATTAGTGCCAGTTTCCTGTCTTCTGTCCAGGGCTCTGTTTTGCTTCTGTCACATATAGGCACATACTGTAACACCATGTTCTGCAAATTATTTGTGTGTGTGTGTGTGTGTGTTTTCAGGCCATACTTGCCTCGCAATGTACTCCTGAAAGTAACTGAGTATAGAAGAAGTGGGCACTGAGGTAAAATAAATGAAATCCAGATGTTACCAGGGATGATCATTAATCTAAAACGAGGAGATTTTTATTGTCACTTGTAACACCCAGTAAATAACAACAGCTACATTGACACATATTACAAAAATCAAACACAGTGCTGTTATATGGAGAAAAACGATTATTTGGCCAAACTTTTATTTGGCTGTTATGAAGGATGACATAATTGTCTTGAATTTGGTCATGCAGACTTCAAAGGAGATGTGGTGCCAGAGAATCAAGGTCAGTTTATGCAGTTTTATTATTATTCAGACATCCATTACATAAGGCTTGGATATGTAAATGTTTAGCATTCAGTGTAACAAAGATTCAGCTTCTCAACAGAAATGCTCTGATACCTGAAATGTTTGTTTTCTGTAGTTTTTTTAGCATACATTTTTGTTTTAAATACAAACACAAGCCAAGTATGTAGCACTTAGCACATGAGAATTATCAAAACAGAATATGTTATGATAGAAATGCAGAGACCCAACACTCAGATTCATCTCCCAGAGTCCCCAAGTGACAGTCCCTCTACCATGTATGTATCCCAACACAAACTACCCCAAACTTGCCCTGTGACATGCCCCTGAGCACTTCCCTAGAGCAGGGTGCCCAGCTCTACCAGGTTCTACAAGAGATTCAGTGCAACTTGTGAGCAGCATCTACAAACGCAGACCATGCCTAGGGCCAGACAGATTTATAAAATGCCCTACTCAAACAGGTTAGAGTGATGTGGCTCACAAAAAAAGACTTTGTCATAACAAGTAAGTATTAGTTGTGCAGTAATGTATACCAATGTATCTGCTGCTATGTCAGTGCAGCACTCTGAGTGAGAGCTCTTCGTTTTTTCTCATGGCTTCTTATCGAAATGGTTTGTGTTAATTCAAAAAGGCATGCCAAACTCCAAAAGAGAATCCCCATAAGGAGGTACATTGGCACAGCTATATCATATTGCTATTTAATAACACATTGCATATAACTAAATTTCTCCATGCAGAAATTAGATTCTTCAGATTAAATTCATCCAAGTGAAAGAACCTATTGAAGGGTATAAACACCACTTCAGTCCCACTGAAGGCCTAAATTAAGCAATACCCAAAGCTCAGTACTGGCCCTTCTCCCAGGAGTGAATTTCGTCCTTGATGGTATTTTGAACAGAGATGAAGCATTTCCTTTTTATTGCTTCTTCCCACTCTCACAACCCATAAATACTATTAACACTATCCTGACTTTCAGAGTCTTCCAAAGCACAAGGTTATGTTGCTGTTCACTAATCTTCATGCACAGTGCTGCACTATGCCATTTTCTTCTCCTCATACCTACAACAGCTCCAAACAGAGGTAGCACAAGGAATTATGGCACTGAAGGGAAAATACCCTGCCTGAGTAGCTCTGTGATGCGTTTCCCAGATTCTTCTTTCCAGACACTACACTTGGTGGAAAAGGTATCAAATTGCACTGTTGACTATATCCCTGCACGGAGTGCATAACTGAAAGAACAAGTATTTACCTGCAGATAATCACTGGATATGCCATTCAGCCTCTGAACTGTATCCTTCGCTTTTAACTCTGGCTGTTATGTCTGTGGCTTTGCAACAAACTACACTAGAAATCTCTTTCCCTGTTAAGGTCACATACAAAAATGATTTACACCTCTGTTTGGTACAATCTAAGTAAGGTGTAGAATGCAGATTACAGATTTAGGAAAAAGTATTTCAGTTGTGGCAGAAACTAAATAGAACAGTCAAAACATATTTCCAGACAAATAAGAATTATTAATGAGCTCCTGCATTACCTGATTTTAGCAGAAAAACTTCCACTTGTTTCATTATGACAGATTTCAAGACATTTCCTGATATATTTCTAATATTGCTGGGTGCATTTTAATATTACCTAGTTGTGCACTGTATATGTCATTACGTTTAATAAATCTTTTACTTATAGGTACAAAAGTAAATCATATATTTTCCTGTATGCTAAAAAGAACATATCTGGAATTATAAAATCCTGGAGAAAAAACAATGCATCATTATTTCAGACTGATAAAAAACACCTGGGAGTAAATGCCGCTATTTTAAGCAGATGTTTAGAAGTAATTAGTTTTAATATTACTAACGCTATGTCAGTCATATTCACTATTCCTTGCACTTGGCCATGCCACTCTGTAGGAGCGTCTGTGCACTAGGAACAGACTGCAAAATGGAATCCGTGCCTGGTAAGAAAAAGAGCATTTCAGAAACACAAGCTGGTAAAGCTCAGTGACAGACCAGGAGAATCACCAGCCAGGAATGAGCCAAAAGGCAAACGATGGACTTGCTCAGCTACATGAAAGAATGCATCTGGGAGCTCAGATGTAGTTTAGAGCTCTCAGTGTTAAATTCTGCAATATATTTTCATTCTACAGCAGTTTTGAATAAATTCAAATTCAAGTTTTGGAAAATAAAGCATGCAAAAGAGTCACACACAGGAAATATTTACAGCGTAATTCATTCTGATACTAAACTGAAGGCGAATCCCAGCATGTTTTTCAGTATTATACTGCATCCAGATTTTCCATTGTCAGTGCATTGCAAAATCTCATATTGACAACACAGGCCTGCACTGCAGGAGTTGTCAGGACAAAGTTGGAGGTTTTGGCAGGTGGAGCAGGGATACTTGAGGCTTTTGGCATCCAGGAAGGGATGAAATGTTGCTTGGCTGTTTGGCACCTATGAGCTAGCTGAGGCTTTTGGCACCGAAAAGAGTCTGTATCACCTCCTTCCTTCTTTGTGAGCAGTAACAGAGGGAACATGGAATTTGTGGGCATGGAGAAGGAATCGTGGTTCCCTCCCTAACAACTCCATGCAGAAAGCAACTGCACTAGTATACCCAACTCCTGTGGTTATTTCTGCATCTAACAACAGCTAAGGACTGCACCTACATGTTCCTGCTATAAGGAATCATCACCGAAGTAGTTAAAGCATAATTAAGTTGCTATTTTTAAATTTCTGAGTTAACTACATAGTTTAGATGAGTTTTAAAAACCCCACACCAATTCTAGTTTTACTCACTGCTGACAGGTTTTGAAGTCCCGGGGGTACATTTTTATTACATTACTGAGTTTTACAAGAGGAGCGCCTGCCTCTGTCCTCTTCTCTGGACAACAGCAATCTGTTTTATTTTCTTGGGTGATATTCCATAATTTACTATTTTGACAGATAAATGTCTAGCAAAGAAAGAAATCCTTTTTAAAACCCTGATAAGCACATCCTGCAAATACACATCACTGACAATACGCCTAACAATCCAGACTTAGTTGCCCAGGTTTTCATTCATGCTTTCCCAACTAGAGCCATGCTAGCTCTGTATCTGCTTTATCTACAATGGTAAATATTATTCCACATTCACCAGTATTAGAGCAGAGACAAGATCTTGGGTCCTGAGAACAGGGAGGAAGGCTAATTACCAACTTTGGTGATATCCAAACAGGCAGGCAAGAAGTTCATGCTTCTCTAATGCTTTTAGGTCCAGTCATCCAGGACAGCTGACCAGGATCAAGAATATGAAAAACTACTCCCTGAATTTCCAGCATTTCATTGTCTTCCAAGATTTAAAAGTACATGTGAATACGTAGCTGGAAATATATAAATTTGAACTCTCAAAATATATCCATTCCTCTGAATCTGCCCCATCTGAAATGGAAACTACACTGAGAAATACTTAGCATCACTCCAATTCTCTCCATTTCTGAGTGGTCTGGAGAATTATAACTTAAAGATTTGCACGTGTAGCTGGCAAACAACTCAAAAGCCACAGACCTTGGGAAACGCACAGAGATTCTGAAAGGGAATATAACCAAGAAAGCAATATAAATTGTAGCACTTTTTGCCCACTATCTCAGTAGCCAGCCTGAGGCAAATGCTTGCCAGGGCTTGGAAGAGAGATAAAGGCAGAATTTAAAAATAAGCAAAAAAGAAGGAATGGGATGCTTTAAAAAGTTCATAAGAAACTGATGTTCCTTTTTAAAATATTGTCGATTACATTAACATTCCCAATGAAGAAATTAAAAGTTATTTCCTAGTAAGTATAAAAATAATTTTTAAATTATAATCAATTACACAACATTCTCCACAATATGGTATTATTAAATACAAGGTCCTGGCATTTGGTTGTGCAAAGAAATCCTGTCACAGACATAATAAGAACATTTTCATTTTCAGATGACAATTACAATACACAGTCTTAATAAGTTAGGATTGCAGCTGTTAAGGCTATGTACTGTTATGTCCATTTCACAGACAAGAACCTGACCTCAGGAAGGAGGAGGATAGGGTGCATTATGTGAGTCACACAGCTGAGAATTACATCTCAGTCTCCAAAGTCAAATTTTAGTGCCCCTTTTAGAGCTTTTCCACCTCCTATTTAGCAACTATAAATACTGTCCTTTCTACTGTGTGGATCTACAGTAGGTACAAAGTATGAAGGGGAAAACAATCTTCGGTGCATTTTGATACGTTAATTATCTCTGGGTCTACTTATAAGTCTGCATTAACAGCATTCCATATATTTCCTGGAGTCCATAAAAGTAGTAGGAATTCATGCAAGTTTTACCAAATGCTTATTCAAAATTTGCACCTGGATACACTGGGTTTTTCCACCTTCACACTGCACACCACATGTTCCTCATCCAGCATAAACAGCGTGACGGGTCAGCCAGAGTCCAATGTGCAGAATTCCTCAGGTGCATAATAGAAAAAGAGATTCCAATTTCTGGGAAATATATCTGGGATTATTTTTTTGAATTACCTTATTAAATATATTTGCAAACATCCAAATAAAGGCTTTTAAATACTTTACCATGCAATTTTTAAAATTACTCTCAAAAGTTAAAAACTGCATCACTTCAGCACATGCAGTGGAAAGAGAAGAGCAACACTGATAAAAGGATGAGCGTTATGCCTGTGACAAAGAACAGGGTTTCCATCAGCTTCCAAAGATCAGAGTGGCACATTGGTTCCAGTGTCAAATGTGCAAAATCTTTCCTGTCGAGGCTTATTTTTAAGGTTTTTTTTTTTTCCATATGAAATTGCAATCATACTTCAGTGACTACATATTTTTGAATGCTTTTAAATCATGCTTTCCTTGTAAAAAAAACAGTACAAAGCAAAACAAAAAACCCAAAACATTTCTCCTAAGGGTCAGGTACCTATCCCAGACTCATCTCCTCTCAATAAAATACCTTTGCCAGCTTAGGACCTCCTCATTTCATTCTTGATCTGTTCATTTGCTGGAGACCCGCTTGACAGTAGTGGAGGAAGTCATTCCAGGGTAAGGAGTGCTATGGCCAGGTGTGCTATGAATTACTGAAGCTCTAGATTAAAATTAATCAACAAGGTAGTAAATGCATAGTTTACAAGTAGAAGACAAGCAACAGGGGAGAGCACAAGGTGGGACTTCTTGTCTTCCAGCCTACAGGTAAGCTGTAAGAACATGGAGAAGAACAGATCCTGACACACAGCCAGAAGCTGTTACCACAATCACCATCAAATTTCACTCCCATTGATTTTTGGTTGTCCTGGTGGTATTTACCCAAATTAACACTGCAAACCCTAAAGTATAAGCAAGACTATTCTCCTTACATGGCATATGCACATCCAATCTGAGTACACTTGGATCCTAGACCATACAACAGAATGATATAATGGTATCTACTTGTTCCTTCAACTTTATCATTTACTGTATCATGCTAAATTTGTTGAAGGGTTGATTTGCCAAGACTCTTGTGTACAAGACTTACAGACAGGCTATGGAAAAGTAAATAAAGACAAAGAGGGAGCATAGGCATTTAAAATTACTTATATGTTACATATTATTTACCTCACAGTTTATAATGCCGTATACAAGCTTTATCATGTCACAATGATAAATTATCTAAAGCAATATTCTAGACGCAATCACTTCAAAATACACAAGTCCTTGACATTTATGTACAGTACACATGCTTTTGTGTAGAAAGAAGAAAATTCTCTAACTGGTTACAACAATTTCTTTCCTTTTCTAAGAGTTTTACAGGATTTACAATGAAAAATCCCACTGAAACAAATCCTTTTACTCAGAAAAAAAATGACTACACCTCTAACTTTTAAAAGAGCCCCAATGCAGATCATATATTTTTTAAAATTGTTTAAAATAATTTTCCTGACTTTAGACACTGTCTGCCAAGTTCCAGCTAGAAGCAAAATTTTATGGCGAACTGCCAAACCTATGAATAAAAGGAGTTTATAGAGGAAATACTGACAGAAGAATAAACTGTAGCAAGAGCAGCCAGTATAGAAAAGTCTTTCCTGTGCATTTTGTCTATCCATAATCTACAATATTCATAACCCTGGATATTGGGATATTGCACTCCTGCCTGGCTCAATTTCATGCCAATATTATCAGTAGTGCCAGATGATGATTTTGTTACAGGTATTTATACCATATCACTCAGTTGAGGCATCCAAACTTCGGATTTGTGAGCTACAGATTCAACCCATGTCTCCTGACTCACCCTGCTATTTAATACTATATGTAGCACTTTTAATGGTAATATTTCTATAAAAGTAATGCAAAGCAGATCACAGAACATAAGCAGATACACCTGGCAACAGAATAAATGTCAAAAGGAAAAATATTAAAGCCACATTGTTAGCCGACAGCAATTATAAGAACCCCAATTTTCCTTTCTATAGATGTAGAACAATTAAGTTTATAACTTTTGAATTTTAAAGGCATGATTTTACGTTGATGTATTTCTCACTCCTGATTTTTTAAAGTAGATATCACTTTGTGTAGAGCCATTTTAATTAATATATTGAGGGATAAGACTATTAAGCCCATAACTGAGAAGCAGTCTGACTGAAGTTAATTCTGCCCAAAGTAACTCTAAAACTTGCAGCCTGATCATGGTGCGTTTTTACTGCGGCATAAATCAAATTTAACAAGACGAGTTTTCTTCTCAGAGCAAACAGTTCTTACCCATTTAACTGTGAGCTGATCTTTGGGTGATATTAAGCAATGGCATAACTGATCCAAAATCAAAATATAATTTTAGTGTTTCTTTTTATTACTCATGCTTAACTTAGAGACAAATTTAATATTTAAGTTTGCTCAGCTTCACTGGCTCCAGCTGATTTCCTGCATTTGAAGAATAGTTTCATGCATTCTCGTGAAGAGCTCACTTTACACATGGGTAGCCTGACTTGGAGATGTGGTGAACCTTCTATGGTGGGCACCTGCACTGGTGAAATGTATCCTTAAGCTGCTTCTGCTGCTGTTCTGTCATACAGGTAACTTTTTATGATCACTGGTTACTCACAGTCAAAAGCTAGTACTCGTTCTGTCATCTCAAGCTTCCTTCAGCTGTGTTCTCTCACATATAGCAAAACACAGTGAAATTCTTCAGGAAGTTCTTTTAGATAATTTAAAAAAAAAAAAAACCAAAAACAAAACAGCCTAACATTAAAATATGCTGCCTATATCTTATCTTGCAGAGGATCCCAATATGCAGAAGTTGCAAGCCAGAACATCTTTTGAGGGCAGATCTTGGATATCACCTTTGTACAGGTTAAAAAAAAAGAGAGTGTTGCTGAGAAAAAAAATATTCAAAATTAAGCTCCCTGTGAAGAGTTTCCCAGAAAGGTATTATATGTGGGATTAAAAATTTAATATTCTCTTGTCATTCCTTTCCATTTTGAGTCAAATATAATTCACAAACTCATTTGATATCTGGTGAATAGTTTCCCTTTTATTGATTTTCTAGCTTCCAGCTTGGGGGATAAAAAAAAAAATCTGCCAAGGGAACAGTTGCAATGGCAGCACAAATCTAGATCCAATTCCCAAAAAAGCAAAAGAAATAAAAAAAGCCACTGACTTCAAATAAAGGAAGATGAGGGCTTAATTACATATGTGGGGTAAAGGACATATATTTCCCCATTTGGAAAAATGTTAGCACAACTTGCTTTCTCTTCTGTGTCCAAGTTCCCGGTTTTTATTCTCCAAAGACAGAATTATCCAACCAATAGTATTCATGGTAGAAAAAGACAATTTTATCTATCATGAGTTTGACTCTGACTTCATTCCAGATCTCTACTACTGTATATGTTTAACTACAGTATCTTTAGCTCTCGGCACAGGGTAACAGGCCTGGATGTGGAATATTACCATGACTCTTTCCATATCTGTTCAGTGCCAGTGTTTCCTATTATCAGTCCAATATTTTATGGTTATTGTATTAGCTTCCCAGCAGTACTTTCTCAAGTTCTGTAGCCTGAAACCTCCATTAACAGATGCTAAATACAATAGTTGTTTTTCACTTTTAGATCTTGCAAAAGCCCATAAAAATGACTGGTCAGTTTGTCCAATTTTCTAAAGAAATTTTCCAAGATTTGAATGGGCAACATATAAAACCACTAAAAATACTCTTGGCAACTCATTCATTTAGATTGTGTTCCTTCTGCCAAGCCAACTAATGAATAGCTTATTCCAAGATAGGACTTCCGCATGAATTTTTTGTAGTAAAGGTAAGAATATCTATTTATATAATTCCCTGGTTGCTTGTATTTGAAAGGTTTAGAGAAGGGAGGAGGGTTTCAATTTTTTTATTAAAAGGGACATCAGCTTTTGGACTTAAGGCAAATTTCTGTAAATAAATTAACCAGCAAAGTTCCTTTTTTGTTTTGAATTCTGCCTTATAGTCTGGTAAATGAAAGATAACCAAAATATTACTGTCAGGTAGTTAGTGAATAAAGCTTGATTTAAAAGCCATTGAAATCAATGGAAAATATCTGACTGTTGGATTTTGTATAGGACCTAAAAGAATCACCTGAATTCCACGTTAGATACAGCCAAACTAGAGACGTGGATGTGATTTCTTACACATATGGGCAGATAAAGATCAAAGAAGAGGGGAAAATACTCTTACAAACTTTTCTCCTATTTATTTCTTCTACCAGCTCCCATTTATCACTGTTCTGGCTATAAAGTAGGTATTTGGTTGGAGTCTAGAATTATGTTTCTTCAAATACCCACAAAAACGCCATCTTTTTCTTTTTTTTTTTTTACCACAAGAAAAAGAAAACAACATCAGCTCTTGTTATCTATTGAAGCCAATTGTGCCTCAGATACCATGGATTCCACCAACCTCCACCTGCCACCAAGGATATGTTGCATTTGTTAGAGAAATTATGATTGGTTTACCCTTGTTGTAAAGAGTTGTCTGTCACATTTTAGTTGTCAAAAGTCTCCCTCCTGTCATCATCTCATCTCACTTTCCAGGTTAAATATGAAAATATTTGCACTGACACTAGATGAGAGTCTTAAGAACAATGAGAAACTTCAAATGATTGCTCACACATACATTTTAAACAAATGGCATTTTTTTCAACATTATTATAGAGCAGCTCTTTTTTTTTTTTGCGAGAAAAAGATAGGTATCTTATGTCTTTTCATGTATTCTATATACAAATTTATTTTGAAAGTTCGAAACAACTTCCTACTGATTTGCACACTTTATTCCCCTGAAACACATAAAGCTAAATTATTTAAGGTAAACTTTCCAGAGAGCTAGGGGACCAAGGAGCTATGCAGTCCATCATGCACAGCTAATTTTATATTAGCTCACCCACTGTCAGATTCTAAACATTTCTGAATGTTCCACATTTTATGGCATTACTTGTTTCTCTTCCGAAAATATGTCCTCACAAAAAAAAGGAGGCTTGTTTTCCCTTAAAAAAAAGATCTTGCTCATCATTTATCAGTCAATTCAAAGAACACAGTATAATCAGTTTACCATTTTTATGTTGCTGTGCACAAAGGGAGATCAGCACCCAATTTTTTTTCCTCACTGATACACTTGATATAACATCCATGGTTTTTCCACACACATCTATTAAAAATTATCCGCGTGGCATCTCATTGGTTCAAAAATAAAGAACAAGCTTCTTAGTCTTTACAGAGATGACAAATAGCTAGTGGTAAAAGTATAAATTTGGCTTGTGATCTCATTCTCCTTTCCCCTTTCTGTGCTCAAAGCCACAGTGGCGGCTAGATAAGAATAAAGGAAAAATAAGGGAAATTTACTGCATTGATAAGTAAATGCTGGTATTTGGAAGGTTGTGCAATTCTGATCACCAAATACATTTAGGAACAAGCTAGACAAATATCCATCACAAAAAGCTTATTTGGAGTTGATCCTGCCTTGGAGCAGAGGAATAGACCAGGGTTTCTTCCGGAGCCATTTTCTGTTTGATCTATACCAGACATTGAGGAAAGGGAGAAGATGGGCTAAGATTTAGCTACTCTGAAGCAGCAACCAGGATTCTGAAAACAAAAGTAAGGAAGGAAAGCTCTAACTTTTAATCCATACGCCTTGCAATGACTCATATTTTACTTGGAGACAAGGTCTATCTCTCAGCTGTTCTTTCCCAGATACGTGTCCTGGTTTATGCCTGCCGGCGGGAACTCTCTTCCAAAACACTCTATTTCACAATATATTTCCCACTCAAGGCAGCATCCTTCAAATCATCTAACTACTGGTTGGTCTACCCTTTTATCACAAATCAACATTGTGTTCCTTATTTAATATAAAAGCAGCTTGGATAATTCAAACAAGACAATTCCATTGTCTTCTGGAGACTGGCTATATATACACCTACTCCCAGGTGGTCTGTCTGGAAACAGACATTGCATACCCAAAACCTACTTCTGCCTTAGGGCTTTTAAGCTTGCTGGCGAATTGTTCCTGCCCAATTTGGGTCATTAACTTGCACTTCCAAATCCAGATTTGCACTACAAATAACACCTATCATACACATATATTTCCTCATACTCTTGGTCACTATGGATTAAGAGCTTTCTTTAGAAACTATTCCTAAACCATTAGGAAGCATCATTATCACAGACGACAGCTGCTGTATCCACATTCATCTTCCTTTTGCTCCACCTCAGTTTTCAGCATTTCTATGTGGTCATGTAGAAGGTGTAAGGCTGTATTCTATGTGGCACTTGAGAGCTACGTAAGTCACTGGCAGAGCAAATGGGAGGAAAGGGGGTAACCTTTTACTACTTGTGTGTTTTCTAAACCTGAACTGCTATAGGGGCCAACCCTTCTCCTTTTTGACATCTCTTGTTACAGCAGGTCTCTCTCTTCTCTGAGGGTTGTGTTGCAATAGAGGATCTCCTGACCATATGCTAGGCTTTGTATTTGTATTGTACACATAGACCTGTACCACTACTGAGCCAAAGACATTTTCCTCAGCCTTCCACACTGCTTTTTAGTACATCCTGGGGCACCAGGTGAAGCAGCATTAGTTCTGCTGTTTTTATTCTATTTCATTCAAGTAGTTTATTGCTTTTGATCACTGCGTCTCCTTCCTCTTAGACATTCACAATGCTAGAGGGACAGTTTTGTACATTGTTGTTCTAGGACTTACAGTTATACAAGCAGAATTCATATTAGATGCCAATAAAGGGTTTTAAAAAATATAACTATGAAAACATGACAAGGATTTTAAATTTACTTTGTGTAATTTGGCTAAACTCATCATGTTGCAAGGAGATCTATTCATAGGCAATCCTATGGGGGTTTTTTAGTCTAGTTCTCACTAGGGAATGTTTTGGAAGAAAAGTATAAAAAGACATTGTTTCCTTATTATATAATACTCCTGACTTACGCCAAGAATATTCTCATCGTAAGCGTGTTCATAATCTCAAAGACTGACACAGCTATTGCATTACTTGTGTCTATACAAGTTCGGCTTCTAAAAATATGATTCCTTGACAGTTTTTGAAAGGTGACTTACATATGATAAAAAAGCTCTGTGCTTGTGTTTGCATTTCTGATTTGCAAATCCTAGCCAGTAATTACAATCAGATCTCAAGTCTGTCTGCACAAATGCAAAATGAACACAAATCTAAGCCAGAGATGCGTTAAAGGAAAATACAGCTTTGCTGATAGATCACCATTTAGACACTACTAACAGCTTCCCAAAGTAAAAGAAAGTGCCTACGTTAATTGCAAAACTGATCATGTTGTTAAAGAAATCTTCTAAATTTTTAACTATAAAAGTCTAATAAAGGGATTGACAAATAAGAGTGTTGGAATGTACTGTTATACCAACTGTATTTTGATACAATGGCATGAACTTAACACCTGAAGCAGCTAATAAATTCTCTCCTGTAAAGCACGAATAAAGCATTGATTTGCTGATCTGAAAAGGACAGACATCTAGCCTGACCATCTACTCTGACCTCTTATAATATCAGTAACAGATTTTACTCTTACCGCTTTACTGAGCAACAGAACTAAAATATGTTACTTTCCAATTTTTCAGATGGGCAAAAATAAGTACATCCTGAGTTGGACACAAGGGGTAGTTTTCAATTGTGCAGCTAACATTTTTTATTATATCCCCAAACCCTAATTCAGAAAGAAAGCTGTTCAGTACTTCTTGACTAAAATCAAATTTCCCAATACAGATACTTTGCATTCAAATCCTGTCCTTGCCCACTGTGCAGAAAAGGAGGTTCATACGGTTTGATGGAGCTGAGCAAAGAACAGTTTCCTTAACATGACACATAAGTAAGGAAAACTGAATAGAATATTTAGGCAGTTAATACTTTCTTCTAGAAGAACACATGGCAGCTTCAGAGGACAATATTGCGTGCTTTATTTTCTTCTTTAAAAGAATAAACTAAAATTTGCAGAAAATTTATACAGTTTGAAGGCTAGTAGCCTCATTGGCAGCAACGGTTCGCTACCCTGAGTGACAAATACGGATTAGAAGAATATATTTGTGCTATACCTATTTTACCATTTTAGCAAGCTGCTGAAGAAGTAACAGTGAGGAAACCTCTGCCACCATCATGCTCCTGGCTGATTTTGACAATGAACTGAAACGTAGTAAAACTTACGTTGCTTCTGCAAAACTTTTTTTCCATACCATGCAATGCAGAAACCTGTGCATGAAGAGCATGGTTCAGATTTCACTCTTGCTGCAATAACCTCTCCTTCATTCAGCATCTGGGCCTAGCTGAGAAGCAGAGAAGCATCTTCAGGAATGGAGCACAGAGCTCTGCGCCTGTGATCATACCACACAGCACTCCAGTAGCCCATCTGTGTCAGGCAGAGCCAAAACCCCAGCTCAACACTGACTGTAAACCTAGCCTGTCATAACATTAACCTCCCAAGTGAGAACAAGAATTGTATTTGAAAAAAACATGCACTCCTCTCTGCCAAGCAATCCCTATAACTGGCCCAGTTACTTTGCATAAATCCTAGCAATGCTAGGGGAAAAACGCAGAAGACAGACTACGCCCTTCAGTAATTCAAAACCACAAAGCAAAGATATCCTGTTGTAACGTACATGGTATTCCAGGATTATAATTTTTGCTTTGAGCCACCTTTCAACGTACACCAAATGGAAGCAAAACTCATTCCAGAGTGTTACGAAGCCAGTTTTGTGTCTCTCACAATTATGTTTGAAACCATAATGACAGATTACAGGAAATGAACATATGGACAGGGTGATTTATAAACACTTTTAAACAATGTAACTTTTATCAGTTCTGCTACATCAATCACAAATCTAGGAACAATTATTTTTTGTATATGATATTCTCGAGAGTGGTCAGGACAGGATTTGCTGACAGCTTATCTTAAAAACTGAATTATAAATTGCATTTACTTTCTGTGCCAATGTAATGGCTCCATATAGATAAAGGAAATCATGGGCTTTTCACAAACAGAAAAGCATAAAGCAAAGAATGGAAGGGAAGTTTGCTATGCACACCAACAGAAAGACAGTCTTATCAAATAAACCTGATGCCACACTTCAATAACAGATGTGGCTGGAAAGGTTAATCATAGTTATAAAACATTGCTTTTGCAAGGCATTTGATCTAGTACACACAATTTTAAGATTATAAAATCAATAAAGCATATGCTAAATGAACGTAAATGAGTGGCAGGTTTCAAGTAACCCTCATCAAGGAATCGACAAAGGGAATGAGGTGTAATTACTAATTAATAAATAAAAACAGGCAAGGTGAGCTCTAAGTAGTCAGTAAGAATAAGAAAATAATTACAGCTGCACTTGAAGGTGGTGAAACTGATTTTGAAATACCCACCACAACTCTGGTGGCCATATTTTTTAAAAATGTTGAAAAGCTGAACGTCCAAAAAGTAGTAATAAAAATAGCCTAAGGGCTGAGACAATGCCTTACCTACAGAGCTTCACAAACAGAGAGAACATAGGAATATAGCTTTCCAAATACCTTCCCAATAGCAAAGAGCACTCACTAGAAACCCATTTATATCTGTTAACTGTAGAAACGTATAACTGGAAGCAATCATTGGAAGCTGATATCAGACAAATTCAAATGAGACACTGGGCACACATTTTTCATGCAAAGACTGACTATTTGGCTTGATAGAAAGACAAACTGGATGAATGGGATATACATAAGGTCACAAACATCATTTGATAATCCTTTCTCTTTAAACTTCTGTGAATATCTTATGAATAGGGAAAATCAAATCTAATGTAACATTTTACTATGGGTATTCCCAAGAGCTAGAGAACCACTGAAGAAATAAAAACTGCAGCTAGGAATCTCATTCCATAGGGAGATCTGCAACACAGAGATGGATTAAGAATGATCTAAAAACTATTTATAGATTATATTAGAATACATTGTACACATTCTGAGAATGTGAAAAAAGATCTCACACTGCAGTGCACCATGAATGGGCAACCGCTCACTTCTCAAATGCATTAGAAGTCATTAACACTGGTAAGAAAATGCAACACTGCAAGCTGGAAACGGGCTGAAACTACAAGTTACGTTTGCCTCAATGCATAATTCAAAAATCAAGTGGCAACCTATATGTACTAATGCCAGAGGATCTAATAGCAAATTATACATTAAAGAAATTAGTGAAATTAAATACCTTATCTGGTTTGCACCTACTTATACAAAAGAGGTGACACACAGGACTATCATTTCTGTCATTATGGGACAATGGTTTCCATAACAGATCAGATTTTCAAAGAACAAAACTCTGAAAGGAGATTACATAGCTGTCTGATTTTCTTCTCCAAGGGTGGGAACACACAATGCTTCCTACACTCCATTCCACAAAGACCACAGCAGCTTGAACCATATAGTAACAAGCCTCCAGTAAAGCAGAAGTGTTGGTTAATGCCTTACAGACCCCGAGGCCTCTTTCTAGAGAACAAGAATAATCAGAGGATGCATCTGCCAATGTACCTGGTAAAAAGGAAAACATTTTAGAGGAAAGGAGGACACAGCAAAAAAAAAAAAAAAACAAACCACAACCCAAAAAACCCCACCAAACCCAAAGGCCACAAAAACAGAGGAAAAGCATGAGAATCTACAATTTAATACATAGCTTACTCAGAGAAGCTCCCAAATCAAAATTAATAACTTCTAATTTCAGTAGAGTGTCTCTGTACTTCTGAATATCAGATCCTATATGCTGTATATTCAGAAACGCAAGCAAATAGTAATAAAAACTGCTTGTACGTATATATATAAAATCCAGCCTTGCCATAAAACAAGAAAACGCCATGATCTAAGTCTGAATCATGTCAGACTTTCAGAAGAAAAAAATAATTCTTCAGATAAATTAATTTTCAGTAGAGTATATGTCCATTACCCTAATCATCAGTACCAGCAACTTCTCACCAGGGGAACAACCAGGCCAATTAGCCATAGAAAAAGGTAGAAGAATATTAACCATGCTTCTACAATAGCAAGGAGACAGCATTATTTTAATGAAGCAGTAGAGGGCACCGAAGCATAGTAAAGCTCAAATATTCTGGTGAAGAGAAGCTGCCTATAGGTGCATGGACTAGTGGCTAGAACACAAGATCTGGGATCCAGGCACCTACTTCTATGTCTGATGAAAAGCAACTACAAGCATTTGGATAAATAAATTTTTCTGACTCAGTTTCCCAACCAGTAAGTGAGATTATGTGGAACTAATCCTGACAACACAGAAGGCAAGTTGTTTTTCAGAAGTTATGGGTAAATATAACATACACCTAAGCAAACAGACAGCTGGAGATAGCCAGGCTAATAGTCTTTGAGAAAGATGGTATTTAGACAGCAAATAATATCACTACAATACACTTTTCACAGCTATTGTGGATAGTCCATAATACACGATGCAAACCCCATTCTACTTTAAATTATACTTTGAGTTTTACCACTTCAAATAGTCATATCTATCACAAGGTCTCGTACATCAGGGCATGAAAGGGAAGTATGTAATACTTCCTTTGGAGAGCTGCCCAGGGTAGCTTGGTCTCACTGCTTCTCTCTTTTGCCTTCAGACATGTTCCAAGAACCTGACCATCAGCTGAAGGGAAAAATTTAACTCCAGGTAAAATGGTGAATAAACATATAGCTGGAGAAGATGAAATCTGAAGAAAGCTTTTATGAGATAAATAGCCTAGTTGGCAATCATGAGCTTGGTTATAAACTTTTAAGAGCAATTTTCTTGTCTTTTTTTTTTTTCTTTTTTTTTTTTTTTTTTTGGTATCTCCAAAGGCTGCTACCATACTCTCAAAAAAATCAAAATGCAAGAAAACCTTGCAGTTGGGCGGTGCTTTTCCATATTAACCCTACACACACAAAAAATAAGGTTAGAATATAGCAATATGTTTAAGCAGGGAAGTATCTAATAACCTACACAAAAAAGGGTGAGGAGGAAGACAGATGTTTCTTATTTTCTTTAAACTGTTTTCAACCTTTTTTATGTGCTTTTGTGGAAAAAAAGTATTTATATTCCTATAATGTGCAGCAACCTCCCACAGAGACTGGAATCCCACTAGAAATTTCTACCAGTTTATCTGCTACCTAGATTTCAATTCCTTGAACTCGATTCACTTTGGATTAATTTGCATTTTCTGAAAATGAATTATTCTGACATTCATTTTTCAGCACTCCCATCATGGACTGCTACCCTGCCTTCACCGCCAGCAGGCTCACACGACGCTGGAGCAGAGCTGTTGGGCTGCAAAGACACACTTCTCAGATTTTATATAGTGGTACAAAACCAATTTATCCATAAATGAGGGTAGGCACACAAGTAGTTGTCACTAACTTAGTTATGACTCACCAGAACAGTAGGAAAACAAGTAGATAGTAGAAAGCCTTTTACATAGAAAAGTCCTGGCTGCTCTGTTTTTCAGTCTTCATTAACTCATGCTGCTGGGTCAGGGGGGGACCCGATCCTAGCCCAAAAAAGGAGACTTCTCAAACAACACACTCAAAGGACAGCTATGTCTGCTCTCTGTCATCCGCATCGTACTATGCAATAATAATGAGGTGAGAGAGATTTGCAGCCTCTTAAACCATACTGCTTAACCCATCTGGAGGCCTTTGGCAAAAAGCACATTTCTGGGCAAACTGGTAAAGAATAAAGCACCACAACTGTCTTGCAAGATGGAGAAAACAACAACTGTTTTCTCTGTGTGTGAGGTAGGGGCTGTAATACCCTAGTGACACTTAGCCTGGGAAAGGCTCAGGGAAAAAAGCCTCTCTTAATCCTTCCTGTGACTGTGCTGTGAGCCACAGCTCAGGGACCACATTGTTGAGTTAGTTTGCTGCATATTCTTTTTATTTGGCAAGGGTAAACTAGTCCAAAAAGGTATTTGCTTTCTTACTCTGCATATGTCTAGAATAATATTATCTTAATTCTCTCATCAAGAAATAAAGACAATGTCAAGAGCAGCATGAATGCAGTTCAGAACAGACGGATTAGAGGTTGAGTAATCTAAAGCAGCACTCCAGAATTAAATACTACTTGGTGATTTTTCCTCTCAGATATTCTTTGCTGGCACGAAAGGTCTTGCCTTTGTTTTCTTACTCTCTTGCATCTGAATTATACTAGAATTATTGACAGAAACAGCAGGCTGCCACAGAGTCATTGATTGGGAAGACAGTGCAGTCCCTCAAGAGCCTGGATTACTGGCAAGTGTCACATGTGTCACATACCAGTATGGATAGACTCTTTCACAATTAAAAAAAAAAAGTTACCCTCTTTCCTTTTACATAATGGAAGGTGGATCTACTCCAGAACAGCATTTTAGTGTTCAGTTTACTATTCTTGCTCTCTGTGAATTCAGTGGAAGAATTTGTATTTGGTACAATGGGAGCAAAATGAGATTGCTATAAGGAAATTCAACACATTGAGATCAGTAAAACCACTCTGATTCCACATGTAGAGACAAAAATTGGAAACTTTATATGGGGAAATACCAAGGCAGGTCAACGTCAGACCAGACTTCATTAAGTCTGGCTGTAAATTGCAGCACAAAACCTAAGTGGCTGTTTTTCAAACTAATGCAGAAAACATTCAGCTGCATTTCTTGTTTTCTTTAAATGAGAACTTTAACATCTCATTGTCTACAGTAAAGCAAAGGAATATTATGGTGTGTGGCTACATTACTCTTGCAAAACAAGTAATAAATTTTGATGAAATGAGCATATATTTCTAGACATGTTTGATGGATACATCATTGAGATCTCAGGGTTAAATATAATTAAAATTATTTGTTCTTCTGTCTCTGGTACAAGTTACAATTAAAAGTCAATATGCCTTTTAAGTGAACAGAAGTCTTTAAAGTCACCTCATGTATTCTACAGTATTCCACATATTTGCACGGAGTGAGAAAAAAGGCAAAACAAATGCTATCTTGCAAAGGCCAGGAAACAACTAGCTACTGTTTTAGAAGCAGCACACCCACACAAATTTGAAAACAAACTCTTCTGGTTTTGTATGTTAAATGTCAAGTATTTCCTCTCCTAACAAATTCCCCTTTTCCCCAAACTTCAGCTCAGCTTCTGAGACAATTTCCAAAGTTGCTTCTAAGCTTTTGTCATTCAGAGGAGAAACTGGACAGGTAAAGTATACTGTTTTCAATGAAAAATTAGTTCTACAATTGCCTATGAAGTCTCTCCATAATTACCAAAATAAGCATAGACCAAAGTCCAACTTTTTGTTTGTTTGTTCGTTCTACAAAAATTATCACTGCTCTTTAAAAGGTATTTTGGGATTGCCTATTTTTAACACACACACACATACAAAAATAGTTACTTTCAAATTCTCACATATTAGAGTTTACCTAAATTCCAAATAAAATATTCTCATTTAAGAACTGCCTATTTCAAAGAACTCCTATCTTTCATGTAGGAAAAAAAAAAAAAAAATCAAACTGCCAACTGTTTTATTTCAGAAACAATGACTCCAAGTTTAATCAGGTGAAAAGAGGTATTTCAGAAAGCCGACTGGCTTTATTCTAATTATGTACAAAAATTGCCACATATTAGTGGATCCAATCTGGTTTTGAGCCATTTATGGTAACCCATCAGCCAAAGCCTCAGCTGAATGCAAATCATCCACAAGACAGAACACCAGAAGTGGAGATATGAGATTAAAATAACAAACTGGGTTATTTCACTTGTGTGCTGTCAAATAATGCTTCTTCCAGAAGCTTGTTTAAAAGCTGTGCCCTTAAAAATTGCTCTGGGTTATGTTTCTGATGATTTTTGGCACCAAAAACAACGTTTCTCTATATTAACTTACTAACAACGAATAGAAGTAAATCACCAAGTTAAGGGAAAAAGTTCTTACTATGCATGTCGAAAGTTTATAAACTTTGTTGATTTCTTCCCCTGTCTTCTCCCCAGAGAAATTTACTGGGGTAGCTGAATTGATTTACTACCTGCATGAGATTTTAAGGTAGACCCAACTGAGAAACAAACATGAAAGGTACCTTGGTGGTACCATATGAACTGTACTTCCAGATGACGGCAGACAGAAGAAAGGCTTGAAGAAGCTCAAAGGGAGGGAAGATTACCAGTCCTGGCACAAGGAGGGCACAGGAACTCTTTTGGCCTAATACTACTTTTGGAGCAGAGAGAGCATCCCTTTTACAACACGGGGCTCTTCCTGCTCATCCACCACTACACAGTGTTTTTCTGCTAGAAAAAGTGGGTCAGCAGTAACAACTCCAATGTTATTCTCACCATTAACTCTACCTGATATGTAGGAACAGAGAAGAAAATCAGAGGCATTATATTAAAAGCTGAACTATCTTTCATTGTGAGTGGTGAGGTGATGGAAAAGGACTCAGATGTTGAAAAAGGTAAACAAGAACAGTGCTTTAGTGTCTAGAGAAGAGACAGAGGATTGTCTGGGTCAAAGTACATCACAGAAGGGCAGTGATTGATAAAGCTTGCAGGAATAATGAAGGGTCCAGGAAAATGATGGTGTCACTGGGTTAAGACTACCAAAAGTCTAAACCTATACCCGAAAGTCCCTACAAGTTTCAAAAGTGACTCCAACGACAGCAGGATTTGTTCCTTAAAAGGAAAAAATCAGAAACAGCTGTCCCTGGACTTCAGAAGCAGGTGTGATGCATCATTTCAGACAGATAAGAAAGAAAAACCTGATGGGTAAAGTTACATAATTTGGGGATGGGGCGGGGAGAGGAGGGAGGATGGAGGGCAGAAAATCTTTCTTTTTAACTCTATTAGGCATCTCATACTTTTTCCCCCTCAGCTTGCATATCTGATTTTTAACTTTTTAATTAAGTAGCAAGAGAAATAAACTTTCCATTCTTCTTTTAAATGTATATTGTGGTGAAAATCTATGTTACAATTTCTCAGTCACAGTTTTCATAACTTCTTTATTGCTAGAGTTAATTAAAATGAACTTTTATAAGGAGAGTAACTTAATAAAAAGAATCAGTGTGATAAAAATGTAATTGAAATAAGAACCCTGAGATGGCCAACAGCAAAAACTACAAAAACACAAGAATACTGAGCTAAATTTGGTAACCTGAACTTCAAGGTGACAAAGCAAACAAAGAACCCACAGTGTCCACAATTTGGGTAAGAAAAGCAGTACAAGAGGTACTACAAAATTTTTCCCTCTAACTTATTGAATTACATGTTTGTCATTCCTAATTAGTTTTGTCATAGAATATACACATGGAGAAAAGATTTATTAAAGAAAAATAACCTTACATACACACAAGATCATTCATTCTAATTAAAGAGCATTCCAGACAGAAATACGGTTTCAGCTATAGACCATGTCATCAATAAAAGATGAAAACGGTGCAGATGAAAGGACAACCAGAAATATAGGCTCAATTCTACAATACGGGGTCACTAGTATGAACAAGGGCTTCCTAAGCACAGCAATGATGCAGCTTTTACTCCAGCTATTTCAGCAGCTACCAGCAGATTATGGGAGGCATGAGCAGAAAAGATGAGATGCACAGCTATTCTGCTAAAGGGACAGCTTCCACCCTGGCCTGGGGGCAGAGCTAGGAGCAGCTAGCAGGAAGAGGCACTAACTGGCAACAAACCTTACATGAACTAGAGTCGTCCCCCCAGAATCCTCAGTATTTTGTGGTCTTCTGAAAATACCATCATTTACTAATATAAAGTAATTACAACATGTTTTCAGACATATTTTTAGAAGAGAAACCCGAAATCTCATCTCTAGACTCAAAACCAGAAATTAAGGTTTCTTGCATTTTGTTTTTAAGAATTTACTGTTCTTGTTCAAATCTTAAACATCCTTGATTGAGATGAAGTATTGTCCCACCACGTCAAAGAGAGGTGAAGACAGCCATGTTGACCCACGTCTCCCCTGGCACCAGGTTGGCAGAATGATTTCTGCTTAGATCATAAAACAGCCATTGCTCTAATTGGCTGCGTGACAGCACCAGAAACACTGCATAAGCTGGAAGTCACTTTGAGAGTTAAAACACTAGAAACACTGATTTGTTTGTCATTGCCACTCATTATAATAAAGTACTTATCATATGTCCATTAGTAGCTCCAGCTTCTGCACAACCTGACAGTAGGTCACATTCCAGGAGGTACTACTGTAAAGCAGACCAAAGCCAAATTATTACTTCACAGAAGTTCCTTCCTCCACCAGCTTAAATTAGTTGGATCATTTCTTTAATGGAAGTTTTCTTGGCTCCCCTTGCACTTGGGAGAAAATGAATACAATAAGCTGGTTAATATGGTTTAAACACTGCTGCATGTTACAACTTTCAGAAGGAGTAACAGTGCAGTCCAGGACAGTGTCAGGCCCATAAGTATCTATCCAAATAACCTTAAAGGACTATCTTTTCATTTTGCAGTAATTGCTTCTTTGGAATCATTATAGCTCAATATAGCCACCTCTGTGCAAAGAGCCTAAACAGTTTTGGATACGGCAGACCTCACAGTTCCTCCGCGGCCATTATGTGGTTGCCCAAACATGCTGCAATATATTATTAATTCAACTGCTTTCGCTCTGTAATACTAACTGGGCTATTCCAAATAACATAAAATATTATATACTATTATTAACTTGAAATACAATGAATAGTATATAATCCTTCGAGTCTGAAAGGTTTTAGTTTGATAGGTTTTAATTGTATCCGAGACAAGCATTCACTAAAACCTGTACCAGTTTCAAAGAATGACACAATACATTGACACTAAACTAATTAAAAAATTAATTTTCAGAAATCAACACCTAAAACTGGTGAAAATTATTTTTAAATACAGTGGAAGAGACAGCAAGAGAAAAAGAACACAACAAAGAACACACAAAAAGAACACCAGCCTCTTTGGCAAGCCTAGCAACAATATAGATGGGCTGTAGATCAGAGCCAAACGAAAATTCCAAATAGGAAAAAGGAGGCGTATACATTTGGAGAAACTGATAAGTTAGTTAGTACAACCAGAAAGCCATATTAGCAGTTCTTAAAATGTTTTAAAAAGTTGACTGAAGTTGATCGTCACAGAATCATGAGATTTTTTTTTTCCTGGTACATCAATAAGTGTGCACTGGGTACGCTTCTCAGCTGTTGCCAGTTTTTCATGTTCACAGACAGGGGATACCTAGGTAGAAGAGTCAAAATGCACAGTAACAAAATTACAACTGAAAAGATATTACAGCTGATGACTGTACCTATTGAAGCTGTGCCTCTGCTAGCATCGGTCCTTTGACTTCTTTTTCCAAATCTGGGTAAAATTTTGGAGTTTTCCCTCAGAAAATACACAACATAAATTCTGACCTCCAAGCCAGTGTGCAGTATTCCCAGATTGCAGCCCTGCGTACATCCAGCACAGAGATAAACAGTATTTTCACTGTCTATTACTATAAGTATTACTACACATACTAGTATGTGCACTATGCTTTGCATGGGTCTGACATATAAGAGTATGATATGGCTTGTATTCACATACAGATAGCTCAAGGGTGTAAATGTTGGTCTAGCAGAAGTTTACGAAGCCATTCCCACTTTATGGAGCAGCACTTATATCCTGAGACAGTCAAATAGGAACAATGAGCTGCTCTATAACTCCACCAACTGTCTCCATCGTCAAGTTAATGTGTGATCACCAAAACTGAGTGACCGTCCATCCCCCAAAGGTCTCTGCCTAAAGGGAACCATAAATAAACTACCAAGAAAGGAAATACAATATCAATGATCTGGCCTGTCTCCTCCTATTTCCTTGCTTCAGCTCTTGCTAGGTTCCTCAAGAAACACTTAACAGAGGCTGATGTCATTTCAGCCACAAAACACCACTACAAGGATATTCAGTTTGGTTCAACCTTAATTTCTGCAGCATAATATCTAAGCGTAGTACAAGCACTATTTGGCAAAACTCAGTCACATAGATTTTGGACTTGGAACTTTAGAAAGAGTTTACAATATTAAATTCAGAAAGAAAGCCCAAGGAGCAATGAAACAATAAATAGGGATGGTGCATATTTTCATGTTATATGTGAAACAATTTGCTTTTACCATAAAAGGGACTTTGCATATAGCTCATAAGGAACTTGCATACAGCCTTATTCTCAAAATACGCTACAGCCAATAGCAAATTCCCTGCAATCAGAGATGAGTCAAAGGAAAAACGCTATCCAGAACCACGCGCCAACAGACGACCGATTATACATCGGTCCCACAGGCTTTTTTGCAGCCAATTTAAAAGCCAGCAGCATTAGAGCCAGCCAAAGCAGCAAAACAGTGCCAAGTCAGTACTATAATTGTTTGTGCCATTAAGCATAAAGAATGCCATTGCTTCCCAATCTTATAGAGAAAAATGCAGCATGGGAATAATGACAATTACTACATGATAAATTACTTTAAAAAAAACTATTCTTTCATTACACCACCACTCACATCAGAAAAGGCATTTTAGGCTAGTTATGACATCATGGATGAAGTTTAAGAAAAAATTTGGTTTTCAGTGATGGCTCCTGCTTTGTTTTTCTCCTATGAAGCCAGATAATGTCATCTATAAAAATAAAGCAGGAATGAAACATGAGCGCGTTTCATCTCTGAATTTGGAGAAGGCATTCGGCCCTGCCTAGTGCCAGGCCTCCTATCAGGGACACTCCAGTAAGCCAGGACAGAATACCAGAAATGTGCCCTTTCTCCATGCAGTAAAGATACTCAAAAATTTTCCATACTGTGGACAGAATCACCTGATGTGAGAAGCTCTTCTGCCTTCTGTTTGCTGTTACAACTATGTATTATGGGTGTACTGGTCTATTATACCTACGTCTAGTGGGAATCAGCAGCCAGAGTGGGACCCTGCTGTAGATATCTGCTGGAGTCAGGGTGTACCTATTAGTGCACGCACTCTGTGAAATGAACCAAAAGTGTTACTACATTTTTATACATCTGCGAGTCTAAGACACAGACTAACTATAAACTCTTCTCCAAAGGGAAAGATACGAGAAAATTTTAATGCCATAAACTGGAGTCAATTGTGTTACCGCACCCTCCATCATAAACAAGGAAAACATAAAAAGAGCAAACGATCCTAAAGACTCTTGGCAAATTCAAATTTCAAATGGAATATTTGTATATTTCTTTTAACCAAGCACTCTACAAACTGTATGATGACATAAAGCACATAGTCTTGATTCTTCTTTTTGGTATCCAAGGTGATAGAAATCTCTATCTCGTTCTCTTCCAATTCTTACAGGGAATTACAATAATCTCTATTCACTTTGAACCAATTGCTCTGGAATAAACGACTAATCCCCATCACCCTATGAGTCATCCCATACACTGAAAAAAAACTAACCCCAACATTTTTCAGGAATTAGGTGCAATACATGCTTTGGATTTTTTTCCTGTCAGTCTGTTATATTGTTTCTTTGAAAGGTACCACAAATCCTACACATTTTTTTAAAGAATGCATCTTGATTCATTTCTCTGAAACGTACCAGCACAGTTCTCCAAACTCTGTATTCAATAGACTTCAGAACAGAAACATGGTTCTGCCTTTCTTCTCATGCTGTATTGCAGAAATGCCTGACGATGCTGCTGACTCAAAAAAATATGGGTCTGTATTCTTCGATCCTCTGATTTCAATGGAATTTTTGCTCTATCAAGAGCAGCAACAACTGGCCTACAGTCCAAAAACCCCAGTTTTAGCTACCTAGTCATATTGCTGTAGCACTATTCCTGTCCTAGAGGAAGAGGTGCCATATACAGTACATTTCCACCCAGCTTGTGTTAATCTTTATTTCAGCACCTACTTAAATAGAAATGTAGATAAAAGCATTCCATTTGCAAGGAGCAAGAACTCAACCTCTTCTCAGACCAAGTGGGGGTAACTGCATACAATTTGAATTACTCAGAAAGCAGAGTCCCTGGTCTGCACTGGATGATCCATGCCTCCTTCCTTTCACTCCAAACTCTCTGGTAACATCCTGTGCTATAGAAAGGAATTACAATTGAATTACATATCTGCAGAAATATGTTGCTGTCTCTGGAAAAACAAGGACCAATTTTATGACCACAACAATATTTATTATTAGCGTGTCATTCTGGCTAACTAAAGTAATTTTACAATGAACCATAGGCAGATTTTCCAAAGGGTATTACTGTGGACCTCAGCATTAAGTTCTTCCTTATGAAGTCAGAAAAATAACAACTTAGATTTTATTTGTGTGGGTTTGATAGCTTTATCAGTGCTGTGCCTCCTATATATTTCATGTACATATGCAAATTATATACATCTACTCAAACTGATACTGTCACCCAGTGAAAACTACTCAAGCCACTTAACATACAGATTACACAAACTTCAGGCCACATTTTAAAGCAAAAAAGCAGCTGAGAACCCTCCACTGAAACCTCCAGTGCTCTAACACACAAAATGAAGTACAGCCCACAGCAGTGTTGCAGGTGATCTCAGCTGATGATGCCTACAGCAACCACCCTCCACAAATCTGTACTTTGGATACGTAGTTAAGAACAGAACCAAAGGCCAGGATGCAAACTGTCAGCCTGCGCAACCTCCTGCACAACACACTGCCCTGTGGGTGACCTGGTAGGTACACTGCGTGAACTGGCATTTCCATTTACTCTTCAAGATCCATTCTGCTGAACAAAAGCCAATCTTGAGTGGCTTTTAGATAGAGAGTGGAGGTCTACACATGAAAACTATTGCAACAAAATTCTCACATCCAGAAATGCGCAAGGACCATAAAGCTCAAAAGGCTGCAAAATTCCTTAATTGTGCTAACTGAACCTATGCATCCCCAACATTTAAAATTGCCACATTGGATTCTATTAGACTTCCAGAAACAAACTTTGCATGTTCTTGTTCACATACACAAACCAATGATTCAGACTCCTTTGCTTCAAAGCAGCTTATCTAAATTCTTTCATAAATTCAAACATTAGCCCTGGCACAATCACAACATTTATGTTCAAGGCTCTTTTCAGTCATAGTTTGTTCATTCTGTTATTTCAGTGGTGTTGTCTCAGTGAAAACTGATTTTACTCCCTCAGTTCTACAAGAACAAAAGCTAACTATTAAAGTTTGTCTGATAAGAGAGAACTGTTTTATAAATCAAACTGATGCCCATCAGTGGGTGGTTTTAAAAAAATATATTACCAAACACTGCCTTGAAGTCAAATAATTATCATTTTCAAATGAAGCCAGACGATCTCCAAGTGATAGTTTTTTTCAAAAATATTCGAGATAAGAGAAATATTTGATTTAAAAATGAAATCCTGAGCAATTATATACACTCCTCTTGTAACACTGCATTAAGAATAAGCCCAAAGGTTTGCCCAATAATCCCATATACACAATAAAGGCTTGCTACTAGGAGAACATAGTAGCCAGAAAAAGCAGCCCCTTTTAGGTTTATCATGAACTCATAACCTTGCAAGAAAGAAAGACCCTTTAAAAAGCTACTTACAGATTAGTCAATGGAGTGCATTTCTAGACGTGTCTTTTAAAAGTTCTTTTAAAAAAGCAGTAAAAAATCATTTGTCATTGAAACAGCTGCAAATCCCTAAAAATACATACACATGCACGCACATATACGTCGCCTCTGGTCTTCCATCAAGTACTCTTAACACAAGCCTGAAATGAACTTAGTATCCAAGTAGATTGATATCAGTTCCTTTCAAGGATACCTGTATTCTTCAGTTATCAGACCATACCCTTGGCTGGAGGGGGTGTGTTAAATGCCACAGCTGTTTCTAACCAACATGTAGCACCAATCTGATATAGTTTCATTAAGAATTCCAACCAAAATACATACCAAACTTTAAAATATCAGTGTCAGAAAAGTTAAAGACCTCCCAAGTTCAGCCCTCTGCCATTTAGAAACCACAGCACTTCCGGTTTTATAATCGGCAATACACACTGAAGTTTGTGCTCTCGTGATATAGCCCATGGAAAATCTTAATGCAAAAATAACAAACACACAGAAATCACTTCCAGTGTATTTTTGTTTAATGGGGCATCAATCTCTAGAATTCTTCACATGGTCATCTTAAGAGAAAGGTTTAAATATTCTGTAATGATGCAAGAGATTTATTAACTTTGTGTAGCACCACCCAACCCAGGATCTCGCAGCACTTTACCAAAGCACTATCGAATTACACAGAGGAGATATGGATTAACAAATACTCCCCTACCCTGAAGTCCTATAAGGTCAAAGCATGCCAATTAGAATTTACAGTTGTCTGGGTTTAAATTTGGAAAGCACTTTACATGTGACAGAAGATCCAACCCTCAATGTTCTTCTGCATCAATGCATGAGACAGGTCATGCTGAACACATGAGGAGAAACTTTTGACACATCATGCAACATAACATGAGGAAAGCTGTCTTGGCCCATACAATATGCCTAGGTCACAGTACTAGGCCATAGAATGAAGTGACTTTTAGCAGCTCCTTACTCAGAAACACACCAAAAGCAGCAGAATACATTGCTTTGGCCCTTCCCCTGCTCAGCGATCCCAATGCCAAATGCAAATTAAAGGATCTGCCAGAGCAGCTGTGTCTGGAGTCTCTGATTGAAGGTCACAGCCCCATAGCAGCAGAGAACAAGGTCCAGCTGCAGGGGAGCACAAGGAACAGCCAGTTGCAGAATCTCCTACTCAGTACCTGAGCCTGACAGGTCTGCAGGAAACCTTGGACAAAATCAGAAACATGAGAATATATCCAAAATTGATGGTGATTTAACTACAAGAATACATTGTTTCTTGAAAGGAATATAATTAATATCTAGATAGTGGATATAAATACACACATCACAATATATAAGAGCTATAGATGGATACTATATATATTTGGCTTTGATTTTACATATATATATATATAAATCCTGGCTTTTGATGCTGTGAGGTAAGCTGTACAGGTGAGATATTGCACTTGTGCTCTCTTCTCATGCAGTTTTCTGGCAACGATGCCACTAATTCCTCACATCGGTGCAGACCTGACTTTCCCCTTGAGCTTTATATTGACCCCAACAACACACATTTCCACACTAAAAGAAATGAGAAATACTGTGATTCTCAGTCTGCATGGTACTGCATTCATAACCAGCTTCAGGGGAGTATTTGCATTTCATCCATTATGCTGCCACATAAAAGCTAGTACACATTCACAAATATATTACACAGGCCCCAACTAAACAAGCCAGGTGATCTGTATAACAACGCTGACATCCCCCATGGTTCTCCTGATATCTAATAGAAGCTCAACTCATGCTGCCGCCTTTCACTCAAGTAAAGAGCATTTGTAGCACTTCTCCATTCCATACAAACACCTATTTGTACAAACCATACAGTAAGTAAACATTTTGGGGTGTGTCACACGTCTATCGAATTTGGATGAAATCAGCAGAAAATAAATTATTAGGTGACAACTGAGACACAGCCACATAGACACCTTCTCATTAGGCCTTAGTAAAAGACCAAACTGAAAAGGGATCTAAGCAGTTAGACACTGAAAGTCAGAGAAGCCACCCAGACCCAAAGAGCAAAGGGACCCCCAGCTAATTACCCCGTCCATTCAGAGCCGCCATCTATGAGAGTCCTGGGCATTATCTGAAAACACACATGAGATGTCTCAAAAATACTCATGGTTCAGACCACAGGTAAAAAGTAGTCATAATAGCTGGCCAACTTTTAAGCCATCCATTTTATGACTGGCAAACTCTTATCTCAATTCAGCCTTAGTAGTGATTTCTGCTCAATGTGAGCAAACACAGAATATCCTCAAATGACCTTATCTACAAAGTGAAGATTTTTAAGGTTGTGCAGAGGAGCTCTGCTGCTTGTGTCAAGTAGATTACCCCTTCTTCATCTGGAAGGGTGAATGTTGCACATGCTAGTAAGTTTCTGAGTCAGTTAACAAATGATAACAAACATAAGTATTTCCAGTAAAAAGTTATATGTGTTATTTTAACAACTATAAGGATATATTAAAGCATTAAGAGTTGTAAAAAATAATTATTTTCATATGATTCTCTACTTGGCAGAAATATGGAATACCAAAAATCACTCACCATAACTAGTCAGTTATTTGAGGGCAGATGACTGAAATATCTTTAAGATAAACACAAGGCTTTTGCTTCCATGCTTCTGTGTTACCTTTTATCTTATTTATGATTTTAAGTCAAAACACTGCTGGTTAAGTAGGCTGACTTGGGCACAGGACATACCTGTCTGGTAATTCTGCATGAATGCCTAACGCTATCTCCCTGCAAGTGTTATAAAGGACTCCTTCCACATCAGAAAACCTGTTCAAAATTTGTCTCCAAAGAGCAGAAAGGCTTTTGCTATGAGACAAAACCATTGTCCGTGCTCTAGCAAGTTTGTCTCAGTAAAAGTATTTGAGCAGTTTTAATCACTCTCCACAAAAAGCCAGGTACAGCTGACAAACAGTTAAGCTTTAATGCCTCCCAGCCATTAGCTGTCACCCTCCCACCTGAAGCCTGGTGCTTAACTGCACATTAGAGAGACAAAAACAGGTCTGGAGACTCTCTGGATAAAAACCCTAGGATTAAGGGAAACATGCAATTCAAACATACAGTAAATGAGGGCAGAAAATTTAAAGTACACAGCTTATAACTGATATAGACCTTTCATGCTACCAGCCAGAGCCTTCAAGAAGTATAGTGTGTAAAATAAGGTCTAATTACACTGGAAATCAGAAGTGCCCCACCCTTCCTCTGCATGAGTCCAGTCTCAGAGGCAGAACTGAATTAAAATGGATCTACACTCAATCTCCTGCTTTTCTACAATCCTAAAGGCACAACCCTGGAATCACTGCACACACTGAAGTCTCAGTGCAACAGCCTCCAAAATGCAAGCTATAAAAATATCACATCTTTATGTAAAGAAAAAGAAAATTTTCATGGTTTAAAATGAGACTCATTGAAGTCAGTAGAATTCCCACAGTGAAATCCCAATGCTTTTGCTTTCAATAGTTTTGGACCAGATCTTAAAGCAAAAAGGATAAGGTTAGACAAAAGAACGGAGATGGACAAAAGGAGGGAGCAGGTAGATCTGCCATAATATCAAGTTCAATCACAACAGGGATTAAGTTTTAATAAATTATACATATTCTCAAATACCTTCCCCTTACTTACCTATTTTTGCATCTTGTGTGTGAACTTTAAAGAATAAAACAGAGCAGTTTCTTCCCCAGCAACAATGATCTTTCAACATGGTGGCCAAGAATTTACCAATCAGGAGGTTCAGAAGTTGAGTTTCATTAACATTTCCTATTCCGTACAAGCAATAACAGAAAGTAATTGATACCTTTACTTGTCACACAAAAAATGAATGGTCTCAAGCAATTTTCATTTAAGAAAATATATCCTCTGGACAATACTTAAACCAGCAGGAATCGTCCTAGTGTAAGCATATAAACCTATAAAGTTACAGTGCTATTGCCAAACCAACTTGAAGAGTATCTGGATGCATATGCAGTACTGCTCATTGGCAAAAAAAGGCTGGAAATTTTCTTCATCTTTGCACATCATCTATGAAATGTTTGGTTAACGGGAGGAATTTTATTTTAAACAAAGAGGTTAATAACCATAAAGGTTGCTAAGAAAAGATTATTGTAATAAGGAAAAAAATTGAACAAGCAATGGAAGCAATACAGGCTAGGAATGCCTCTGAAACTTCTGTTAATTTCATATATTAGTTACTAAATGTTTATTAAAACACAGAAAATAACACATGCACAAACTAGCTGAACATTAAAGAGGTATCACATCTGTCTGGAAATTTGTTAATTGACTCAAATGTGTGTGCACAACTACCATGGCATGTTTTTTCCCACAACTGGTACTCCAAAAAAATGCAGTTCTGAAATGGAACTCCTGAGGCTCCAAATATAGATTTGCAGCAGCATCATATTTCTATAAACGACTGTGTATCACAATGAAACACATCAGTGTGTTCCCTCTCTCAATACTCCTGTCGGGCAACTACTTCAGAATCTGACTCACAAGATGGCTAGAAACCGTGTCTCTAATTTCCGTATTTCCATAGTAAGATTAAGTGAAGGCAAATACACTTCTTGGTGTGCCCACAGTGTCTTTAAATACTAGTAATTCTTTCTAGCCTCATGCAGTGACAGGCAGCAATCATATGTCATCAACACCTTTCTTCAGCCAGTATAAAAGAAGCCTGTTATAAAACAAGCTGTCCGTTCGCTAATCACAATAATAAATGTTCTCTGCATCTATTTTTTTCCTGAATGTTATTTTGTGTATTAGACCTTACTAGTACTTGTATGTTAGAACTGAGTTCTACATGCCTTGTTTCCAGTTAGGAGCTCCAAGAAGAAATTTTTGCTGGTGGTCCCCGTGTGCATAACAAAGCACTTTGTTTTATTACTCCCATCTTCAAGGTCATCCCGTTATTACTGTATTGTTCTCATACTCATCTGTGTTGAAAGTTCCTCCTAACTTTATCTTATCATAGAGCATAATGAGCCCAATCTTAATCTTTTTTTGTCCCAGTCATTAATGAAAACATTAAGCAGCTCTAGTTCCCGACTGCCTCTGTGTGTAACCTTTCTCTAGACCAGTATTCCTCCTTTGGCACAGTCAGTTATTCCTCTCCTATTCCTTATTCATTTCCCACTTCACACAGCAGACCACATCTCCTCTAAGTTAGTTTCCAGTATGACATTACATCAAATATCTTTACCAAAGTTCAGCTAAATGGGGTCTCTGTATTCCCCCATTTAAGGGGGGGGGAATGATCAAAGAAAAGTATAAAATGAGTTAGGATAGGTTTGATCTTCCAGATAAATTTGCTTTCTTCAGTTTTCCATTTACCTTTATGTTATTAATTATTCCCTCCTCAAAAAGCATTCCAAAGCTTTATACACTTAAGATCAGACAGACACATTCAGAGTTTCCTGGCTCTTTCCCTTCTATATATTTCAGTCCTACATTAGGTATTCCCTAGTCACTTGGTACCACCCTTGTTTTGATAGACTTGTTAAAAATTCCTCCTATCAGAGCTATGATTTCATGTGCAGGTCTTTCAAAGTTCTATACAAAATTCTTATCAGATCCCCCTAACGTGACTGCATTGAAGCTCAATGAGTTTTGACGCCTTCTTGAATTACAATAAATAATAATCAATTCCTGAAGACAAAAGTACATATCGTACCCTGGTAAAATTCCATTTATGAAGTGGCTTACATGATTGCTAGTAGTAGTGTTTCATTTAAAAATACTTATTCTTTAATAAACAAGATAGCATCCTCATTTCACAATAGCAGCATCTACATATATGTGTGCAATGAATACAAACAGAACTACATAAACACTATCTGTCTTGTAGGGACAAACTATTTACATCTAGAAACATTATATTCATATTGCGTAACTCATTTACCCAAGGAGCTAAGTAGGGAGTTGTGTATGAAAGCGTAAATCATTCTGTTCCTGGCACTAGCATTTCTCACCTAAAGTATAAAAATTATAAAATCATAGACAAAATGGTCTTTAATAAAGTGTTGACAGTAACCATAGGTTTCTTCTAGAAAATCTACAGTGATTTTAAAATGATTGTTAGGTTCCAACCAAGAACATCCTTCACTTTCAGTCTGAAAGTACTCCCTCCAACTAAATCTACACTATTTACGTAAACTTCTATCTACTCCAAACGGTTTAACATAATTCACATAATCTCTTATTGCACAGATAACAGGGACATAGCAAGTTTGGTCTGCATTACAAGCACAGGATCAGACCCCAAACTCCGAAAAGCTTATGAAAACAGCTAGCGGTCTTAGATTTAAGGTTGTCAGAGCACCCCCCATGGCCTTCCATTTCCAATCCTGCTATTTTGTTTATTTTCACCAGATTATACTGGTTTTAAATTAACACCAACATGAGACTGGGCAATATGTTACTGCAAAAGTCACAAGACTGCGGTGCTAACATCATGTTATACCTCAACATGATATTTAGTTTAGGTGGCCACTTTGTGGTTCTAAATATGCGTTATTTATAGTCTGGAAAAAAAGTGAAAGCTATACTAGTAGAAAAACAGCTGTCTGAGATTGGGAAGACCCACTAGCCTACCTGACGCTTGGAGACTTGCCTATGAAAGTATACAACATGCTCTATCTGGACAGAAGAGCAGAAGAATCAGGGAAGGACTGAGATCAAAACAGGCAATGGTAGTGACTCCAAAGGCAAAGTAATATTCAAAATATTCAGTCTGAACAATTTTGAGTCAACTGGAAATATTCTATAACCACTTTACATAGAGAAAACTGAAAAGTGAGAATGTTGGCATGTCTTGGTCAGGACTCTGGATCTCTTCAGAGCACTACTAGATAGAAAGTACTGTAATGACAGATACTACAGAATTGGAAACATACCAAAAAGCAAAGAAAAAAGCCAGAACAATCATTTCCCAGTCTGTGATAGGAGGTGCTAAATTCATCTCACAAGAATATCTGTTCTTTTAAAGTATGTTACTTTGTAAGCACCACCTAGAATTAGATTTTGTTACTATCACTTTGCATACTCACGCAGTAGATATCAATAGGGATTTTGCTGGCTGTTCCCAAACTCACTATGGGCAAGTTTGGGTGAGCACATGAAGGTATAAGGAGATATTCACAACCTCTGCAAAGTTATCACCCCTCTTTTTTTTGGTTTTTCTACACATAATAACTAAATATTTCTGTCTTGTTAGTGTTATCATGGAATGAACAGTCTACACTGTTCTAGTTTTGTGTGATCTCAGCCTCTTAAGCTTCAGTTGCACTACATGCACATATATCTGCACCACACACACATTTATAAGATTTTGTTGACATCCCCATCAGCTAAACAGGAGTTAGTGACACTACGCTGCAGACAAATCAGCTTTCTCTTTGTCAGCTGCAGTTTTTTCAGATCTGGCCTTCCCACCTCCAAATCTAAACCACTACCAAAGCGCAGCTGCAAAAGTCATCTCTCCTCCTACTCTAGGTCCATCTCCTCCTAGACTCTGTTGGTCTCCTGCCAAATCACATTCAAGTACCTTGTCTTCACCTACAAGATCTTGCACAGTAATGAATAATATAGAAATAACCACAGTGTAATGAGGAATTATCAAGCAAGTCCTTTTAAAATAGAAAACAAAGAAAAAAAACCAAAAACAAACACCAAACCGAGAAATAAGACCTTACATTACAGCTCTCTATCAATTACAGCCCTGTCACATTTTACACACTACGCCCTCCTCCATGCTCCCTTGCCACAGGCCTGTGACTTTCATATTCGAAGTTTTTCCCAGACACCCCCCTGCTCCGGCATCCTACAGGAAAGATGAAGATCAGAGAGATAAGACCATAGTGCTGCAAACCAGAAAGGGATCACGCACAGAACAGCACAGCCCCACACAGAGATGCTTCAGCAAACTCTCTCCCAGCTGCAGCCTTGCACCACGGGCTGGCCCAGTCACTGAGCTGATTTGCCCATTGCAGGACTAGACACGCAGCCTGTATCCTTTTGTGGGCTGGAATGCAAAACATATGCAATGCTTACCTTATAGTGGGACACAAAAAGGCAATGCAAAGGTAGAGGGACTTGCAAGCATACTATCTAATGAGCGTAGTTACAGGACTGCAAACAGGAATCACCTTCAGCTCAGTTTTTTGACCCCACGTTCGCACGTTCAGAGCTGCTGTGAGCAGATGGGTCTCCACTGATCCCTGCCCGCAACTTCGTTGGGTTTGAGTAGCAAAACAGTTAATTAAAATTTGGAGAAGATTAACTAAACCCTAAATAGAAATAAAAAAAAAAAATTGGCCTTCTGAGACATAAATCTTGCAAGTATGGTTCCACACAGCACAAGTCCAGATCCCTGAATAGTTTATGATTCTGTAAAATCTTCACTGTAAAAGACTGCGTATACTTAAAATTTGCAAAGGTAGCAGCTTAAGTTATTTCTAGTCAGCTCATAAAAATCTGTCTTTAACACTTTTTTCCTAAGAAAAAAGAAAGAAACCCAGACATACTCTAAGCTTAGTGAAAAGATAAGATTCTGGATATAATACCAATATGACTTCACCCTTTATTTTGTAAGGGTTCAAAACAATACTAGATGAAAGTTTATATATAAGCATAAGGGATCTGCCAAAATGAAAGTGAAAACCCAGCAAATTATATTTCAGACACCTTGACATATTATGCACCACGCATGCTGTCAGCTTCACTGTCCTTTCCTTTGCTGTAGGCCGAATGCTTGAATACCAATCTTATTAAACTACAACTCTGAATTTATCCACTATATATAACATTCCAGATGTCGTACCAGCTGGGAACAGGCCCTTAGGCCATCTTTGGTTGATCTCTTAGTCGCTTTCCAGCTTTTGCCAGGCATTCATCCAAAAATATGAAGGAAAGTGCTAAAAACAGATGTCAGAGTTAATGGGTTTTTTTCTTCATGGTAGGAAATACAGAAAACTTGCACCCTACACCTATTCTATGAAATATGAATGTTGTCAACAAACCGTAAGTTAATTTTAAATTAAATCATAATGTAGCAAAGTTAATTCATACACTATTTTTCTGACAACAGGCCAGCCTCCATCGGTCTGTTCTTTGAAAATATTACACGGTCATTTGGATTTTTTCATTAAGTTGGAAAATCTTCTGATGTCGTCAATCTGCAAAAATGGTTTCAAGTCCCTCATTTAAGAAAAAGTAATGCTTGAAATGTAAACTAGACTGATTGCAATTCATGGTAAGCTTTATGACAACGTTGGAGTAATGGGAGTTATTAAATCAGTACACATCTGAGCTATGAAAGAGAAAGACCTGTTGGCCCCATCATATTACACAAATGATTTCAGCTTCCACTCACTGCAATATGAACAGGAGATGTTCAGATCTTCCCGAGAGGCACTTTCTCTTTGGGGTCTTACAGGAGTTTAAGCATGGAATTTCAAAGAACGGGGCTGGAAACGAGGCCCTGATCCTGCCAACACGTTTGCACATGTGCATCTTTACTTATGTGGGTAGTTCACTGACGTAGATGGGAGTCCTCACAAGAATTAAGTTATGCATGTGCAGAAGTGTTTGGGCCCTACACTGCAAGGTCTGTGCAAGAGAGGTCATCTATTCTATCTGCTCTAGACAATGTTCCAAATTTTCTGTCCGCACTCACCAAAATATTAACAAACATATGTAGAACCAATTCTCAGAAAGACGTCATGGTGTTGCCAGCAAAACCTCCCTTCAGTATGCAGGTCCTTGGTCTCTCATATAGCAAAGTACAGGAGATCATTTCAAGTATAATTATATCTTAGAAGGATGATAATATTTTTTGATGCTCTTAAGACATCCTTTTTTAAATTAATTTTTGGGCAATAGTCTTCATTAAAAAAAAGTCTCTTAACCACATAGAAAAAGGAGTATTCATAAGAAATATTTTCACCCTCCGTTTCTTTGCCTCACATTCATTAGAATGCAAAGCTGGAAATATGAGAAAACCAGACTATCCTATAGCCTCAATATTGAAGGAGCAGAAGAATGAACATTAACTGGCAAGTTCATTGTAAAGTATAAAAATACCTGCAAAAAGAACAAAATCTTTTTTCAAATGGAATAAATAGAGCAGGACAAGTTTAAAACTCCGCCCTAGCACTTAAATAAGATACTTAGGATATAATTCAGATTCATACATTAGAAAGCAATATTATCCTAATGCAAGTAGTTACCAGTGAAGCCAGCACTCAAAGGTGGTAAAATTTGATGGTTTATAGTCTGATATTTGAACATATTTTACACCACTTATTGGTAACATCAAAAAAAACCCCACCACCATTCAAGCCAATGCACTTTTTCAAATTGTATAGCAAAAAGAGCTATTTTGCCCTATGTTGTATTGATGTTACGAAGCATTATATGAGCTGTCTGAAAGAGCACAGCTTGTTTCTTCAGATTTATACCATATAAAACCATAACATTTAGACAAAGGAAGATCATTGACCTATATGCTACACAGTTAAGCAAATATGCATATTTTTAGCAAAGATAGGGCATGAGAGTGGAGTAGTAAACCACGTTTTGTCAATAATTTGTGATGTGAGTATTCCATAATTAATGAATCAGATCAAATATTTTAAAAACAGAATTCATTTTAGCATTTATGCTGTGTGAATAGGTTTGCTTGTATAAATCATAGAAAAGCTTGTGATCCTCACCAAAACTGCCAGCAGTTAGTTCAAATTAACAGTTTACTAAACAGCAAGTCTTCACACGTCTTTTTGACACCACTTTTGGAAAAAAAAAAAAAAAAAAGAAAAAAGCATTGAACTTGTCATTCTGCAGAACACTGAGCGGCTGCTTGTGCTTTATAGCATCTATCCCACCGCCCAGTAGTGCCTTAGTCTAACACTCTGCAGTATTTCTTCTGGGGTACCTGGATCCGATCTGCCTGAAATCAATGACAAATCTCTTTCTAGATAAAAAATGAAGGCCTGATCCAAAGCCTACTGAAATTACTATGATTTTTGGATCAAAGCCTAAATAATCAGGTAAAGGAGAACATATCTTGTATTTACAAATGCAACCATCTCCTGAGGGTTATTTTAACAAGTACAAAAACATCCCATATCATACAGCAGCATATTATTACTAATTTGTCTCATCAATGTGCAAATGCTCTAGACTGTTTCATAAACAAGCAAATCAGCTGAAGGTTTGCTGCCTTTTTTAATGTCCTTTTTCTCCTATGCAACGTTAAAATGGTAACTGAAGAAAGGCTTATAACATCAAAGCACTAAAATAGGTTATAACACCATAACACGAACACAAAAATAATTTTTCCTAGCAATAAGACATTATTATAAAGCTAGATTACATAGGCTCAAGTGGCAAGAGGTCAAGTGGCTCAGAGTACTAAAAAAGTCCAGATTGTTTCCACTTCTCAGAGATCTGACTGCGACTTCCTTTCTAGACCAAGAATTGGCTTAACAGTTGCCTGTCCATAGGAAAGCAGGGGGGAAAATAACAGAGAATGAAAAGAAATGTTTGATTTGCAAATCATTCTATAAAATATGGTACCTACAATTTGTGTCAAACATATTAAAGCACTGAAGGCTAATGTTCAGTTATAGCATCGCTCTATAGACCACACTAAACACAACCAAAGCATTGAGCACCTTCAACCAATTGCCTCAAATTACATGCAAGCATTTATTTCACAGAATCACATTTCTGTAAATAGTTTCAGACATGCAAAAAGATCTGTTGACATTAAAAAGACATCCTGCATGCTGGAATTTGCACCAAAGCTTCAGTGGTTTCCGGGAGATAACAATTTAAAGGGATTAGAAAATAGGCAACATTTTTTAGGCTATGGCCCAAACAGAAAAGCAAGTAACTTCCATACATAAAACACAGGGAGAAGAAAAAAAATAAAAAATCATTGAGCCTTTATACCAAAAGAATAACAAATTCTGTATACCTTTTTTTCTTTTATACAAAACAATCTTCTAGTTCTATTATTGAAAACAATGTTTCATCCCCTGTACCCGTAAGTGCTGATAAGCCTCCAGGCCCAGCAGCAGCACTGGTGGAGAGCCACACCTGCAGCCTGACACTTGAAACACTGCACCAGGATGCAAAATCGAGGATTATAGCTACTTCTCTCTCTCCAAAATCTGCATGTACTCCTGTTTGTTTTAAAGCCAAACTTATTGTGAAGATATTTCTTATATTATTTCTTCTGCCTAGCCTCGTTCTGGTCCTGAAGCTCAATCATTCTTGCCCATCCTACGACCTCCCCTGGAAATCAGTTCTGCTTTCTGTAACAAATACAGTGAATAAAAGCATTTTCCTCTGTTCAGAGATGTTTGACCTTCTTCCTTTTCATCAATCATTACTTTATCAATCTCTTAACATAACCAAGTAACAAGGGCATAACTCCCCTTCGCAAACTGAGACAGTTGTTTATAAAACAGCATAAAGATTTCACATCCAGCCACTAAAGGAGAAGAGCTCTTTCCTTTCCTGGCCAATCTGCAGACGAATCACTTGACTACATCACATAAACACACTTTTATTGAATTAGATATCAGAAAAGACAGTTGCTGAAAGCTGGGAAATAGAAGAGAGAGTCCCCTTATTTTGTCATTATATCAACAGTACATTATTAATGCGTGTTGTGAAGACTGGTACAGTTTATTTCACTTTAGGAGCATTAAAATGCTTTAGATCTTACAGTATCACAACCTGTAACACTTTCTAAACTCTAAAAAATAATAAATACAGTTGTCAGCAGTGATCCTCTCAAGAACCTACATTACAATTTTTGCTGTTACTGCCAAAATTGGTAATTAATGTATGTAATTTTCATCCTGGTGAGCAAATAGCTTTTGAAGTCGAATAGTCAGTAGAAATAAATTAGGTTTACTGGCAACACTGACAGTTATTTTGAAATAGTGCAAAGTGAAAGAACTGTTTGAAGTAGTAAAGAGTTTGTTCTTTAGCTGTCCCAAGGCTGGTTCATTACGCAAGTGCTAATGATATCAAGCACCATTTTAACTATTTCTAGAAACAAAGCCAAGATATGCAGATTTATAAAAGCAGGTTTTCACTGTGTCTTCCACATTAATGGCACACGAACTGGAAGAAATTAGGCTCAAGTATATCTCCACTAAAAAGGTCATTGTGACATCCAACCTGTACTATAAATCTGTTTTCCATGCTGGGCAGGCCTGAAAGGATGACTATCAAGGATATGAGGGTTGTTATCCACACACTCTACAATGTAAAGTCCAGTTAAATTACTCATTGCCTTGCAAAACAATAGAATTAGATCAGAAATATCTTACATAGAAGGATTCATTTTATCAAGCAAGCATTTTACTCAGCATTATTTCAGAGCCAGTATAAACAGAAGTTTCTTTTATTCTTGCACTGACTTTCCATATTAAGAGACAGAAGCTGCTATAAACTCTCATGGGTCTTTTCATGTTCTCTGTGGCAGCAGCAGCACAGAAGAAGAAAAAAATCAAATTAATCACATTCATCCTGCATGAAAAATTCAGCATTACAAATTTATTTTCTCATTTATGCAAAACTTTAAAAAGTTCTGAAGAGCTTGAGAAGTCCAATAAATTTACCTATATTATTTCCAATATAACTACCATCTGTTCTGGCCTTGACTGAGACCAGTGAAGAGTCATAGTTTTAAAATGTATATAAATTGATTAATTCACCATTGGGCTTTATCAGCTTAAAACATCCTCTCTTCCACATACAATCTGAAGAATGGCTTTCCAGTTCCAAGCATTGTGTTTCCTACAGTACTTGAAATATATCTTTTTGATTTAGAAGCACTTCTCTACTATATCTCAATGAACTCTTATTGATAGATGATAGCAGTGGTGCGTCAGAGCTATGTAAACATGGGATCATTTCGGCTACCTCCAGACCTTTCAGTCTTAATTTAGAAGTCTGAAGCTAAGCCTTTATCAATGTCAAAATTCTTGGATAAGTACATGTACCAACTGCTGGGGGCGTACTGAGGGCATGAGGAGGTCAGTGGTAAATTCACATTACATTGTATCAATCTCGATTTTATCATTGGTTTCCAGTAAAGAATGTAAAATGAATGTCTAGACTGTATATTGTAAATTCATTTCATCATGTGTCTTGTCACTAGTTCAAGGTACAGTTCAGTTAAAGACTTTACAGTCGAATATTTGCCCAAGTACACATCCTTCTGTCTGCTCCAGGGGAGGGGGGAAGACCTTAAACCTATTGCTACTAACTGAAAAATGTATTTGGGAAAACTCTAAACATAAAATTATGAACAAGTTAAAAAATTCAGTCCTTTATGGAAAATGTGCATGGCAGAGACTATAAAAACAAGACAGTCTAATATGAAAGTTTTTTGGTTTGATATAGACCAACCTCAAACTGAATAAGCATGCAACTGTGGCCCCAAAGATATTTCCTTCCTTTCTTCTTGAACATAAATATATCAGAAAGTAATATGCTTTAACAATTAAGTTATATTTTCCATTAGTAGGAAAGATACTCCTGATTATTGCTCACTCAGTCCCTACAGACAGGTATTTCTTCTAATCTGAAGCGTCTTTCTACCCAAGTCAGTGGTCTCAGCCATGTACTGCATCCAAGCTGCTCTCAACACCACTCCAAGCAGGGGTATATAACAGAGCTTTGTGCATCCCTCTATAGCCTTTTATCATCCATTAGAGCAGCCTCAGTATCTGTCTGGCACCCAGGGGAGGCAGGAATCGCAGAAACACCTGAAAGTTTATGTCCATTCTCCTTTCTTCCTTGAGCAGTCATTCTAGGAGAGCACCTTGCAAATAAGTGTCTGCTTCTGCTACCTGGGAATCCTCTGCCAGCTGCTGAGGCCAGTATTATCACAGCCACAGAAGGACTAAGGATCCAGGCCAATGAGTTTTACCGCAGAATTTAGTGAATAGGATCACAGCCTCATAGTAGGTATTCGATCCAAACTGAAATGATATAAAATGTGTTTTCTGCAGAAATTGTATTATTACAGGTTCCCTGTGAAGGCACTTATCCTACATGAGGTGAAGACCTACTGGCTTCTGTAACTATAATTTACACACAGAAACCTTTTGCAGGGTTGGAACACAGCAAGACAAAACAAGAAAGCCTGTAATTCTTAGTGCACAAATAAAAGTGTCCTGCACACATCACTTCCACTATTTTCTTTGAACAACAAAACGCTGAGCTTAAAATGTTTATTGGTTCTTTAAAAAGTGCCAGCTCCCCATTCAGTTTGCCAATAAACAAAAGTATGTTAAAAGTTTTCAGTTTACTGAGCAATCTGTCACGCACAAGATTATATCACTAATGATATAATTGCTTGTGCATATGCTAGCCACACACTTCCAGCAAGCAATTAGCCTAAACAAAATTATTGTTTGAATAGGATCATGCCTGACATATGCAGTACCAATCTCTGTAAGAGTAGTTTTGCCTGAAATTGTAAGTGGTTTTCATTTGCTCTTAATCCCTGCCTCCTTCCCCCCCAACTTCAAATCAGAAACACATTTCACTTTATTACAGAGCAAACTTCCTTATCCAAGTAATATTTAAAAAAAAAATCCAAACCAACAGAAAACGTAAAAGTAAAGAGGTCCAAATCAAACCTGTGAACAAAAAATAAAGGTATTAAAAAAAACAAGCAGAGAATTGGAAATATGGTGCACCTAACGTCACCTTCAGTTACATACCCACAAATTTATCTTCACACAGCCTTACAAACATACACATGGCTCTAAACTGCTTCAACGTGATTTAAAAGCTCTTATTAACATCTCCAGGCTTAGCATGAAGTACCACAAACCCAACCATAATTTGTTACTTACACAAGATGTCCCAGCTAAGAGAACAGAAATACTTGCAAGATTCAAGTGGGTGGAATTTGTGTTATTCTAATATCAGTGCACTGTCTCAGTAAGGACTACAAGGTCATCCACTTACTCAGCCGAGGAGGAATGTTTCTGACATAATGCAGAAATTCAGGTAGCCAAGTGTTAGCAGTTGCACCTGTGGTACTTAGACAAAATTAAGTCTATCAGCTCACTCTCAGAATATACAAATGAAACCACCTGGAGTGTTTGTTGGTGGAAGATTTGCATTGTAGAAAAACACATGAAATAGTTTATGCCCACTTGAGAACAGCTTGTTTCATTAATAAAATAATATATATATCTATAAAGAAAGAGCTAGACATTGAGATTCAAGATATTAAGTCTTTTTAGTAGTTTTGAATGCTTAAGGTTATCAACAGATATGTCATGTCACAGCACAACACCAGTTTCTGGTTTTTATAAGAAAGAAGAATGCTGGAGCTTTATGTACTGGGGTTACAAGCATGCCGCTAACTACAAATCTTACTCCTTTCTCAGGATTAGAGCTTGTCTTCACTGATGTGTTCATTTGAAATAAGTTTGTCCCTTACATGACTCATCTCTAAGCCCAAAAATTTCGATCTCCTTTTCACTGGTGATTTACACACAAACTAGCTGGCAATGGAATAAAAGGGCTCAGAGTAGGAGCAAAAGCAGCAAGCAGCTGATACTCAAACCAGGCTGCGACTCACATTCAGTTCCAGAGGCAGAGTAGGGAGGCTGGCGGCTGGCAGCAGGTGGAATGGGGAAACCAGGTGAGAGAAACCAGGGGAAGAATGGCTGTCAGCCCAGCTGGATCCATAAGACAACTTCTGTCCACATAATTGTTTACTTTATATCATATGAAAAACTTACACAACCAACACAAACATGTTGGCTGACTTGAAACAAAAAGGTGGAATGAGAAGTTCCATCAGTTTATTTCCACATTTATTTCCGAAGTCATTCAGATCCTGGGCTTCACTGCCTTTTTTTCAATTAACACTTTAAATACCACACTTCCCCCTGAAAAAATGGAAACCAAGCCAGAGTATTTCTCCTTGTGGAGGACAAGGCATATATCAGAAGGCATTCATTTATAGCATACTTTTCTAGCAAACCGAAAGAAAGACTAGTTATTAAAAGAACTGTAGCAGCCTCAGTCTGTGTATTACAGCTTGCACATTGAGTTGAAAACAGACTCCCTGGTTTCTGCCTTACCTCGCATAGCTAAACACTCACAAGTCTGAAAGTGCACATTTTCATTATTTTAATTGCTTACTGGGTGGTTTCAAGATGCCCGTATTTACCACTTTTCCTGACTGCATTTAAAAAAAAAAATAAAATTGTTTAGAAACACTAGCTTTCTTTGCCAAGATTGGACTACTTGGTGCCATATGTCTAACTCCAGAATCAGGGTGTCCCTGTTATGAGTTTAAACTGGTAAACATCATAACATTTAGAAGGAGCAAGGTCAGCTACAAAGCTAAGTGGTCAAGCAAACATTTCCCCGCTTAGAAGAAGATAACCTCTTTTTCTTTTCTCTTTGTTTCCCCCCTGTTTCTCCCGCCCCAAGAGCTGTCTCTTTCAGCCAGGCAATCAAAGTGGGAAGGTACTTCAAACATACTCAGCCCAACCAAGTTTTCACTGCTGTCCTTGTTGGTGGTCCGTCATATGGAATGGTTTTAATACTTGGAAGCAATACCTTAAGTGTCAGAAAACAAGAACATTTTATTTCTACAAGAAAGCTTTCCAGTACTACTAGTATTCTGGAAAAGAAAAAAATTTCTTGCAGTAGATTAAAAGGTGAAAAGCCAAAAGAAATCAGAAAGAAAACTAGGAAACTATTCCTTATGGCAATGTTCAACTTATCTCAAAGTTGGGGGAAGGGCTATTACTTATATATTTATTTTAAAATTCATTCAAGAATGATAGGAGAGTGGCATATTTTTTCCATCTCAAATTTCTAATGGCAAATGAAGTCTTTGGCCACGCATCAAAATCTATTTGGTACTAAGTTAGATTGAAATTACATTGACTCAGTAGAATTTTTGAAATGCAGTATGCAATGCACTGATGCAAGACATAGCTTGCTGAACAATGCAGGAGCTATAGGAAAATGCTCAATGTAAATATTTCTACATTGCTGTTCTTTGGAATCCCTCAAAAGTATTTTCTTTGAATCACTGTGGTTTTTTTTTTTCCCTGAAGATAAAGCAGTAAATGTGTCAAAACTATAATGTACTCTGCTGTCCAGATGTCACCTTGGTGAATAAAAGCGGCAGTATCTAATCAGGTCTTATAAGGCATTTTCTACTACAGTCATAAAGGGGGGTAAGAAAATATATTCACTGAATTTTGAAAATATCTAGGCAAAGAATTTCATCTGCATGTAATTCCTAAGTACACACATAGCAATTGAATATGCAAAGGGGTTAGTGCAATCCTGTACAAAAAAGAGAGCACAGTCCTGCCAGATTAAACCAGAACAAAATGTACTATCTTGCATGTACAACATGAATCCATATGTAATTTTGCTGGGCTAGAACAGAGTACAGTGTGTTCCCATTAATATTTACTCATCTTCCATTTCAAACTGTAAGCTCATCTTTTCAGATAGCAAATACTTTTGAATATTTAAGTAACAGCTAGTTCTATTTTACTGAGATTACTTACTAACAAAGGAATGAATGATCCTGATTAAACTGGCTCCCTGCTTGAAAAATATCACACGCAACAGCCAAAGAAAACCCCTTTGAAACATTCCTGTGTTTGGAGGATGTAAGGAAACTAATCTTGGATCATGACGATGATGATGATGCTGTATAAAAATAATCTCCATCTATCCCAACACACTGGAAATTCTATTGGCCTGGGTATGAGGAATAGCGCAAGGGTGGAAGGGCACACTTGGGAAGATACAGAAGGATCACTTTCCCTGCAAGGGTCTCAACATCTCATTGACTAGCCAAAAGAACAGAGGTTTTGAGCCACCCTCTTCTCCCAACTCTGTGCCACAGTCTTAGAAGCCTCTTATCCCTTCTACCTGTTCTGCTCCCTTTCATGAATACAGATGTAGGTATAATCTTCACAATAGATCATATAAGACTGATCTTTTGTTTTGTTAGGGTCAAGTGCACAAGGTTATTTCACTTTTCTGATAACATAGGATATACAGGAACACCAGGACTCTGTAGGGATGCCCAAAGGACAGGTCTGGCGTTCAGGGAAAAGGAAGGAATGGATTTCCCACAGGTCAGCATGCCTTCACAGTGGGGAAGGATAGAAACTGAATTGCTAAAATTTGAACTAAAGTGTGTGAGAAGATGCTACTGTATTTTTATTTTTTTTTATTATGTAGCACCCTTCCCATACTGTTTCCATTTCCGTATAGGATACATTAGGTAATTGAAAATTGCCTTTCAATCACAGAATCATGGAAAGGTTTGGGTTGGAAGGGACCTTAAAGATCTAGCTCCAACTCCCTTGCCACAGGCAGGGACACCTCCCACTGGACAAAGTTGCTCAAAACCCCATCCAGCCTGGCCTCTTTTTATTCACCTGTACATCCTTATCACAGCTACCACATACAAGCCTATCCATATCAGCTTGCAAAAATTCAAGAAATTACCTGAAGAAAGATTTTTACCCTCTGGTTTAAGAATTCCTTCCATTCATAGAGTAAATATCATATGAAAGGGTAGAAAGAAACACAGAAAAAAATAATCCAGTTTTCTGGCTCAGTTCAGCCACATGATAAAATTGAGTTTTGTATGAACAATTCAGAAAATGCCTAAGTAAATTATAATTATGCATTATTACAGTCATATGATTAAGGTCCTAGAAAGTAAAGGAGAAAAATCTATTTACTGTACAATTCTTGGTTTACTCTCAGGAAGGTAAACTAGAGATATAGATCAGTTCCCATCTGCATTCAATGTACTTATATTTTTAATTAAATAATGCTTAAGGACTGGATTTCCTTTCAAAAGAAACTACTAGTAATACATTTGCTTTTATTTTCAACATTCTGATGTTGTAGCACCATTTTGAGTTCCAAGAATTCAAACTTAATTTCATGCTGCTTACTAAGTGTCTGGGAAGAGCAAGCTTCAAAGCTGAATCACATTTATGAAAAAACAGAAGCTGATAATATCCTACATCCAATCCAAATCCCAATGGAATTAATGGAAAAATTTCAGTCAAATGGAATTGAGCTAGAAACTGGCTTCTGTATAGACCTATGCTTGTATTTGAGGTTTTGGGGAGGGATTAATTTTGTTTTTTAGTTAGCTATGCTATTCACATGGTCCAAACAGTCTATTCAAAGATTCAGACTATCCCTCTGTTACATTTGACTTATTATCTTCTCTAAAACGTTCTCCATTTAATGGAAACTATTTTGATCAAAGTGTATAACCTTTATAGCATTTTTCAACTACTATCATTAAATGCTGCCTGAGTTGCAGCTGCATTTTACTGTCCTGTAAGTTATTACTTTTCCAGGTGTTTGGTCCAAGGGACACCTTATCTAAGTACCTTTTCTGTTGATAATCAAGACCCTCTAGGGTAGCAAAAGTATGAATTATTGTAAACATATTTAGACTAAATTCAAATAATTAACAGTAGCTTAGCATGCTTTCTATTTAGGAAGACAAAAGGAAGCAGAAAAGAAAAGATACTCAGTCTAAAGCTTTAATAAGCTCATCTCAGTGGTCACCTCTCTTTAGTGTAGTGATGAGCAAACTATTTTTCTCAAAGCAGCTCCTGCAAGGAGACCATCTTTCAAAATAAAGCTGCCAATCACTTGACAGAACCATACCTTGTGACTGCAGGGCAAGTTTGGCTCTTCTCTCACTTTTATAGGGAGTGTTTCCTAACAAATTCCCTCCTCTTACATTAAGAAACGTACTGTAAGTGTCTATGAATGTAATTCAGACAGTTTTGATGTGAAGTTCAACTGACTTCTGGAACACATTGTGTTATGAGTAAATTTCCACAGCATGCCACACATTTCCTAGGTTTGCTTTAGATCTTTTGCCAAGATTAACAGCATTTCTTTCATGTTGCTTTCTTTACATTTATATCTATATTCCATGTTTTACATAATGTTTCTATGGGTCTGGAGAAAGCATTAAAGATCTTTAACTTCAAAATACATAATTTGTAGCTTTCTAAACATTCTGCTTCATCCATTATTACACTTTGCATTTGTTTCTTTACAATTCACTCAACCTTCCCTTCTGAAAACTTCATGAACTAATAAAATGTGCTGACTTTTCACAAGCTGGGAAGTGCAAGATCTGCCTTATACTGATTTAGCCATGAAATAACACAATTTTGGATAGGTCAAACAATTCACAGAAAAAACAATCGCCTCTAATTCTACAGAACTAACTATAGACATCTATTAACATATCACTAAAACATTAATGTTTTCATCTCTACTACAACCTGTCAATATTTTCAATAAGTGGACTTGATGTATTCTTTCTACAATTAAGTACCTTAATTTTCATTTCGTATAGTGTTATCATTCCATTTCCTATAAATTTGATGTGTCTTCAAAGGATAGAAAACACTTTGTATCTTAATTCGTTTCACAGTAATTCTATATCTCAGAGCTACATGAATGTGACAATCTCTATCATTTTCACATACAGCATACTGACCTGGTCATCATAACGGTAAGTGAGGAATTGTTCCCCTGTGGTATCCTCAAGAAAACTCCCCTGTGGAGAAAGTGCAAACTCAGGCAAGAAGTATGCTCCTTGGGATTGCTCTGCTCTTGTCTGTAAGAGATTCAGAAAGGTCACATTACAGCTTCTACAAACAAAAGTCAAATTTTTAAAACCTCTATGCATATAATTACAAAGACTATACATTAAATTCTAGGAGGGAAAAAGGGATGTGCTTTCAGGCACAGTATTTCTGCGTGGATACTTTGCTACAGAGGTCTGTGACAAGGATATGCAGAACGTTGATAGTGGTCCAAAACCAAAGAAGATGCCTCAATACCAGAATTAACTATTAAACAAAAAGATACCATCTCTGGCTTATCGACCATCACTGCTGAAAGACACTGTAAAAAACACACTGGAAAATCAAGATTAAACTACACTTTCTTTTTCCTTATACACTTCACTAGACAGTTACTGGCCACTGCAGATAATAGGCCTTTGGTTAAATACAGTATATCTGTTCTTACAGGAAGATACAGAGACATAGAATCACACGATAACTCCTCTTGAAAAACATATCGAGAGCTTATCTAGTCCTGCCTCCTCCAAGTAGGGTAACCTATGAAATTATGACATGGTGAATTACTTTCATATCCCACAGGAAGATATTACTGCAAAAAAGAAATCAGAAGGGAGTGGGGAATGACTGGAGTCAACACAGAGCAGTGGTCCACATCAGTTCTGTACGCTATTCACAACTGGGAAAGCGCATTTGAGAAAAACTGGGAGAGGACAAAGGGCCCATTTCAAGCTACAGAGGAGCTAATTCTGTCAGAATCAGTGTCAGTACCTCTAACTGGTCTGTCTGACACCTGAGGCCTTATTAGACAAATGGCTTTCTGTTACCTGATCCATGCATGTTCAGGAATCATAACACACCCGAAGAGCGCTAGACACACTGCAGACATGCTGGTTGAACAGCCTGGCATTGCATTGTAGGTCTAAAGCACCCCACATACCTACTGCACAGACTTGTGTGTCCTTATCCCTACTACATTGTAACTCTACCCTGAGAAGCTAATTGGTTTGGATACTAGGGAAAATCAGAAATCATCTTTTGAATGCAGAATATTGAGTTCATCTGTGGCAGGGGGAGAGTGGAAAGGGCAAGGAGATGAAAATTACCTTCCAAAAGGTTGAAACCTTCCAGGGAAGAAAACAAAGCCTGAAACGTACAAGTTACAGCTGGACATCTCCCAGTGAGTTAACTTAATGAATGGGGTTTAATTAAACTGTTATATTTTGACATATGTATAGTAATTTTACCTGAAAGCTAGCAGAAAGTTTCCAGATATTGGCTAGAACTGTACCAAATATAGGTGTGTAATGTCAGTGCCAGACAACTAGAGATTTCAAAAGTAATCCTCATAATTTAACCAGTTTGTGGTCGAAGATGTAGGCAAGACCTTCTGCAAATTCTCTCTTCTTGCAATAAGTTCACTTTCTGAGGCTCACAACTTATTTCATAAAAAGCAGATGACACGTCATTCACAGTAGGGGTCTGGAGAAGCTTACGTTGCTTTTGCTTACTCTGGTCTGCAAAGAAGCTGTCAGCTTCTCAGACTGTAAACCTCATCATTCGTGACAGCATTAGATTAACATACTTGTTTTAAATCAAGCAATCTTCATATAAACTAGAAATAGCTTGCAAAGGACATGTCTAGACTAGGGTAAAAGGTCATATTTTAGCATGCAAGACTGAACAAGATTTTAAAGAGGATTTTTTCCATCAGGCCCGCATAAGAGTAATTCACGTTCACATCATGTTATCATGACATTTCTATAAAGCCTATTATAGCAGGGGTCTCACTCGTACTCTTTAGCCAACTGACTTTATTTATGCAGAATTAAATCATAAAATATGGAGAATAAATCTACATTTGATAACAATAGTTTCCCCATAAAGCAACCAGGAGAGGTCCACAGTTATGCTTCATGCTGAATCCAAGCTGGCTGCAGCCGATGCAAACCCTGACATGTGAAGTATAACCCAGACATGAAACCGGCTGACATAATCTGGCATTTTTCCCCACTGGTTTCAATGGGCTATCGATAGATCCTATGTGAGGGAATATGGCAATGATGTAATCCTATGATTTCAGCACAGGACTAATGGATAAGAGATACACATTCTAAATCTCAAGTGGCCTGGGTTAAAGTATTTAACATTTCTACCTCAGTTTCCCCATATATAAAACAATTACAACACCAACTGACCTATACTAATGGTGCATTGTAAAGTTTAGCTTATGTTTGCAAAATACTTTGGAAGAGAATAGTGTTAAGTGCTAGCAATTTATAACAGTATTTTTGAAAGAGTTGCCTAATTTACAGATAGAGGAGAATCCAAATTATCCCACCACACTTCTTAGATAAATGTATATATGACACTGTTGCCTAATTTCCCATAAACAAATTTGTCAGTAGGATATGTAGCTATTAACTTGATTGTGTTTCTCTGCTTTATAAGATAAACATTTAAAATAGAAAATCTTTGGACATTCATCAGTATTAAGCTTTGAATATAAAAGATGCCAACATTTGAAGCTGAAATACCAATTTAATAAATATGACATGAAAAACTAAGGGTTTCTCTCACACACATTCAATTTTCCTATTAAAAGCTAATGAGGAGCTAGCCACTGGAGAAGCAGAAGAATGCTTGCTAGATTAAGGAAAGCAAAATCTGGCTTGGAAAGCATGGAAAAATTCAATGTTAAAGATGAATGTTTTATAAGGTTACACAGGAGGTTACAATGGAAACTGATCTGCTAACTACAGCAACCCACATCGTATAGCTACAGTAAGGAAGAATGGAGCAAGGCATTTAATTAAAAATAAAAATCTATTAGGAACACACTATGAGTTGTCATGGCAAATCAAAGTTGAAGCCAAATAATTACAGCTGATAAACAGCCCAAGTCAAGAAGCTCATTTAAAAGAAAAAAAGTCAAAGCTTCAGATGCTCAAAGAATTCTTCTCATAGAATCACGGAATGGGTTGGGTTGAAAGAGACCTTAAATATCATCTAGTTCCAAGCCCCCTGCCATGGGCAGGGACACCTTCCACTAGACCAGGTTACTCAAAGCCCCATCTAGCCTGCCCTTGAACACCTTCAGGGATGGGGCATCCACAGCTTCTCTGGGCAACCATTTTGTATCAACTCATCAAAGTAGCAGAGAAACATTTTTTTTTTTCCCCTCTAGATACAGGTGCCTTCAAATAAGCTGCATGTGTCCAGTGCTCTTTCATTCATACATCATACTGAACACAAAACGTACTGTTTCCACTTAGTCCACTTTATTCCCCACTGAGGAATCTATCAATGTTCCTTGTGAGGCTTTTATATTTCTATGGGCACTTTTGCTTAAACATAATTGACATTTCAACAGTCTGTGAGATTATAGTATATTTGGGATCATCTCTGAATGACTTAACTAATCCAATATAAATTTATGTTTTATTAAAACTGCAAGCACAAGTTTTGAAAAACAATTACATTTCACGCTAGTGTTTTAAGTCTGTGTAATGGCCAGTTTAATGTTAATAGCTTTAAGTTAAATGTGTCAAATTATAAGTACACTTAAGATTTAGAACAGGCATCTTAAACCAGCTTTTATGATCTTCTTAAGCATATGAAGACAGTACAGGGTGATAACGGAGCCAAACTAGATATAATAATCACTGTATAAAATGCATTTAAATTAATATATCACATAGCAAAGACGTGCGTGCTGACAAAGAAGAAAATTTAAAATTTGGAAACAGACCAGTTTTTGAAAATCTTTGTACGTATGGGTTAATCAGAACATGTAAGTTATTAGTCAGAAACTGAAAAAATAAGGTATTCCATGCTATGTAATTCTATCTATGTCATCAAGGAGAACCATCCTGATAAGAAGATAATGGATGTAGGTTCTGGGAAGTGTAAAATGGCACTGTTCTTATTGAATGGCTTATGCTCCGAGCACAGCTTTGATCTCGGGTTGTGATCACTTATTCACTCATCACTCCCCACCTGAGTGCTTAAAGACTAAATTACTCTTCCACTTTCAGTTGCAGAAGACAAAATGGATAGCTTATATCCAAGCCTCTGATTTTTAGATCTCCCTCCACCAAGAGCTGCATGTTGCAATTTTTTCTGCTGCCCAATTTCATCACTGTGTATATTACTCTGACTAGAAGCAACTGCCCAATTGAAGTTTCTGGGGTTTGTGATTTTATTTTTTATATATTATATATTTATATTTTATTACTAAATGCACAGGGGATGATTACCGAGTCCTTCCCACCCGATGCTGACATTAGCAAGTAGTGTGGCTAAGTGGGACTGAATCTGCAGATAAAAATGATGTGCAGGACCAAATGCCCACAACAAAGCATATTTGAAGGAGGGGCTTATTTAAAACTATCTTGGGTCAGTCCTATAGCCTGAGTATCTCCTAGTGAGTGAAGCACAGTAAGTGTGCTGCTGGGGCACATCTTCTGGTTCAGTTTGATCCAAATGGAATCCCTTCAGCACATTCTGAATCCACTAGATGACACAAAATCTGTAACTGCTCTTTTTTTCCTTGATACCCAGGATTCATATTAACTATTGCCATCCAGCTCACTTTTAGTTATCACATCAGAGCAGCTGTTAAAATGTAGATTTTCTGTACGACTAAAAATTACAAATATTAATCATTGCTCTTTCCTTCCAAGGTACAGATTAACGATTTCATCCAAGGATTTAAACTGTTATTGTAATTTCAGATAAATTAAAAAATTTAGTTTAGTCTACAATTCTCGGGGATCATTTAATACAAAGGCTATGACAAAGTTCAACCAAACCTCATAATAACATGCCACTATTCTACTTAATCATAGCCACCAGGAGACTGGAAAGTAATTGTACCATATTTATATATAAACAGCAAGCAGCTGTAGAAAGTGAGCTTTCTGCTAAGTCTGAGTTGTGAAGGTCAAGATGATGAGAAAACAGAGATGGAATGTCTCAAAGAAATGACTTGAACATAATTAGAAATAAAACACTAATCTTTCAGGCACAGCGGAATTTTTAATTTTAGAGCTTCTTGGCACCAACAACTACAGTAAGAGAAAAATAAGAACTATGCTCTTATTTACACTTCTTAAGTCTAGGTAATGCTGATTTGCATTAAATCAGTCATTCCCTAACTAAGTCTGTATGCATGTTAGAATTGGGAGCGTAATGAGAACAAACTGTTTTGTGTAATGAAGAAAATGAAAACTTAAAAATTATCTATTTTAAATACCAAAAATGACAAAATACCACACTCTTCCTTCAAATGCCTCAGTATCTTGTTTTTAAAAAGAGGTACGGACAAAAGATAAAGGTCCAGTCACCTAAAGCTCTATAGTTATGCACAACTGCACTATCCAGCCCAAAGTATATTTTATAAAAAAAGACCAGCTCAGTAAGGGTAGTTTGTTTCCCATAGGTCTGTGGCTCTTTTATTAGTTCTTCTTGGAAGGGGAAAATTGGGCAGGGTCTTGACAGTGATAGTTTCCAAAATAGCTGTTTTAGGGAAAAAAGCAGATGGGAAAAGCAGAAAAGTGAGAAAAACTATCTGCATTCTTAATGACTTGTAAATACATGTTTGTCAGATTAATATGCATGGCAAGTCGAATCATATACCAAAATGTGTGCCTTCCAATTAAATTCAAGTTAAATATCTGTCTAGTAAGCTGCTGTAGCATATGATTTATGCCCCAGGGAAGTAATATACCAGCTAAGTAGCAGTTCAGTTTAATGGATTTTCAAGGACTCCAGTACAAATATGTCAGATAGAGCATAGCACTCCGGCTTCATCACAACATGAAGAAGCACGTTAGCAGATAAACAAAGTCACATTAACAGTTCAGAACTTCAGACATTTCCAGAACAAGCAATCCTGATGAATAAGTATCTAGTAAAACTCAGATTAGCTTTTGACATGGCCAAAATTTACAAAAACAACTTCCTAATGCTAGATACTCTAAAACATTTAAAGACCCTGCAAGTGAACTGAGTTTCCACAGAAGCTGCCAGCAGCTCAGAATTTCTGGAGACCAGGCCAATTATTTAATTATTAATATTAAACTAAGAGGCCAGCATTTCAAACCAGAATTAAACTTTAAACGTCATCTCTTCTTAAAAAAAAACAAAAAGGACTCAGCTGAATTGATGAAAGCCACACACTTCCTCATAAAAGAACCCTGAAACACTGAATGTGGCTGTCAGGTTTCACCAGGGAATAAGTGAGATGACGAGACAACTGGAAAGACCAAACCAAAAGTTCTTCCAGGGACAGAACTCAAGCATGTGACTCAAGGTTTGTTTTTCCGTGGTGCATGCACTTTAATAAAGGCAAATTTCAGACCCCCTTGATTTAAGCTCAAATCTAATGATTTTTCCTCTCATCTCTCATTCTAGGCCTGTTTAGAACATGTAGAAATAAAACAGTCTTGGGGAAATATGCCTGTAAGTTGAAGATACACACAAAGATAAACAAAAGACAATTCATAAGTATTTTGCATAAGCCATCTATTTATGACACAATAAAATTCTTTCAGCCAGCAACTTAGAAACTAAAGTTCAGCTATTACTTGAATAGTATCTACCACTGAAAACTGAATTTAGGCTATAACTACAATCATATTCACAACTGCAAGAAAGCAAGTGCCAACATCATCTCTGCTACTTAAACCAAGCCCATCCTGTGCCCAACTGAAGCACTAGGAGTCATTCTACTGACTTGAATGTGCTTAAGATCATGTCATCAAAGAAATATTGTTCAGTCTAAACCTCTTTTCATGCTGTACGTTTGTACAGCTTAAAGTCAACACTCAACACAAGAAGGATAATGGAGATAATTTTGGTTTTAAATTACTATCTTTCAGTCTTTTCAAAAGGATACTTCTACCAAAATTTTTCTTGATTAAATATAAATACATTTGCTTTGGCATAGCTTGGGCTGCAAATTGAGATCAACACATTTTGAAAATCTTTTTCTGTACCTTCTAAAATTTATACTAGTGATTAAGCTTTTGGATATTTATCAACAACTACTTACGTTTTCTCTTGCTATGGTTTGGCTAAAAGATTAAGCTTTTCACTGAAAGGCAACAGTAATATTTAGCCAAAACCTCATTTAGTTTCAAAACCCAGCTTAAATATCAACTCTGTTTCACATTTCCAAAAGAAATATGAACCCTGGAGTTTTCCTTCTTCCAGTGAAGCTGCTTCTAAACTTTGTTTTAGGCAGACTCTGCCTTCTTTCCAAAGAACTGATTTGATGTGCCTGATACTTGCTTTCAAATGAGCTCCACTGGCAGACTGAAGTTGCTCCCAATGATATCAGTGGCAGCAAAGTTCCCACCAACATCCTGAAAGAACCAGGGCCCAAATACATCTGCAGCAGGACAACATCCCTTGCAATATAACACTTACTATTAGGACTGTGAATAACACTAGATACTCAGTGTTCTCTAGCATTGCCTAAATAAGAGCCAAGGTAAAAAATGCAGCACTCAGACAAGATGACCCTAGAGCAGTTCATTTCCAATTATTGTCAGAAAGTTAGTGACTGTGGATCAGATTCTGCTTTCAAAATATGCAATGCTCAATTATTTCCCCAAGTCTTTAGTTTAGCCTTGGGGATTGGGCATAACAATATTTAGAGCCAATGTAAAAGAAATTTTATAGCATATAGATAAAACACATACTCTAAAATCCGAGCATTACTATTACCGGTGACGGTAGAGTTTCACATACAAAGTGTACAAGCCTACTCTTAAGAACAAGAGAAAAAAGCTTGCAAAGATATGGATTTACCAGGAAAAGAAGAAACTAGATAAAAAAAAAAAAAAAAAAACAGTAATTTTAATCCCTGTCCTCTGATTTCCTGCCACAGTGGTGATGCTACTTATATTCCCAGCACAGCAGGACATTTACTTTCAGTCTCCTTACAGATGCTGAGAAGCTGCATTAAGTATGTCAGTGTCATCAGTGTTGGAAGGCTGAGAGGATCTGGTATTAGGGTAAGAAGGGATTGTACCTGCTGTATTGAGGGAAAGGAATTAATTCTTTAAATCATATCTCCTGTATGCACAGTTTGATTACTCCATTTTATTTTTCTCTTTCTTTACTTACGTGTTTTATATAAAAAGTCTTGTTCAATAGTTCTTGTTCAATAGTTTATCTTAAATATAGCATTTCCTTACAGTAACGTGAAATTCTGACAACAGCTTTAATGGTAAAGGAATATTCTATCTGCATGTTCTGAGGCTTGATGCTTTGGGGGCAGAGGGAATGGTTGGGGGATGTATTCACTTTTTTTTTTTTTAAAGATTAAAGTTTTACTAAAACCCTCTTGTGCCTAAAATCCTCTGTGCCTTTACTAAAATCCTCTGTGCCTAAAACAGTGAAAGGGAAAGAATATCATGTTAAAAAAATCTGGAAATGAGACAGAAAACAATATTTCATTAAAACCTCTTTTTAAAGTCTTGCAAGCAAGACAGAAATAGGTGTCTGAAGCCTTTAGAAAGGTTTTTTTTATCCCTTCTTTCACCATATGTTCCAATATTCCAAACAAGACTCTCTTTTTATTCTTTATTTAGTAACCTAATAATTGGTACAATTCTTGTCATAAATCAAGTCCTTTCAGCATTACTGGAGCATGTTCTCATGTTTTTATTCATTGAAGGTTTCTAAGGATGCTTAGGATCTCCATAGGAAAAATATGCTACAAAAGTACTGTCAGCATCCTTAGCAAAGAAATCAGGGTAATCTGTAATATTTTTTTTAATTTTTCTTAAAGTGTCCTTTATTATAAACCTTTACCATGGTGAAAGAATTTATTTTTTTGCTAAACTGACAAGCTGCTAACAACTGAATGACTCATTTCTAGGAAACAAACAATCTTGACTTTATCTATCAACACTTCTGCAGTTCCAGTAACACACTGGAAGATACTGGAAGCATAATCTTTGAGGAACAGCAGATTTACTTACAAAAGGCAAGAAAAAAACATAGTTCAAGTTTACGTAGGATCACTGTCAGAGCCAGGAGAATTCTAAAGCCCAACAAAAAAAACACATGCACTGGATGAAGGTTCACATTGCTTAAAGAGTAAACGAAAGAACAAAATGAAGTGAGAAAGGATATAGTGTGATTCCTTCCTTGAGCAGCAGAAGCCTCTATCATGGAGGGGCAAGCAAGACACCTCAGTAGCTTTGGCAGGCCATGCATTATTATTCAATAACAACACACACAAAATATAAATTGATGGTTGCAGGGCACAGGACATGAATGAGAGGCTGCAGCAGGCTATAGACTGCAGGTGCCTAATCCTTTACTAGTGACATAAATAGCACTCAATAGTCTTTCAACATCACCCTTTTCTAATAAATTACTTCCTTCTCACTCCTTTCCCAAGTATCTAGACTGGATAATTGTTCTAATAATGCTAAAGAAAGGGTAAAAGAAAGGTGTGAATTCTCCCAGACAACCAAGAGTTGCATCTAAATGAGAAGCCCCCTAAAAGCTAACTAACATAAAACAAGAATTTGGGCAGAAGAAACTTCATGGTGCCATTTTGTAAACAATTCTGCACGGCACTTGCAAAAGACCCCTTTGTTTTCATTTGGCCAGTGGCATGCCCACACTGATGTGACTGCAGGATTCGGGATGTAAGCAATGATATTCTTAGCTAGATATGACCAACCTTTCTACATGGACGTTTAAATGTACCAAGGGAGACAATACAGGTGGCTAGCAATGCACATATAAATATGTGAGCAAAATGTAACCTAACACATTGTTGGATATTGCTAAAAAAATTGTTAGCCACTATCAGATAAATAGGCTAATCATAAGAAAAAGCAGGATATAAGACTTTACACAATACTTAATTCCTATACAGTATATTATAAAGAGTTAGAAAATGCACTTAGTTCTTATGTGCTATAGTATTATAGTACTATCCATCAAGATATCTCATATGACTCAAAGTTGTCATTATCCTTATTTTACAATGGCTACTCTCAGGAGAGTCTGGCTAAGAATGACATGGGACTCCTGACTCAGATTTTCCTGATTCTTTTTCATTTAAATTATAACATTAATGTTCTGATATGTTAGTGTGATTATTTGTATTTAATTTCCTTTAAAGGTTTTTTTTCTTTAACAGTGATATAATTCGAACTGACATAGTAACATGCTTCTCATATACTTCAGTTGAAATTGTGCCTGAGGGCAGTGAATTTCTCATCCATAAGCTGCGTAAGGAAAAAACCTCTGGCACTCAGAAACCAAACACCTGCTAGACCTAGTGGCGGATCCAGGTTTTTAAGAGAATTCCTCTTAAATGCATAATGAAAATACAAAAAAGGGAAATGTGTGGGGCAATGGTATGGTATTAAAACCACGGCACTTAGGTTAAATCCTAGTAAGGATTTTTTAGGTAAAAAATCCTAAACTACTATATACTTCAGAGCTAAATACTGAAGATCTTGACAAAGTTGTTCACAAGTGCAACTATAAACACAGACTTTTGTAATGTGGGGAAGGCTGAAGAGTAACTCTTTATTGTACATTGCAGGGCATTGCCATGCCTTTCATTGCTACTAAGAGGGAGTTTCCTCCATGCCCTCAATCTCAGTACATCTGCTTCTGATTCAGGTGGCAGGGGAGAACTGGCACATATTCAGCCCAAAAAGCAGCCTGCCCTCGCAGTGGTAATTATTCTTCATTGCATACTGTATACGAAATGTTGTCATCAGCAACAGCATGGTGTTTATCATGAACTGAACAAGTAGTTGAAATGTATGGAATTGCTCTGCTACCATAAATGACTACAAATTCTCATGACAGAAATAGACATGGAAACAGGCAAACTCTCAGTCACCTAAACTGAAATAATTTCCCAATAAGAAAATACATCTTTGTTACAACTATTTTGAAGATCAAACAGCCCAAAACTCAAATAGAAGAACCAAAGGAGCATGCAACTAAACAACTTTGACAGATAGGAAAATAGAAAGTTTCTCACAATCAACATTTACCATCACAAAACTTCTCCATGAATGAGACCCTCAAAGAGTTCTGTAAATACATATAAACAGATATAATCCAGTAATATGAAGAATAAGGTGGCAAGATTCCTCTTCAGAGATGAGTCAGATCAGTTTTCTGTAGGATATATAAATATCCCTCTAAAAAAGAACATACTTATGTCATGCACACAAAGGTCACAGCTATAGTTAAATAACTAAAACTAAAATAACACAAGTCGCAAGAACAATCTTTATTGATCAGCAGTGTTTGCTCACCTACTTCAGTGGCTTTCACTAAGAATAAATACACATAGATAAGGCTGTGTAAAGGGCTTGTGCGTGTACAGATTAACAGAGAGAAATTGCCCAAGTAAATGAAAAACTGTCCTCTGTGGCGCCAGAACTTCTCTTGTACGTTCCAAAGGCACTAATATGACCTGCACAACATTGGCCACAGAACTGGGTGAGGAAATTTCTACAGCAAGTTCAACACTTCTTTTTAAATAGGAAACATTTTCTAAAAGATTCAATCAGTTTACAGGGTACCAAGAAACAGGGAATATACCTAATATATGCATTATTTCCACATTTAATTACCTTCATTGCTAAAATTCCATACTTTTTGCTCCGAATTTGCCTGGCTTCTGATCTAGGCCTTTAGCTGAGTCTATAGGGTTTTTCTGTGCTATATTACACTGTCCTTTATTATCACAAATAATTTTACTTATTGTCCTCAAACAAGATGGCAGAGGTGGTGTGTGATAGCCTAAGAGCACCCACAAATGACCAAAATGCTTATAAACACACTCCTGGTACTGCTGCCCCATGGAACAGGAGAGCTTGGGCTAACACTGTTCTTCAAGTCACCTTCTTCAGCATAGCACTGAGAGCACCTGCTACCATCATGTCAACATATGTTCAACGAGGGGCCAGGCGGGAGAGGGTGTCCCAAAATTCTAGTTAAAGGTAGACCACCCTGAATAAGAGTGTAAATAATCAAAATGGTTCTCCTCCCTGTTACCTTGAGCTGATGAATCCTTTCTCACCTGAAAAAAATTAAACTGTAGAGAATGCCACAGCCAGATGTTCACTCTCAGGCTAAACTTATGATTTACAACAGCTCAGCACATGAATGTGTCTAACACATGGTGAGGAAAACATGATTTTTCCACTGTTAGTTTTCCATCACTTCTGATAATTTTACTGATATTAATCCAGCTCTTCGTTTACTCTTCTTTCTCCATTGCATTAAGTCCCTTTGCAGGGTTTACGGACTGAGCAGCCTAGCACATTGACTCGGTCAGGCACATTTTCACAATAAGGAAGCAGTTAAATGGTCATGGCTCTGCTGTAGGAATGTTGGTTTAAGGCTATTAATAAGGCACATGAGGTGAATGCCTTTCAGCCAAGCCAAGCACCCTCCACATGTGCACACCTGTTTCAGCATGATTTTAAAGAGAAATTCCCGAAAGAAACTGTTCACAGCACGCAGTCTCAAAGTCAAACTCATTTTTGCAAATACTCTAGATCTTTTAAGCTTTTTGTGCTTTACTGATGTCAGGAATACTGATATACCAACCACCAAGTAAAGCATGCTGCTTCCTAGTAAGCCATTTTTCCCTAAGAAATTATCTTTTTCTTATTAGCATCTCTGTTGTTGTCATCTACCACTTTGAGATTATTGCCTGACTTCCAGCATCTTGATCTTTCCCATCTGATCTGCTGCTGAAAAGCTTTTCCTGACCCAGTCCCATTGTTCATGTCACTCACTTCTCTATGTATTCATCCACACCATTACGTATTTGATTGAGACTCATTTAAATCTCAGATTAACTATTTCCTCAGTCCAGTGATGTCACAGTCTTGGTATCT